>JAWNPA010000019.1:15407500-16007500 GCA_035045345.1 Drosophila hamatofila | reverse complement strand
TATAATCTAAAATAGACATAAAAAGTAATAAAGCTAAAAAAAATAATATGTATAAATTTTTTCTATCTTTATATATAAATATATATGTATATGAGTTTGTCATTGCAAATATAAAAACAACAAATCTTAATTTATACAACTCGATTTGAGTGAGTTCTCAACTCAGTGAGTGCTCAACTTATTCAATTTCGTCGACTTACATATACATACAAGCGTAGATAAAACGTATATTAAACATCACCAAATATGGGCATAAAATTTCTCTTACCAAATATGAGTACATGTATATATTTTGTAGCTTTCTCTCATTCTCAGTGATAAGTAATAGAAAAAATATTATGTAATAATAATAAAATAATGATAAATGTTCCATTAGTTTAATAGAAAAAAATATATATAATAATAATTATAATAATATATAAAAATAACAATAAATAAAAGATAAAATATTATAAAATGATTGTAATATAATATTAATAAATATCTCAAAATGACACAACATTTTACATGAAAATGTTATAAAAATAAAAGTGATTTGTATTAAATCAAATAATTTAATTTTCGGATTCCAGAAAGCAAAGTATTAAATAGACTAAATATGTTCTTCTTAATAGTATAAATTGAAGTTTCCGAGCAGCTCAAGCAAATCGGTATTTCCTAACGGAAGAAATTTTTAGAAACTCAAATCGAGGCGCATACATATATACATATATATATGTGTGAATATATATATGTATGTGTCGAAAATCATATAAACACATATACATACATAAATACATACATATATGTGAGTCAGTGTCAATGTAAGTGCTTACGCTGTGTGCTTTGTCTCACGTATGCCGCTGCTGCTACTGGGTTTTGGAGACGACCAACCGAATACCCTCACGCCTATCGCGCCCCACCGTCCCACAGGCAGTGTCAGCAAGCTGACAAATTCAAATGCTTTTGTTGTTGATTAGAAAATTTTTAAAGTTCATTGCCAATTGATTTGATCGTAAGTTGCCTTTGCTTTAATGCTTTGACCCCGTGGGTTTATAATTATTTAAAATGCAATCTTTTTACTTTTCACTCACGTATATATGTATACATTGTTGATAAGGCTGAATATATATATAGCTTTCAGCGTGCTTCCATCACGGGCTGCAGCTGTATAAGAGCTCGGCGAATGATAAATGTTTTTCTTCGTATTGCAAGTTGCAAACAGTTGACCTTTGAAACGAAAAGATAAAGAAAATTAACTTGAATTGTGACCAGTTTTATTATTTTACAAATATTAAGTTTGTAATAGGTATTTTCGTTAAAATATTTTGAAAAAAATTATTTATGAAAAACAACTTTTTTATTTTTATTTTATTTTTATATAATAACATAAGTTTTTTTTTTTACTAAAATCACATTTATCATGTTTGAGATAAAAGAGGATGCGTAGATTCATTTTAAAGCTTAAAGGATTCTCTGCTATGATTATTGCAACGCAAAATAAGCAAATACCCCACCAGGAACTTAACCAATTAGCTACTCTACAGGTATTTTAACCAAAAAATTATAAATCTGTAGGGCCTATCGGTTCTAATACCTTATGGGGTATGTCATATACATATATACTTGATAACAAATCCATTATACCCTGATAACCCATTTTCAATGGGTATAGGGTATAAAAAACAATGTAAAAAAGAAGTAAGTAAATCAACTGAGGCTTACAATAATTTATTTAAAGCAGAGATTTCTAGATTACATTGGACTTGCCTCGTTTAGCGCTTTTGCGAATATTTAAGCTTGAGGAATTTGTAATTTCATGGAAATTCCATTAAATTGGTGTCAAAAATTGCAATAATGGTCAGTCAAGTTAAGAGAGAGAGAGAATGGGCGTGGCAGGGAAGGGGGGGGGGGGGGAGGGTCAAGAGCTAAGGTACTCTGCGGTATAAAATCCCCTTTGTGGACTTTGCCAGTTGCAGGTCGAAGAACTATCCGCAAATGTGCCTGGCCGTAAAATGCCAGCAGACAATGCAAATTGCCAGGAAGACGGAGGCGCTTGAGCTGTGTGTTGTTGTGGTGCCGAGAATTGTCGGGAACTGCATAGTGGCTGCTGTGGCTTTATTGCATGCAAATAGACAACAACAATAACAACAACAGCACACACACAGACATTTGGCCGAGACACGTGAAATGATGTGCAAATCTTATTAACAATTGCTGCCAGCAGCAGCAGCAGCAGCAACAGCAGCCAACGGTCGAGTGCAGTTCGGTGGAGTGTTGAGTGCTCCATTGAGTTCTCTTTTTGGTCTCTACAAACTAGCCACCTACTCAGACCATTATGCATTTGCACAGCAACAGCGCCTTTGAGACTAGTTGGAGCATGTCCTTTGGGGCGTTCAGATGGAGATCCTGTTTCGTTTAATATGAACAATAAATTTAAAGGTGATTAAAGGTATTTTGGAACAATTGAGCTACAACGACAAAGGAAGGCAGATGCAACTTTAAACACAATATACAGGATACAAGATACAAGATACAAGATACAAGATACAAGATACAAGATACAAGATACAAGATACAAGATACAAGATACAAGATACAAGATACAAGATACAAGATACAAGATACAAGATACAAGATACAAGATACAAGATACAAGATACAAGATACAAGATACAAGATACAAGATACAAGATACAAGATACAAGATACAAGATACAAGATACAAGATACAAGATACAAGATACAAGATACAAGATACAAGATACAAGATACAAGATACAAGATACAAGATACAAGATACAAGATACAAGATACAAGATACAAGATACAAGATACAAGATACAAGTTACAAGATACAAGATACAAGATACAAGATACAAGATACAAGATACAAGATACAAGATACAAGATACAAGATACAAGATACAAGATACAAGATACAAGATACAAGATACAAGATACAAGATACAAGATACAAGATACAAGATACAAGATACAAGATACAAGATACAAGATACAAGATACAAGATACAAGATACAAGATACAAGATACAAGATATTAGATATTAGATATTAGATATTAGATATTAGATATTAGATATAAGATATAAGATATAAGATATAAGATATTAGATATTATTATTACTAGATACTAGATACTAGATACTAGATTCTAGATACTAGATACTAGATACTAGATACTAGATACTAGATACTAGATACTAGATACTAGATACTAGATACTAGATACTAGATACTAGATATTAGATATTAGATACTAGATACTAGATACTAGACACTAGATACTAGATACTAGATACTAGATACTAGATACTAGATACTAGATACTAGATACTAGATACTAGATATTAGATATTAGATATTAGATATTAGATATTATTATTACTAGATACAAGATACAAGATACAAGATACTAGATACTAGATACTAGATACTAGATACTAGATACTAGATACTAGATACTAGATACTAGATACTAGATACTAGATACTAGATACTAGATACTAGATACTAGATACTAGATACTAGATACTAGATACTAGCTACTAGATACTAGATACTAGATACTAGATACTAGATACTAGATACTAGATACTAGATACTAGATACTAGATACTAGATACTAGATACTAGATACTAGATACTAGATACTAGATACTAGATATTAGATATTAGATATTAGATATTATTATTACTAGATACTAGATACTAGATACTAGATACTAGATACTAGATACTAGATACTAGATACTAGATACTAGATACTAGATACTAGATACTAGATACTAGATACTAGATACTAGATACTAGATACTAGATACTAGATACTAGATACTAGATACTAGATACTAGATACTAGATACTAGATACTAGATACTAGATACTAGATACTAGATACTAGATACTAGATACTAGATACTAGATACTAGATACTAGATACTAGATACTAGATACTAGATACTAGATACTAGATACTAGATACTAGATACTAGATACTAGATACTAGATACTAGATACTAGATACTAGATACTAGATACTAGATACTAGATACTAGATACTAGATACTAGATACTAGATACTAGATACTAGATACTAGATACTAGATACTAGATACTAGATACTAGATACTAGATACTAGATACTAGATACTAGATACTAGATACTAGATACTAGATACTAGATACTAGATACTAGATACTAGATACTAGATACTAGATACTAGATACTAGATACTAGATACTAGATACTAGATACTAGATACTAGATACTAGATACTAGATACTAGATACTAGATACTAGATACTAGATACTAGATACTAGATACTAGATACTAGATACTAGATACTAGATACTAGATACTAGATACTAGATACTAGATACTAGATACTAGATACTAGATACTAGATACTAGATACTAGATACTAGATACTAGATACTAGATACTAGATACTAGATACTAGATACTAGATACTAGATACTAGATACTAGATACTAGATACTAGATACTAGATACTAGATACTAGATACTAGATACTAGATACTAGATACTAGATACTAGATACAAGATATAAAATAAAAATTATTATATATAAAATATAAAATAATAAATATAAAATATAAACTATAAGATATAAAATATAAAAACAAATAAAATATAAAGTGTAAAATATAAGAAATTAAAAATATGGAAAAAAATATATATAAAATATAAGACCAAAAAATTAAAAAAAAACTAAAACAAATTAAATATAAAACATAATAAATATAATAAATTTATTATAAATATTGTGAATGAAATATATTTAATATAATTAATATAATAAATTTATTATACATTATGTGTATGAAATCTAATATAATTAATTTATAATAAGTATAAAAATATAATATAATATAAAGTAAATGTATCATTAAATGTTTAATAAATATAATACATGCTTTTATGGCATTCAAATGTAAAAATTTAATAATTGTTTAATAAATATAATAAATGTTTTTATGAAATTCAACTATATACCTTTAATAAATATATTTTTTAGAAAATATTTATATTCTTGATAGTTACTTACTTAATAACTTACTTCCTATTAATAGTATTTTACTCAAATAGGAAAATTAAAGATTTCCATTTCTTCTTGAGGGCTTTATGAAAGTGCTTAAAGAAATTGTGAGAGACTCCTTTATTAATCTATTCTAAATGCGTCGCTTAATTTAAATTAGAAGTTCCATTAAATTTTTGCCTGAATATGCATATATCTTAATACCTTTGGGTGACATCTGACAAAGAGAATAACCCAAATTTCTTCATGGCGTCTCATAACTCAGTGGGTAAAACCAATTTGGTGTGCCCAGCGGTTGTTTGGCTTCTGTTTTTCCATTATTAGTCAACTAATAAATATTCCAGGCAATCGGCCAGCCAAAGGGGGGCGTCCGTGGCAAGTCAGTCAGCCGGGCTCGCAGCTAAAGTCTCAGACGGATATTAAACACTTAAATGCTAGCATAATTTTTACTATTCCAGCGGCTAAGTATTTAATTTAATGCGACGCTTCTTCTACCGAAAAGCTAAGCTGAAAACAAATAAATTGAGCTGGTGGCCAAAAAGGGCGAGTAGGCCAGGAGGAGGCAAGGAGCTGGCAGCCGACAGTTGGATAGACAGGCAGGCGGCAGACAGCAGCAGGCGGGGCTGAGAGCTGGGGCTGGAGACTGGAGACAGGGGGTTGGGCGCCTGCCCACACAGTAGTGGGCAAATTAAAGATTAAACGCTGGCAAAAATATGCTATGGGGTCAGTCAAAGGAGGGGGGAGGAGAGGAGAGCTCCAAAAACAATGCCCAGACAGTGTCGAGAAATGGGAGCTGGCGAAGGAGAATGAGAATGAGGCCCAAGCTCAAGTCAAACAAAAGCCAAATGAAATGAATGCCAGCGTAGCTGAGGAGAAGCTGCCGCCAGTCAAGTCTATGCGTAGAGGGGAATGAAGCGGTCAATGGGAGCAGCAGGAGGAGAAGCAGGAGCAACGGTTCTCTGCCAATTTATGCGCATTATTAAAGCGAATGCATGAGATGCTTCACATGCCAAAGGTGAGCCCAATGTCCGGCTCCAAGTCTGCGTGGGGGCCAAGTCTGGCCACGTACGTATGTAGGTGTCGTAAACGGACATTTATTTATTTAGATTTGAGTTGAAGGCAAAACAGACTGTATGCGGCTGGTATGAAATAGAAAAGGGGGACTGCACAGGACGAAATGTTGTCTTATTAGAATTATTAAATCAAGTTGAAGTTGCTTGAGTTGAGTTTGTCTGTCGACAGATATGACAGTTCAACAAGAAGATTGACAGCAAATGTTTTGGCAAAAATTGAGTACACAAACAAAGAATGAAAAAAAAAAATGCTTCAAGTGTTAAGAAAAAAAATTAAAAAATAAAGAAAAATTATGTAATATAAAGGAAGAAATCTATTCTAATGGTATTAATATATTCATTTAAATCAATG
Organism: Drosophila hamatofila; assembly: GCA_035045345.1. Classification (NCBI taxonomy): domain Eukaryota; kingdom Metazoa; phylum Arthropoda; class Insecta; order Diptera; family Drosophilidae; genus Drosophila; species Drosophila hamatofila. The sequence goes on along the minus strand of JAWNPA010000019.1, from coordinate 16,001,011 downwards.
AACAGTCTTAAAGTATTTAAATCTATTTAATTTTGTTGAACAGTCTTAAAGCATTTAGAAAATTTGTTTTGGTTTTTTGTGTATTTAATTCTTGCCAAAGCATTGAAGTATTAATTTTATTAAGAATATTAAGTGTGTTTCTTCTTCCTATATATTAATAATATTAAATGGGATCCTTCTCTTCTTCAATAAACAAACTGATATGATCCCAGTTTGCGATTTCAGTCAGCTAGCTTAACTCAATTGGGTGCTAAACATATATTTAATATCATGTTTTTTGACCACTTTTCAAAAAGAATTTTTATTAGTTATTGGTGAACTATCAGAAGGAGTAGGCAGTAACTTTACTCTGACAATTGTTTAGGAAAAAAACTTTAGGAAACATCGTTTTTTTCACGTCTATAATTTGCGTCGTCCATAAAAGTCTAGAGTGACTTTTGAGCTGAGGACTTTATCGTAAAAATTACAGTGTATTGTTCATATGGCATGTCCCCAAAGATGCTTAAAAATTATTTTTAGGCCAACAATAGAGTGAACAGTAACTCAATTATCGAATTTTGAAGCTTCGAAACTGTTGAATATAAATTTTTACCCGATTTGACAAGTACTTAATAGACGTAGATATATATTTTTAAATTGTAAAAAATAATAAATAATAATACTAAAATAAAAAACAAAAAATTAAATTTTAAAAAACTATTAAAACTAATTCCTATTCTTTTTCGAATTTATTTCACATTTGCCTACTATAATTTCAAGTTAGTTCATGTTTATCCACTATCAAAAGTCACAGTACTTAATGCTATTGTTATACTTAAACTGATATTCCAAATGATGATGTAAAAGTAACCAAAAGTCACAATTTCGAGCCATTGACCAAATGTAGCTGCATCATTAAACGTGAATTGAATGTCTTTAATATTAATTTATGCACACTTCAAATGTGGCTGAAATTATAAGATTTTAATAAACTCTGGCGGGCATCCAATGTGCTGCAGTGCGTCGCATTAAGTACGGGCCATTTAAACGGGGCCACGACCAGGGCCAAAACAATAGGCATAAAAATCAATTATGAACCATTAGCCAAGGCACAAAAAGCGCTACAGGAGGAAGCTCCAAGGGACTACTCATGCCCAGGCCCATTCACAGCAGAGTAGAGCACAAGTGTAGCTCATAAATCATCTGGCAGGCTGTTGCGCCGACTTCAGGCTTTGCCAGTTTACATATACATATATATATATGTATATATATATATGTATGTATATATATAGCAACTCCTCGATTTCCCAGTTGTTCACGCATTAAATATTTATTTAGCAAGATTTTAATGGAGCCAAAGAAGTTAAGTGTGCAAATGCCGAGCAACGGCAGCAGGTGAATCAGCCAGTCTGCCAGCCTAACGTGTCCTTTGTGGGCGTGGTGTATGTGTGTGTGTGTGTTGGGGTTTGTATTTTATGTAGCTGACAGCTGTAGGCAGCAGCCAGGCTTTGCTCTGTGTTGGCTGGCAGACCAGACAAATTCACTTCATTCGTGCGGAAATTAAATGCATGTTTGACCTATTTAAATTTTTGAAGCAGCATTCTGAAGAGCCTATGAAATTTAATTTATTGTGAAACCTATTTCAATGAGTCTGTGCGCAACATTGAATATAAATTGAGACATGAGTTGAGGCTTAAGCTTGATTAAGAAACTAAATGCCATTGTGTTAAGAGCCATTTGGATGCAAAGATAAGTTCTAAATTGAAATCATAAATATTAGTGCATTAGCATATGTTGGCAAGCATATTAAAAAGCTGTGCAAGTGCATAAACTAAATGGATTATTGAAAATGCAAGCTGCTATTATATAATTGCTAATGATTAATATAATATAATTTGAACTTTGTTTAAATTACAAAATTGCATATGTAATTGTTTATAATTACGTTTTTTATTTAATATATAACATATTTAAAATTTTTTTTTTAAATTTAAACTTAATAGCTTTGTAACAGTTTATTTATCAATCTTCATTTTAAAAACGTCTTTTATATATATTATTTATTTATTTTGTTTATTTTCTTTTTTCTTCTAGATTCCTTAAATTTGTTCTGTGCTTTTGTGATATTGTTTTAAGAAACAAAAAAGTTTACAAGACTTTCAAAACACACTTTGATAACAATAGTAAGTAAACATAACTAAATATATATAAGTATACGATCTAAAAAATAATAAATCAAATTAATTTCTTTTATATTTTCTATATTTTTTCCCAATAACTATAATTTATCTTTAAAATTATTATATGATATATGCCTATGTATTAATATCGAAGTTTAAAATATTCAGTAATCAACCGAATCTTTTTTTTATGATATTATTAATTAATTTGAATATTAATTTTAATTAATTTAATTTTTCAGTACTAATAATTAAATACAACAAAAAACATATATATTCAAATTTTACCATAAGCTAAACTGCCTTTTATCCTAACTCATGTGGCATATACATTCAAATACGCACCTTTGTTTGATTAACGTGCAATGCGGCAAATTTGCTAAATTTACTGCTAATTAGAATTCACTTTAGGATATGCGGCAGCAATTGAGTTTATTATTAAAGCTGAACTGGCTAAGGAAAAAGTGTTGCTGCCATTTACGAGAGTGTTCGCTCATTAGAGGCTCGAAGGGCATTTGTGGCTTAATTAGCGACATAAAAGCTGCTCACACCCAAGGACCTTAGTTAACTGTGTGGCTCCCCACCTCCAGCCTCTCCAGCCCCAACTGCCATCAGCTGGTCATGTGACACTTCCGTCACGCCCCCTCCCCCCCCCCCCTTCCTCCCTCGAATATATTGCTGCTTAGTTTGCCGCTCACGTTGCTCTTTTGGGGAGGGAGAGTCGTGGGGGCTGGGGGCTACTTTTATGACTGATTATGTTGTTTTTCGGCATTTAATTGCCACTTGGCCTGCGTGCGGATGTGACTATTTTTATAGCTAATGAGCAGCTTGAGCTGAATTCCACGTCCATTCATGCAGCATCAGGTGTATTCGGTATTATAATGCTTGGTGTGGGTAAATGGGCATAGCGAAAGGTCTACGAACTGTCCAATAAAATGCAAGAAGTTATATGCGGGTTGTTAAAAATGCGATAAATTAAAATAAATGGTTGGCTGGAGTGTCCTAGTGGGAGATGTGGGATGTGCTTGGAAGGCGAAAACATATTTATAGAGGTGTTTTCTTAAAGAAGAGTTTAGTATATATAGAAAAATATTCGAATAAATATATATAAAGATATTTATTTAACTCTATCTTATGTATATACTTATATATATGTATATGCATATGTAGAAAAATATACATATACAAAAATTACGGTATGATTTTTATTTTTAATATTTAATTTAATTTACTTTTTAATTTTGTGAATAGAATACAAAAACTTATAAGAAAGCACGACATTAAAAAAAAAAAAACAACATAATATATATAAAAAAAAAAAGATAAAATGCTCGTTTTCATTTTGTGCGCAGAATATAAATATAAAATTCTCAGAATTTACGCCATTCAAAAAAAAAAAAAAAAAAAAAAAAAAGACATTTTGCTTATCATTATAATTAAATAAAGAATTCATATGGGTTGATAGCCTAGTTTGCAAATAACTGTCGACCATTTTTCTTCATGCGCTCTCGTTGCGAACAAAACCGAAAAAGATCGTACTCTATCGCTCCCGCTCTGAGCAAGGGACTCTTGCTGTCTCATTTATGTTTTCTGTTGAGCTCGTTTCGTTGAGCAAACCGCTGTCGGGTTTTCGACGAGCAGTGCGTAAAGAACAGAACGAGAAACGCTTGCACAATGGGGGTCAGCAACAGAACATTTGACCGAAAAACTCAACGCAAACGGTCTTCAAATTTATTTTTTTATATAGAATTGGTGAATTTTTTATTCAAGTCTCTTCCCATTTTGCACAACAAATACAGAATAGAAAAAACGGTTTCGCTCCGAGTGCTAGCTAGCTTATTTAAGAACCGGTAAATTGGTTACTCGCTGAATATTTTCTTAAAGGGTCAAGAAAAGACACATATTTGCAGACAACGAGAAACGGTCGACAGTTATTTGCAAGCTATGGTTGACAGTCACTGCTCTTTCTCTCTCTCTCTCTCTCTCTCTCTTACTCTCCCATGCATCTGGCATTTAAAGAGCGCGGATCGATATTGCCATCCCACTCGCACTTTCGGTTCAATATCGGAATTTAATGTTGCTCTATGTGGGCGGAGAGTCAGATAAGAGAGTGTGTATGAAGCGATCCACGATATACACCTAATCTGCTCGCTCACGTGGTCTATACTAATGCGCTGTGTATATGTGCGGCGACGTATCGCTCTCACACACACTCTCTCACTCACTCTCTGGCTCGCTGCACAGAGAGAGGCACAGTGTGCGAGCATATCAGAAATATGTGCGGCAATAACCCATGCTGATATTGTCATGCCATTCGCACTTTTTATGTACTGGCTGTCAGGCTCTCACGCATTTGTGACTCTCACTCTCTTAATGATTCATGCTAGCATGCGTACAGTGTGCGAGCAGTTCAACGCATTGCTGCCATTAGTAATGCTGATCTACTCTAACAAGCGTTTATATATAAAATGGCTTAAGACCTAAGGTATTAGAGTCTAGAGTTTACTTATTTAGCGCTTCTCAAATGTCATGTCAAAAATTGTCGTGCTGAAAAATGAAATGTTTGCTATTTTGCCACAACATTGAATGCAGTGGAGACTCAGCTGCAGCTACCAAATTACTCGAGCTGTTTGACTTAATGGCCGTTCAGATTGGCAGCAAACAGACGGCAACACAAAGAGGCGGCCATAGATTTAGAGACGATGACAGATAGAAAGAGAAAGAGCAAAGAGAGAGATGGACGACACACACACACAAACACAGAGAGTAAACGTAAAAAGAAAACGCATTACTTGCAGCTCGACGGGGCAAAAGAACTTTCAACTGAAATTATGCGTTTGCACAAGACATAAAGCGAGCTGCCAATGTAAACGAATATTAAACCATGTTTTACCCTGGAAAAATTAAAATTACTATTAATTATGAAATAATTTTCATGTACAGTCAAGGAAAAAACATACACCACCCATTTTTCGATATTTCGGGCAACGAAAATAAAAAAGTGGTTTCGTCAATATTTATGACATGATTAGTTATCATTATTTGAAAACAACAAATTTTTTAAAATTATGTATACAAAAAAAAAAGGAAAAACAAAAGGAAATACAGTCTTCTGTTCGCAAATTGATTATCAGCCTTCGTAATGATAACAAATCATATGTAGATCTCGCTGATATATGTATATTACATTAAAAATTATAAATCATCTTTGTAGAACATATCAAATCTTGCATCTTCCATAGTATCTTGACCTTCTGCATTCTTCACAAAGCAGGTTTCCATGCATTCGTTTCTGGTCGCAAAACGATTTGGATTGCCACCACAGCCACCATAATAGAAGTGTATGCAGCGATTAGTTACATAGTCATAGCCAAAAACACGAATTTTATCATCGCAAGGTCCAGTATCGGCCATATACAGGCATTCAGCTGTACAAAAGGTAGAGAAATCAGTTTTCAAATTAAATAATATATCAAATTGAAATACAAACGTGATCTGATGACTTTGTTGAAAACCGCCAATGCTGTAAAAATTAGCATTAAAAAATAAATTACTTGAAAGCAATTCATGATGTGGCAGCTGGAAAGCTATGGAAATTCTGAAAATAACTAAAATGAGATTCAAATGGAATTGAGTGAATAATGAAGGCTAAATTGATGCTGACAATTTTTCAGAACTAATATACCCCGTGTGCTTGGCATATATAGCAGCGGCACATACATAGTCACATACATACATATATGCTCTCTAAGTCTGGCTGGCTGTGCTGCACTTTGATGTCGTCGCACACAGCACTTCATCATTTTTATTGCCAAGAGAAACATCACTTCTTGCCCACTTCTATATGTTTGCTCTCTGCTCTAAAACTAAAAAGTTTTTTTTTATTTTGCGAATTTGACTAACGATTTGATGACGTTGATGGGGCTTTGAAATGCATAAAATAAAATGCAAGATATTGAGAGAAAGAAGTTGTCGCCGCATATTTCACGTAAAACTGCAGTGAACTTTAAATTCGAGCACCGGAAGTAGAAGTGGATGTAACTGTGGCTGTGGCTGTGGCAGCAACGGAAACGGATATGAGACGCCATAATGTAAACGGCAAACACTCAAGTTTTGCCAACGATTCGTATCTTGCTTTAAGTGTCTGGCTTAAAAAATCGATTTAATTTCATTTGTAAAGCGATTTTCACTTAAAATGTGATTACGCAAATTTTCAATTTGAAAACGATAACGAAAATTGGCAGCGTAGCTAAAGAAGGGGCGGGACCTGGAATGAGGCGCCTGCCTTCTCTTCCCTTCTTTCCCATCTTCCAATTTTCCCTTCCCTGCTAAACCAATTGGCATGCGTTGTCGCCCCAGAGACTTCCGCTGTTTTCTTGTCAATTGTTGTACATGCGTTGGTGTTGAGAGTCTTTGTGACTCGCGGGAATTTCCGCGTCAAAGTCTTAAGAAGCATAATTATATGTGTTATATGCACAAAGGGAGAGCGTAATCAATTTGGTGTGCAACAGGCAGAGGGCGGCTACTGGCAAAGTAGCTAGTTAAGTCATGGTATGTGTGGGTGTGGAATGTAATGCTATATAATATATTAAATATAATTTTCTTGGGTACTCTTGACATTATCTTGCATAAGTACTACAATTTTAAAACAGCTCAGTTCAACTCTAACAGAGCTGTTTTAAATATTCTTACTTTGACTTTTGGGAAACTAAGAACAAATCATAAATATTTTTGTTCTACTTAAATGTCTTGATTTTAGCAAAGTTTTTATTTAGCTATAAGTCTTGATAAATGTACCACAGTTAATGCATATTTGAATAAAACAATTTTATTTATTTTTTTGCAATATGAAGAAAATTTAACAAATAACGACAATACAAAAAGTAAAATAAATAAAGTAAACAAAATAAGTAAAAAATAAAAATAAGTAAAATAAATAAATTAATTTAATTAAATTCATAACAAAATTCATAATAATTTAAATTCATAACAAATATAAATAAATAAAATAAATAAAGTAAATAAATAAAAATACATACATTTAATAAAAATAAATTGAATGAATACAGTAAATAAAATAAATAAAAGAAATAAATAAACAATTAAACATGTTTGTTCAGCAGCAAATGCATATTCTAGTTAAACACTTTAATTTTGAATTTTGCAATATTAATAAATAAACAAATAAAGACAATACAAACAAAGCAATTGTACCCTGATTTCCCATTCGCAAGTATGTGAAACCACCCTGAAACCATTTCGAATGAGAAATCAGGGTATAATTGCTTTGTTTGTATTGTCTTTATTAACTTAAAAATCTATGTGACGAATACAGAGATTGTGTAATTTATAGACTTCACGCCTCCTTCACCCCAAATTTTTGAAAAAAAAAAGAAAAAACAATAATACTAAATTTAACATATTTGTTGAAACAACTTTACTTGGATATGAACGCAACTCGCGGCTTTTCTCCTTTCTCTCTCTGATATAAGTAGCTATAAATATTACAACATCGTCCAACCGATATCAGTAGTTATAAATATTACAGCATCGTCCGACCGCCTTGAGTATTTTTTTCATGTTCACAATGCATTTACTTAGTGAGTAAGCGCACATGAAGATAGCGAGAGCAGGGAGGCATTTTATGAAGACATATATTGTATAAATGATTACTTATCACATGTTATATAATATTTGAATGACTTAACAATGCTGATTTTGAATTCCCATTTTTAATGGGTTTAGGGTATAATCTTTTTGTGAAAATGTATGTAACAGGTAGACTGAGGCGTGGCAGACCGCATAAAGTATATTCTTGATCAGGGTGACGAGCTGAATTGATCTAGCCATCTCCGTCTGTCCGCCCGTCTGTCCGTATGAACGCCGAGATCTCCTAAACTACCAATGCTAGAGGTTTGAAATTTTACATGTATACTCGTGTATACCATACGCAGTACAAGTTTATCATAATTTCGATAACTCATCCCATTTCTTTTTTTATCGATAATAATCGAAAATTAGACTTTGTTTTTTAAGCCTAATTTGAATACTGTTAGATCTCTTGACTTCAGATTTACAGTGTGTATTTATGTGATAAATACATAGATTTTGTAATTTATAGATGTTGAATGCCACGTTTATTTGCTTATTTTATAAAAATTTATATTTTCTTTTTATGTCCTATAAAAATTTACACAAAATTGACTTTTTCTACTTTTGTTTTTATAAATTATATAACTATTTATTTATTAAATTTTTTAAAAGATATTTTTTTGTATTTCAATATATGAAAAAATAAATTTATTTTAATGCTATGCGTATAAAAATCTTAAACAATAATTTGATCTTTTAAAAAAAGAATATATATATATATATATATATATATATATATATATATATATATATATATATATATATATATATATATATATATTGTATATACAAAGTGATTTAAATTTATATTTCCTATGCAAATAGAGAGCTCATTTAGTGCATGTTACCACATTTGGCAGTTGCCACTGTTGCCATAGCAGGCGCCCTTCGAAATTCCAATAAAAATCAACAGCAAATCCGCAATAACCAAAAAACAGTTAACATTTATCGACAACCGCTGAGCAATATTTGCGCCACGTTGCCTGGCCCAAAGGGCCTTCAACCGACACTTAATTAAGTTTCAGTTGCTGCAGCATTTGCCAGTCACTAAAACCCAATGCACAGCAGCCGCTTAAGCCCGCTTGCTCGCCCCTCTCCCCCCTCTCCCCCCCTCTCTCTCCCTCTCCCTTTTGGCAACTCCAATCTGGGCGTTAGCTGCCCACAGCAAAGCTCTGCAGCGACCGCTAATGCGGTTTAGTTGTGTTTCCGCTCCGCGCCCCAGCTGCAGGCGTAGCGCAACTAAAGCAATTTCATTTGGCACCACACCAAATGTAACGCAAATTTTGACAGTCACTGATTTCAGTTCGTTGATTATCACTGGCCAATGCACCTGAACAGGTGGCAACAGGAGCGAAAGGCAAGGCAACTGCAAATTGTTACAAATTTAGACAGCAGGAATGATTTTTTTCTGTTAAATTTAAATAAATTTGCAATGTCTGGCAAGAGTTGTCAGTTGCTGGTGTTGTTGTTGTAATTTTTTGGCTAGAGCGGAAATCTACCCTCATCAAGTTCCATTAGATTGTCAAAGTTCAGACTCGGCGTCGACGTCGGCGTCGGCGTCGGCTCAACCGTGCGCAAAAGTGTCAAAATGTTTAACATATGCCCACATGAGACATGGGCTGGGCTCTATTTATTGCTGCTGTTGTTGTTGTTTGCACTGACATTGCTGATAACAATGACAATAACAAGCAGCCGACGCCCTATGGGGGCCATGTGTGAAGTAGTTTGCTGGGCCTGGGCGTGGACACCCAGCACTGATTGGGCCTGGCTGCTGATACCTCTCTGTCATGCCTGGGCCCCTGGAGCTGCGCCGTTTTGTGAGTAATCAAGAAATGGGCTGTTGACCTGGTTGTTGAACAACATCTAACCAACACAACAGTGTTGTAGTGTTAGATAACGCCACAAAATGGAACGGAATTATAATAGAAGCTTCATGTTAGATTTGGATGCAAAATGAGCACTTAAAATATGTATATACAACTTTAAATATATACATGTATATATAAATGAAATAAATTTAAAAAAAAAAATATATATATATAGATACAGTATAATGCGGCTATAATGTCGTTCAAGGAACCGTCGATATAACCGGTAGAACGTTTGATTGCATCATCAATAATTTTAACTTATTTTACAGTAATTTTATTAAATTTCTTGATTATTATTGTTCTTACTATAAGAAAAGATTAAAAAATAGTAATAGTAAACAAAAACAACTATATACAGTGTAATCCGGCTATAACGAAGCTCAAGAGATCGTCGTTATAACCGGAATGTACTTTATAGCATTTCATCTATGCTTTAATAACCCGATACATATTATTAATTTTAACTTATTTTCTAGTAATTTTATTCAGTTTCTTGATTATTATTTTTCTAACTATACTTCAAAATTAGTAACAGTAAACAAAAACAACTAAATGCAATATAATCCGGCTATAACGACCCACAAGCGACCGTCGGTATAACCGGAAGATACTTTATAGCATTTTATCTATGCTTTGATAACCCGATACATATTATTAATTTTAACTTATTTTCCAGTAATTTTATTCAATTTCTTAATTATTATTGTTCTTTCTATAGGGAAAGATTAAAAAAAATAGTAACAGTAAACAAAAACAACTATATACTCTATAATCCGGTTATAACGACGCTCAAAATGCCGTCGTTATAACCGGAAGACACTTTCCAGCATTCCATCTACGCTCTAATAACCCGATTCATATCACTAATATTTACTTATTTTACAGTATTTTAATTTTATTAAATTTCTTGATTAATATTATTCTTACTATAAGAAAAAATTTCAAAAATAATAGTAACTAAAAAAAAAACAATTATCTTTAATTTATTCAATTTCATAAATATTCTTAATGAGTGGATTCATTCATCTTGGCGTAAAAGAAAAATTCTGATTGCATTCGTTTGCCAGGCAAAGAAATCTCATTTCCTAAAGTTTGTTCTTTATGCATTTACTGTCGAGTCAACATTTTGCTGGCTCAACTCAAGCGCCTTTCTCTTGCCACTCTTTTTGGCTGATTATGGAAAGCCGCCCAAAAGTATGCACTGCGTTAATTACCAGCCGACTACCTCAAGCCGCTCGTTCAAGCCAAGTTTCCAAATATTTTCATTAGCTGGCGCCGCAGTTTTTTGGCATTTCCCACGCCTTCCCTACATAAAGCTACATAAAATGTGAGTGTGGTTTAGGCCTCTTAACGTCTTCTCTTAGCCAATGTTCAACTGAATTTAAACGAGCGAGTTAACAAGCAAAAATTTGATTTATCGCTAGGCGAAAACTTTGCGCCTCGACTTTGGCGCACACTTTGCTCTTGTGTGTGGGCGTATGGGCGTGGTGGGCGTATGGGCGTGTCAGGGATAAAACGTCTATCAGCTGCCAGTTGAGCACTCGCTCCCCCCTCCTCCTCCCCTCCCCTTTTCTAGTTGCTGACTGCACTTGTCTGGGCCATATGCAAAAGACGCCCACTAAACTTTAATGAGCTGACATTGAGGCGCCTTCGTGCGCCATTTGGGCGCCAAAAAGTTTGCGTTGTTGCTTTAATTGCTTTGCGTGCCAAGCGAAAATGTTCCACTCTGGGCAGTTGGGAGTGTCTGGGGTTTCCCGCTTTTAGCATTTTTTATGTGCATTTTTATGGCACACGAACAAACAATTTCACTACACACAAATTCCATAAAAAAAAAACCGTTGAGTATTCCTTTTGGGATAGGTCAGTTTTAACGGCCTTTAAATGCAGTTGCTGTTGCTGGGGCTATTACATTTTGTATTGCCTACTTTCGGGCGTCGCCGGCAGAGCAAGCAGTCCACAAGGTGCACTTGAACACGCGCTGAACTTAGAGCAAGCAGTGCATGCGCAATTAGCACAATTAAAGTTTGTTTTTAATGCACTGCAAATAAAATATAGAAGAAGAGTATATTGGATATGAGCAAAAACTTGATGTTATAGTTTGTCTTAGATTGAATTTAGACTTGGGGTTTTCAACTGAAACATTTCGTGTTTTGCCTGCGTGTAATTTATGCCCTGCGTATTATTAGCTTATATTTATGCTGCAAATTATCTGACGGCCCCACATAGTATAAACTGCTGTTAATTTCCATTACAAAGTGAAAGGCTGGAAGGTTTGAGTGCTGTGAGTTGGGAGCTGGCAGTTGGCAGAGTTTGCCCAAGTGGATTTCATACATAAGCGTATCAATATGCAAAAGAGGTTTGGCCCAGGACTTGCCACTAAGTGAATGTGAAGACACGGCAGCCAGAAGCCCACAGGACACAAGTGGCTAAACGTGACGAGCATACATTAGCAGAGCTCGACATACATGAATACATACATATATGTATGTAGGTATACCTCCGACTCAGTTGATTCCCCCCTCGTACCGCAATAAATGCAAAAAATATGCATAAAGTGCAAAAAAACATGGCATAGAAAAACGCGTTCAAGTGTCGGTTGGCAACAAAAAAAAAAAAAAAAAAAAAAAGGAAAAGGAAAAGAAAAGAAAGAAGAACAAGTGCGAGCGCCAGCAAAAAATAAAAACACGCCAAAAAGTGAACACGAAAAAATATTCAATCAGACAAGTTGGACAGCAGCGGCGGGGGCTGAAAACTGAGCAAAGATGCGTGCAAAAAATGTGAAAATATGAAATTGTGAAAATTGCGAAAATGTGTCGAGCCCAGTCGAGGCCAATTTTCGAGCAGATGAAAAATCAGAAACGATGCCTAAAGTGTAGCCAACTAAGCGCTTCTCTGTGGCAAATGAAACACTCGTGAACTAGTCAAGATGAACGGAAAGGACAAGAGAATCAACTGAATCTTTGTTTTGAATTTTCTATTATAATGAATTTAATTATTTTGTATATAATATTTATATATATTTAAAAAGAAAACAAGTAAATTTAATTGAGATACAATAATGATATTTCAGAAAAATGAAAAAATATTAAATTATATACAAGATAATATAAAAACAATATAAATTTTTAAATTATAAAAAATGTTTGTGTATATATAGAAATATATAAAATATTATATAAATTATAAGTCGAAATATCGAAAAACCATAAAATGATTGATGATTGAATGACAAATCTTATTGAATGTTTCAACAGTTGAATGTTATCGATAGCTCAAAAATCTGCTGAAATATATAATCCTATTTTGTCTATAAATATTTTTAGTGAATATTAGTTAATTAATTATTAAATACATTTAATAATATAATTAATATTAAATATATAAATTAAATTATAAAAAATTTAAAACAAAACATTTAACATAATAAAGATCTTTTAACATTAAAAGATTTTTAAAGATTTACTGGCTTTTTGTCAAATTGTTATAATTATGTATATTAATATTATATAATACGCATGCATGCATATATTTTATTTATTAAGTTATTTAATATATTTGTTTTAAATATAAAAATATTATATTAAGATTTGCAGACTTTTTATTTTCTTCAAAACCATAGTTAAATTTAAAAAAACAATTTTTTTTTAAATATTTATATATAGATTATATAGATGTATAAATATTATATAATATGCGCATTCATGCAAACAAAAAAAACAAAAAAACAAAGAAAAAATTGTTTTTAATACACTATTCATGCATATATCTTATTTATTGAATTATTAATATATTTGCTTTCTAAATTCCCCGACATGTGTTCATATATGTAGCTCCTAGGCAAGTCCTTCTTCAATGATATTACAGCTGATTAATGTGCGTCTGACTCGTCCCTAAAAAACCATTTGTAGCCAAGCAAATGACGGGCCATAAATTGTGGCCACATTTGCGCGCTAAACAGCTATCGACAGACACGCAAATGGCGGCGAGCCAAGCGAATATTTAATTAGAGAGATAAAAATAAAATGGGGCGTGGCTGAGGCGAAGACAAACAAATTAAGTTTGAGTTGAGAATTGGTTCATGGCCAAAAATATTTTCGATTATGGCAGCTGCCCAGACGAGGCTTGGCCAACGCTTCGAATGCAATAAAGCCTTTGCAGCTAACCTGGCTAAAAGTCAAAGCGAAAGGACTTGGCTTTTTTCCTATCAGATTTTTCCTAGATTTTTTAATGCATATATTAATCCAACGCTTATTTCGTTTGACTGAAGCTGAGAGGCAGCTGGCAACGAGTAAGTGAGTGAGAGTGAGAGAGAGAGAGAGAGAGAGAGAGAGAGAGAGAGAGAGAGAGAGAGAGAGAGAAAGAGGCAGAGTGCGAGCAAACCTTTGGCAAAATCCATTTGTTGTTAAAAAATTCAATTTATATTCGATTACGCGACGATGTCTAAGTAGAAGTCGGCACAATCTGAAGCACATTTTTTCTTACAATTTTTATTTTTATTTTTATTTATATATTTTTTTCCAGCTTGCTTCGATTGAAAATGCGCCGTCATGCGTTAAAATTGCAATTTTTTCTATGTTAGGTCGCTCAAAGCAAATGCAGAGGCAGCCTTCAAGATGGCAGGAGAAAAGAGAAATAAAAGTGAGTTAAGCAAATTGATAAATGAAAGAGGCGTGGCGAGGCAGGACTGCTTATACATACCCTATAGGGTATAGCCCTGTACCCTACTCTAATTGTAAAATTTGGCTGCTGTCGAGTGTTGGGACTAGGCAAACGAACATAACAATCATAGTCAATTGTAGCTAGTTAAATATTCATGGTGCTCGTTGTGTGTCTGTTTGCCAGGGCGAGAAATAAAATAGCAAAAAAGAGAACCCAACAAACACACACACAACACACTATAGCTAAAAATGACACCCGGACACGGCAGCAAGTCCGCTGATTGCCCGATTGGCCCCACATGCCGTGTGAATATAGAAGAGACATTGAGAAATGCCCATCGAGAGGCGTCCTCCTCTGTTGCTGTATATTGGAAAACGATTTCGGAGCTGAAACATCTACAAACGAAAACAAAAAAACAAAAACGAAACCGTAACCGAAACCAAAGCAAACAGAGATACGCGTATAGAAATAGCAAAACAAAGACGCCAATTGCGAATTTCATTGCAAATGAAACGAAAAACGTTTTATTTTGATTTTCTGCACGCGTTCGAAACATTTCAACATGAATCTGTGGCGGGGGCTGAGTAGAGGTAGGTGTGGTGCATGGAATGGCAGGGATGGCACTTCAAAGGCAAATGTTTGCCTCTTTTTAACGATAGAGGCATGCATACATACATATACATACATACCCTGTGTGTGGAGTGAGCCAGATGAGTTGTCTGGGCGAGGTAGTTGCTTAGATTAAGAAATTTGTTTATTAGTTTCTATCTTTAAGTGTAATGTGAACATAATAATATATATAGTAATATAGTAACAATAATAAATATATAGTAGTATTGTTAATATCAATATATAATGTAATACATATTAATCAGGGTATATACATATATATATTATATATATTTACAAGCCATATATATTTACATACTCTATTGCTTATATACTATCCAGGTTCAGGACATGGAACAGTTATGCTCGGTATTTTCTAGTAGTTCTAGTGCTAATTAATTTTCGTGGGTATGTAGGTTTTTTATATTTTTGTATTTATTGATTTTTTGTTTATTTATTTATTTATCTAATTATTTATTTTTTATTTATTTATTTATTTATTTATTTACTTATGTATTTATTTATCTATTTATTTAATTATTTAATTAATTATTTCTTTATTTCTTTCTTTATTTCTTTATTTCTTTATTTCTTTATTTATTTATTTATTTATTTGTTTATTTATTTAAATATTTATCTATTTATTTGTTTATTTATTTATTTAATATTTATTTATTTTTTTATTTTCTTATGTATTTATTTATTTGTTTATTTATTTTTTTATTTTCTTATGTATTTATTTATTTGTTTATTTATTTATTTGTTAATTTATTTATTTGTTAATTTATTTATTTATTTATTTACTTATTTTTTATTTATTTGTTTATTTATTTATTCATTTATTTTTTATTTATTTACTGATTTATTTATTTATTTTTATTTATTTATATATATATATGCTGGATCTTGTTTGTATTTCGTCTTTGATGAGAGGAGCTTTGGGGTCTTTATGAATGTTAATATTGATCCTATACCAAGGAGCAGCTGTAATTGTTCTTAGCGTTATGGACTGGTATCGTTGTAGTAATAAAGTTTTATAAATATTTTTAAAAACATTTTTCACTTATATATATATATATATATACATATTTATTTTTAATATTTATTCACATTCAATAAAATATATGTGTTTTTACAATTGGAGCTCAAACTTTTTTGGCTTTTCTACTATTAAATTAAGTTTGATAAATTTATATGATACATAATACGGTTTCAAAGAAGTATAAAATCTGGGAAAAATTTTAATTGAAAAAAAAATCAAGTTTGTTTAACCATTAAACTGTGAACTGTAGGTAAAAGTATGGTATATTATACAAAAGTTAAAGTCATGAGCTTATTGCTCTAACTCTTGTTATTATTTTTCTTGCTTTTTTTCGTATTATCAATTAGATATAAATATAAATATATATAAATGCCTATATTAATTGCCTAAAATAAAGGATATTTCATAGTCGCAAATTTCCAATGGAAATCAAACAAACAAAAAGTAAGAAAATATTCTATTTTCATTTAGCCATGCAATAGGGATTTTCTCCTACTTTTTGCATTTCACTTGGCCAATTTGCGTGGAGTTGAGACAAAAAGTGAGCGACACACACGAATGAAGAATTTTGGGTCCTGGCTAAGGAGGCTCGATTGGAGGCGCCACATGTTGAGAGACAGCCAGACCTGCCTGCCACATGGCAGGCGCTGCTCATTATGCGGATGAAAAAGAAAAGGAAGAAACAACTGCCCAAACATTGCGAAAAGTTGTGCAAATACTTTAAGCGTTAAAAAAGCGAGTTAAAGGAAAGAAAACTAAAGGAAATATTTAAGGAATTTTCAAATTGATTTTATTGAAATGTAAGATTTTGTAGTTCTAGTTTGTTTAAAGTAATGAAAATGCAAATATGTATTTGTAATTTAATCTATATTATATTATATATGAAATAAATTTAATCTACATTATTTATATATTAAATAATGTAGATTCAATTAATATATATATATATATATATATATATATATATATATATATATATATATATATATTTATATAATATATAGATTAAGTAGTAAAAGAGAAATATTTGAATACTTTTAGTTTTATATATATGTTGCAATAATATTTGTATATTGTATTTATTAATTTATGATACAATATAATGCTATATATTATATAAATAAAAAATTGTTTTACACACTTATCTTGTTCATGTAGAAAAAATTACTTTTATTTTATTTTTATTTTTTAAATTTATATATTATCAAGAAATACAAAACTGTTATACAAACTTTTTTTTAAATTTTATTAAAATTAATACAAATTTTAAAAACAAATATTTTGTTATTATTATATACATATATTTTTATTTATAGTAGAAAATTAGAAATTATACAAATTTGTATGGCTAAAAAATTATTTAATAAAATTTATTTCTTTTAAGTTCCCATAAAAAGTTTTTTTTTTTTTTTGTTAAAAATTTTAAACTTAAAAAATTACGTAATATATTTTCCATATAATATTTCTTCCATTTCTAAATATGAAATTACATTAAATAAAATTTGTATCTTAACAAACTTAATTGCTTGAAATAAATATTTGGATAATAAGGTATGATATTTTTTATAGTAAAAATACAACTCCTAGGTATTATGATTTATGATAAAGAAACATATTTAAAAACAATTTTCTGTCTCTCAAAGTAAACTTTTTCCATTTCCATACAAAAGCTAGCTAATATATTTCCTGAACGAAATGGAAATCTAAACCAAAAATATTGACTTTTTGTCTGCTGCATTCGCTTAAATCAAGATCTTCGGCTGGATAACAAATGAAAACAGCTGTTCCCACACACACACAATAGAGCAACTTCCTCCATGCAGAGACAATTGGCAACAGTTCCTTGCACTTCCCTACCACAAAACGAAAGGTGGGCAGGAGTGGGGCCTGGAGCAGGAGCAAGGGCTGGGATGATGTTGCCAATGCCGATTTATGTCGTTCGCCTCGTTGCAGTTAAAATGCTTTTCATGTAAACTGCTCAACAACTTTGCTCAAGCGGACAAATAACTCAGCAGAGGCAGTCTGAGCTGGAGGGGAGGGAAGGGGGGTAGTGAGGAGAATACGTCCAGAGGTTCTTAGGAAACAAGTCGAAAAATATCAACTGCTGTGTATCAACTTATGTAAATTGTAATGTGAAGGACAGCTGTAAGAACTTTGTAGCTCGCACGCTCACTCACTCTAGTCCCCTCTCTCTCTCTCTCTCTCTCTCGCATAGTTGGCGCGTCTGGTGCTTTAGTTGTCCTTAAGGAAATGTTTGCTTCTGCTGAAATGAGCAAAAATAATTGCAAATCGTAAAAAGAGAGAGAGAGAGAGAGAAAAAAATGTTTGTTGAGGCTGTCGTCGCTATTCACAACTTCAGCTCACGATTCCCAGTTCGCAGTGCTCATGTGTGCTGCCAGACGATGTCAGACGAAGACAGAGACAGACAGAGGGAGCGAGAGAGAGAGCGAATGAGTGGGGAACATCAGGAGACAAGCGACAGACAGACAAACATGGACGGAAACGGAAATATGCAATGAAGCAGAAGTTGGCAGGAAATTGTTAAGACGCCGCGCCTCCGCTTGCTCAACCTCAGCCCACTCTATCCCTCTCTACCCTCTCTCTCCCTCTATATTTCTCTCTATCTGTCTCTCTGTCCCTGTTGCGTTGTTCTATTTTTACAGCTTTATTTTATTTTTGCATCATCGAAAAGGGTTTCACTACCGAAAATAAAAACAACGACAGAGAGAAAAAAAAGAAACGTTCCTTTTGGCCCGTTTTATGTTCTTAGACGAATTGAAAAGCCACATGCAAATAAAATTTGCCTGTTTTTTAGTGTGTTGTCCTTTAAACCCACAGCACCCTCTGCGCTTTGTCTGCCTTACTTTGC
Source organism: Drosophila hamatofila (assembly GCA_035045345.1). Taxonomy (NCBI): domain Eukaryota; kingdom Metazoa; phylum Arthropoda; class Insecta; order Diptera; family Drosophilidae; genus Drosophila; species Drosophila hamatofila. Next base: position 15,982,150 of record JAWNPA010000019.1, on the reverse strand, counting down.
TGCCCTTTTCGTTCTGTTTTGTGGTTTTTATATTTCAATCGAGTCGAGGCGAGCCTCTTCACTTCATGTTTAAAGTATTTGCAGTTCTTCTTTTTCGGTTTCTTTGTGGTTTTGTTTTTTCATCTCTGTTTTTTTTTTTGTGAGATTTCTATAAAATTTATAAGCTACGTAAATGATGATGTATTGTTGCAGTTGTACCCAGGGGAGGGCGGTGGGCGGATGCACGAGTAATGGACTTGCGTGTTTAAATAAAATGTTCAATAAGCTGGTAAGGAAAGCGAGTAGAGAATAATATTTAAGGGTTGCTAGGAAGAAAGAAGTTAATGTGAGCCATTTACTGAAGTTTATTGAAAGCTTGAAGGTGAGCAGATAATACGGGGCCTGCAAGATAATAAAATATATAAAAATAAACAATAATTGATTATTGCAATCAGCAATATCAATAAACTTATTTTACTTTTAAGTATTTGTTCAGTTAAAACAAGTAAGAAAACTATGATCGAAGGTGCCCGACTAGGATATAACCTGAACACTATCTGATCTGCATTGGATATGCTCATAATCGACATCAGCTTCATAATCATCAGAAGTAGGAACAGGAGCCGAATTAACATATCCTTGACAACGCGAATCAATTGAATTAACACCGCCACTGCAAACCTTGAATACTTAGTAGCTCACAATTCAAACCCATTTTAATTGCAATTACGTTTCTAAGGTCATGCTGAAGTGCAGCTTATTTAAATGTATGTGTGTGCATGCATAGGAAATATGTTAATTTGCGAATTATTCAATAACTTCTGTCTTTCGGTGCGGATTTCAATGAAATATACAGTATTTGACCTACTTGTTCTATTAAATATTAATATATTTTAATATATATTAAAAAATATATTATACTATCATGTATTGGGTACTTTTCTAATGAAATTAAAATTTCGAGAATTTTGTAAAATTTCCTGTCGACAAAAATTTAAATTGAATTAAATTTACATGAAACTAAATACAAAATTTTCACACTCAAATCCAAAGATTTATGTGATATTATTATTTATGTGATATTATTGATATTATTTATAACTGATTAAAATAAAACGGCAATAGTTATTGATTAAAAAAAAAAACAACAACAACAACTTGATCTACGTTTGTTATATAGGGATCTAGAATCTCCAAATTTAGTTTCATGTGTATTTTATAAAAACATTTTAGTCTCTAGCTTATATAGGTTCTAAGATCGATGCGACGGACGCAGCTAACCTAATTTTATTTTCAATGGGTTAAGGAAATAATTAGGCTTAAGGTCATACTCTTAATTTGTATTCTAATATATAAATAGCTTCCAAGGTGGATCATTATACTGCCCACGTCACGCCTTCTTTAGATGTTCCCTTTTCTCTAGCACTTTGGACCCCGTCATAGCCAAAATACTCAAGGGATGGACCATTAAAAAATATATTGGTAAAAAATTATGTAAAATAAAAATATAATATATAAATACAATATATAAATACAATATATAAATATAATATATAAATATAATATATGTATAAATAAAATATATAAATACAATATATATGTAAGTATATAAGTATAATAAAAATATTTCATAATTTGATTATAAACTTATTATATTTGCCATAAATAAACTAAATTTTCGCCATCAGCCCAAATTATTAGATTTTATGTGCCCTATAAATATGGCTATAATATTAGCTGCGGAGCCAGTTGTCAGCCAATGAAATGCCAAAGAGTCTGAACAATAAAAATTTGCATAATTTGCACAACTGTCGGCATAAATTGGCCAGGCACAAAAAAATAAACTTTACATGAAATGTGAAAAGTTTTGCCAAAAGCGCTGCCAAAAAAAAAGGAGAGAAAAAAAAGAAACGCACAAAATTAAGGCCAAAACAAAAGAAGCAAAAGAAGCGGAAACTTCTCGCATAAAGTCAACAATAAAATGTGCCAATTGTAATTATGTGTTTGGTACAGTAAACGTAATTAGCTACAGTGTTGCCTGCCTGAGACGCACTCATAAAATGTATAATTAATGCGTGAAGTTGGCCCGCTCGCACAATTTGTTGGCCATTTAATTGTGGGCGAGGTAATTTAATTTGCCTAAAAGGTAGCCGCCAGGTGGAGGAACAGACTCCGTTCACGTTAGCCAGGTAGCACTGTGGCTGATTGAATAATAAACCAACGAGCCGCTTCTAATGGCCGCAGGAACAGGAACAGGACACGACAGAAGGACAGGACTAAAATTGCATTGTGCACAATATTATAAAAAATTATTTGCAATTTTGCGAAATGCACTTGAATCGTGTCGACAGCAGCGGTGAGTGGGCGTGGCAGCTGCACATGCACACACGTGCACTCGCTTTAGGGTATTTGTGTCTGCACGCGATCCACGCGGCGTCTGTCGCCCAAAAAGTGGCTAAAAACGTGACGAGCATGGCCAAATGCAGGCAAGTTGTGGCTGACATTCGGGCCACCCTAACGATTGTCGTGCTGTCTTTCTCTCTCTCTCTCTCTTTCTCTTTCTCATTGCCACCTGCTAGCCTGCACACCTGAAGTTCCAGTTGCTTGCACTTTTGTTGATGTCCTTCGGCGAGCCGCGTGAAATTGAAAAATCGTTTGCCCTTAAAGCAGCAGCAGCTGAAGCTGCGGCAGCAGAACTCGACTCTGCTGCTTAAGGAGCTGCAACTGGCCCAACTGGCTGTCATAGACAGCATTAGCATCGGGTTACATGCAGAGCATTTCACACGTCATTTGATGTGAGACGGCGGCGGCTGTGGCTGTGGCTGTTGCAGCATGCAACATGCAACGTGCAGCGTGCAACATGTGGAGTCTGCCAGGGGGCTGCAGGTGGCAATAAGTTGGCGTGCTATAAAAGTGATTTATAGCAGCTGGCAGCAGTTGAAATCTGAGAGAGAAAAGCGATAAAAGAGAGAAGCTCAGCTATGCGTAACTAATTGAGTTTAGAGATAAATTGATTGCTTGACTGGGTGGATTTTTTATTAATATTCGAAATATATTGCAACTTTATATATGCAACTTTATAAAAATTTCAGCTATCATTCATTATTATTACAAGTTTTGTTTTTTTATAAATAAATATAAGCTAGTAAATATAAACAAAATATAGAAATAAAAATAGTATTAATACAAAAAGTAAATTTAAGTAATATTAGAAAGCGGGACTGTCTCTCTCCAACTGATCGCTGTCCCTATGGTCGCTCTCCGTATGCTTGCTCTCCTGCTTATGTTGAACTCGCACAATAAAATTTGAAATCGTATAAAAAGAATTGAGTACAGAGAAGCAAACATGCATTTGTGTTGGAACCCTAACCTTCTTTTATTCTGGACTCAGGTTAGAATCGACCGAACTCTTTTTCTAAGACGAATATTTTCTGCAGTGGTATATTTTTAAAATTTTTAAAACATTTGTATTCATTAGCTTTTTTAAATTTATTAACTTATAAATTTAAAAAATGTATTTAAATTTTTATTTCAAATTTTTATATTTACTTACATAATTTTTCAGATTTATTTAATTTTATGAATGTATTTAAATTTGTTTTGTTTTTTTTTTTATATTCTAAACATTTTATTTAATTTTAATTTATAATAAAAAATTTTAATTTTAAAACGAAGTCTACTAAATATTTTTATATATTTTATACAATTTATTAAATTTTGTTAAAATTTACAATATTAAATATTTATTTATTTAAAGCTTAAAAAAAATTTTAAAAAAATCAAGCATTTAAAAAAAAGCAGTTGACTGCAGTAAACAATGCTGACTTGCGCCAAGAACTAATACAGTTTGAGACTCACACATTAGCTAGTTCAACAACCAGGCCGCACTGCTTTTACAGTCACACGTAAGCTAATTCACAAACCAGCTAGCACTGCTTTTACAGTCCACCAAGCAGTTTGGATCTGTAACATTTTATATTCTTAATATATGTGGCACTGCTTTTACAGCCAACCAAGCAGCAACAATTTATATTCATAATATATAATGAAAAACTGCTTGCTGATACAAGCCTGTTTTGCGTAGCGAGCAGTTGAGTTGTACGTCTGGTATTAGCTCAGTTCTATACTGCTTATATCGACTGCATGCTTTTAAATGCAAATTTATATTTTGGGGCCAAAGCGCTGCACATGAGAATTTAGATGAGCTAGCAAACCAGGGCTGCGTCAAAGTCCTGTTCCACAGCGAGTTTTATGTCATTCAGAGTTTGTTTGCAAGCAAATGACGCGAAATTTGAATATACAATTTTTTATTGCCTATATAACGAATAGCAATTAGTTTATTTTGTTAAAAATGCTTTGCATTGTGTAAATAATATCATTAAAAAGGAATTTAGTTTTACATTATCTGCTAAAAAAAAAAAAATAATGTCAATATTTAAAAATAATTCTTTTTACATTATATGTTCAGAAAAAACAAATTATATTTTAAAAATTTCAATTGACATAAGTTAAAAAAAAAAAAACAATATTATCAGTTGAAAAAAACAAATAACTATATTTATAAAAAACCCAGAGTTTTTTTTACATACAATAACAAAATGAGAAAAATCATAATTTTATTAAAACAACAAAGTTCTTTTTACATTATGTGTTAAGTAAAATAAAAAAATTATATTTTATATATTTCAAAAATATATTATATTATGTGTTAACAGAAAAAACAACAAAAACAAAAAAAAAATAATATTTATATTAAAGACATTTTTGTTATTTTTTTTCACATTTTTACATTATATAAGAATATTATATAAGAACATAAAAAAATGAAGAAAAAAAAAACTATAAAATAAAAGTGTTTTTTACAATTACAATTACAATTTATGTTTTTAGTATGCAGTATATTTATATATATGAATACTTTCTATATTTATATTAGTACATATATACATTATATTTATATATATGAATACTTTCTATATTTATATAGTACATATCTATAAATATATGTAAAAACATATATTCCATCTGGTAGACACTTATTTACCGCAATAAAACAGTTGGAATCTTTTTGCTTTCACTGCTCGCTGTTCGCTGCTCGCACGCTGCGCCAATTGATGTCAAATTTATAACGACAAATACTACAAAACTTGCAGAGCACAAGCAGCGGCTGTCCGGGAGCTCCAAACACACGTTAACTACATGAGCCACCCACACACACACACATATATATATATATAAACACACTCTGATATAGCTCGTAGTATGTGAAATCGTTTGCTTGTTCACTTTTCGAGCATCATTATTGCTTTTTGATTTTGGTGTGAATTTGCTGGACGAGTGTGTAAATGTATATGTGTGTGTTGGTGTGAGCCAGTTTGGCAATGTTTGTGTTTGTGTTTGTGGCCGCGATGAGTTATGGGCCATAACCAGGCGAAGTCGACGCTGTCTGTGGCGTCTGAAACTGCTGTGCTCAGGCAGGCGCGACTGCTGCCGCAGCTTGCAGAGATATATCTGTATGATATCCATACATATATATACATATATTTACATACACATATATACACACATACATATATATACATATGTACGCTCTGTCCCTTTTCAAGAACATATTAATGCAATTTTATTTAAATTATGCAACATTTATGCCTTTTGCCTGTTTGATATATTTGTTTTATACGCCGAGCCATCGAACGAGGCCAAAAGGCGCAGTTCCTTTTGCCATATCCTTTCTCACACCTCCTCTCTCTCTCATATACATACACTATCACTGTCTGTGTCTCTCTCTCTGTCAGCATTTGTATTTATGACCGTCAAACAATTTATGTTGCCTTGATAATTTTAAATGTTAATTACACTTATTGTTGCCAATTAAAATATTAAAGACCTTTTACAAATAGCACGACAAAGTTGAATTGCTTCGCATGGAAATCTGTGTGTGTGTGTGTGTAAATGTGTGGCAATTACATTGATTTTAATGGCGAAAATGTTATTCACTTAAGTGATAAAGTTGCACAACAGTTTTTGTATGCATTTCTACAAATTATAATAATTTAATTATATACAATTGTAAGTATTTAATTAATTGTATATTTTTCTATAACTAATTGATTATTCAAATTTATGTTTATATGAAACTATAATTATTAAAATTTATAGGAATGCATATAAACTATATAAATTTACTAAATTAATAATGGGTTTTATATATAGTCATTAAATAAACTAATAATTGATAATGAATTTTATATAGAGTAAAGCTGTAAAATATGCCAAAAATGGGGCTTTCGATCTTCCATCTTCACTAGGACACCAAACAAACAAACTCTTAAAAAAATGTAACATTTTTACAAACAAGCCCTACTATACAGCTGTTTAAATCTATAACGGTAAAGCGTCTAAAAGTAAAACAGGTTAAGGTATGACACATGATACAGCGAATCTACTTATATGCTTTACTTATTCTCTATAGCTCAATATAAATATCTTATAAGGGAAAACATTGACAAATATGTTTCCTGTAGAGAATGGATATTAAGCAGGAACTGTAATGATCATAATTTTAATAGGAAATAAGAATTAAATTTTGATTTATTAAAAAAAATATATATATATATTTTTTTTATTATCAACATTAATTTTTATGATACAAATAAAAATAGTTATTACAAATCAATTTTTATATAAAAATCAAATCACTTTTATTTTCAATTTGAGTTATAAGATTAATAAAATAATTAAAAAATGCAAAAAATAATTTTTATAACTAACAATAAATTGGCAATTAAAAATTGCATATAAAAGTTTATCCTGTTTTTGAATTTGCCGCAAAAAAAACTTTTGTCAATAATATATTTAATATATATATATATATATATATATATATATATATATATATATATATATATATATATATATATATATATATATATGAAATAAATGTGATTTTATATGGCACACTTCAAGTTTCAAAGTAATTTAATATTTATTTAATACAACTAAATTAATAAGTATTAAAAAAATAAAATATAATGAAATATGAATATTACAATACAAGCAAAATTATTTATAAATTACCTTTTCAAACTCGATATTCACATAGCAATTACAAAAAATATATTTTATATACTTATTTCAGGCAAAATAACAGCGAGCGAGCGAGATGGTGAAAAATAGAGAGTAGGAGTGAGAGAGAGAGAGGGAGACAAAAGAAAAATCTCGACATATGTTAAATGCTTTGGCGCTAGCGAATGTGAAGGCAAATTGAAAACGCTTAATTTATTTGACATGAATTGAAAATCAAGCGAAATCCCATTAAACCACATATATAAGTATGTGTGTGAGTGTGTGAGTGTGTGTATGTATGTATATGCAGTTACACACACAATTGGAATGCGGGCAAAGGACGCGCAATTATGGCACGTCAAGACCGGAAATGGTAAAGTGGCAAAGCGGAAATGGCTGGCAACAAAATGCAAATTTTCTATCCAAAAAGGAAATTATAAAAATATTTGGCAGAAATATTTCTTTAACTGTGGCAAACAGAATTTGCACGTGAATCCACTTGAGAGGACGCCACTTGCCCACAATCTGAAGCTGGAGTGGGAGCAGGAGTTGGAGTGGGAGCAGAAGTCGCACTTCACTCGTGGGTGGAAGCGTCTGGCATAAAGTTTTTCCTGCTGCAAGCATATACAACAAGTCAGCAGTAGAAGTAGCTCTAAATATATATATATATAGAGAAATGTAGAGCTGTAGAGCTGTGGAGAGTGCGGCTGGTTGGCGACAGCCAAGTGAAAGGTGAGTTCATATTTTCTATAAAAAGGAAAAGCAAAATTCTTGCATGCAAAGTTTTTATTTTATTTTTAATTATTTTCAATTGCTTTTCATTTGTGCGCACGCATTTCAGTTATTTAAAGTTATTTTTAGTATGAAAATCTACATAAATATCTTTGGTATTTATGCTAGCTCTCTCTCTCTCTCTCTCTCTCTCTATTTCTCTCGCTCTCTGTCTGTCGCTCTTCATATGAATATGCTCGGCCTTTTTGCTGGCATTCAGGCCGTGTTGAATATTTAATGCACACGAGAAGCGCTCAAATGTCAAAAACAGCGAAACCAAAAACGCATTACACAAAGGCTTGCCAGTCCTTTTCGGCTTTTCCCGTTTGACTCTGTCTCTCTCTCTCTCTCTCTCTCTCTCTCTGTGTGTGTGCGTTGTTTGCGCGTGTGTGTTTGTGTGTGTGCGGTTGCACAGGTGAAAAGTCAGAGGTAGCCGCATTAATTCCACTTAATTTGTTTTAACCACAAAGCCAAGCGTTTCAATAATAAGCAAACGATATGCCATGAAAGTTAAACGCTTTTGAAAAAAAAAAATCACATATGAAACATAATGAACTGCTAAACAGCAGCTTATTGAATAAATTAAGAGACTCTAGCGAAATATTAATTATCTTAAGCCTAGCTAGAATAGTTATAGATTTTTTTAAATAAACTCGATCTACGCGGGCTATTTGTGGACCTATAAACAAATTTTCAAGTCTCTTGCTCTTATGGGTGCTGAGATTCACTCGTTCACACATACGGACGGACGGACATAGAAATATATAGACAGAAAGACCGACGCACAGCTCGACGCCCTGATCAAAAATATATATATTTTATGGGGTCTGACACGTTTACTTTTGCCTATTAAATACATTTAAATAAAACCATTATACTCTGATTTCCCATTTTCAATCAGTTTAGGGTATAAAAAGTCTAATTAGCAATTGCAACTGCTTTGCCGTCTTATCCTATACTCAGCAACATAACTACACTTGCTTAAACTGTTAAGCCTCTAAATCCAATTAGCATTTAACATTTGCACACTCTTAGGCTATGCTGTTCATAAAGCTTCTGATGCAGCTCTTCAACTGTTAAGGTTAACAGATTTCCCCTCCGTTATGCAAAATACTCTCTTAAGGACGTCTGTTAAAGGTAACATATATGTTAAGTGTCTTAACAGCTGGTCTAACTCCTTTCTTTAGCATAACTGTTACCCATTTACCCCACTGTTAGTGTTAACTAACAGGCCTGTTAAGGGCAAAGCTGTTTCCAGAATTCCCCTCTTAAATACTGGTAAATTTGCCCTGCGAAAAGCTTTAGCTGAGTTAAGCTTGCAAGCTCTGCTGCTGAGCTTTAGTTTTCATACATTCAGCTTTCGCTCTCAACAACCCCCAAGGCCGCCCACGCCAATCCCGAGCAGCTTAGAAATGAAACGGGCTTTTCTTATTGGCTACGCGCACGGCTTATAAAGGTCCGAGCAGCGCCCAATTAAAGTTCAGTTGCGGCTCGCACTTGGCCGCTGAACGATGCGAAATTTTATGGAAATTGGGGTTGCGTTGACATTAGACTTTGATAAATGTAAATTTGTATACTCCAAGACTTTTGAATAAATAATAAAGATTTTGCTTAATGTGTGTTTTACTTCAAGGGAGCTTGGTATGAAGATGAATATAAACATTTTTATTGAATATGATTTGATATATAATTTTAATTAAATATTAAATTTGATATAGAATTACAAATACCTTAAATGTATTTATATATGTTTTATGTATTATTATTTTACTTTACAGTCCCAAAAAGTTGAACCTTTTATATAAAAATGGTTATAAATTTTATTTATATTATTTTCAGAATTTTAATTTTTTATTTAATGTCAATTATTTGTTAATTTTAATTATTGTTTAAATAATCTTATTTTTTACTTTTAGTTATTTGTTAAATTATATTATTTTTATTTTTATTTTACTATGTTTATTTAATTACTTTATTAATTTTTTTATTATACTACTACTGTTATTATTTATTTACCAACTTTTTTTATTGAATGGAAATGCTTTACGATCGGTGTGTCGGAATGCTTTTGCTGCTTTCTCTTTCTCCAGCTGCCTCCCATTTTGGAGCAAGGCATTATCATGCAGTAACCTTAACTGTTGAAGAATTCTTTGTGCTCTAACTGTGCACTGTCCTCACAATTTCTGCGTCTAGATATTTTATTTTTTCAGGCATATTTAAAAAAATATGTATTTATTTTATACATTATTTTTTTATTATTAAAATTAAATATATATTTTTTCAAATAATCATATTTTTCTCCTCGTTTTTATTGCGTTTTACTTATTTATTTTTATTTTCTATATATTTAAAACCTAATTCTGAAAATAAATTAAAAACTTAATTTTCTAATGCAGTTATCTTTTAAAATTTCTTCAGTGGGTAGAAAATTGTAAGTGAATAGAAAAAACTTTTGATTTTCTAATCTTCAATAATTAAAAAGCATCTCAAAAATTAGGTAAAAAATAAATAAATAAAAATGAAATACATACCAAAAATAAGTCCATATACTATAAATCCATATGGCTCACAGTTTATATCAAGCAGCACGTAAAAAAATGTAGGAATCTATAAAATCTCAACCAAAATAGTTATCAACAAAATTAAAATGCTATTTGCTAGTGTAATGTTTCAACTTAAATAATATTAGCTCACTTATTTTTTAAATAATTTTAAAACATTTTAAATTAATAAAAAAACTGAAATTTATAGAAAAAAATAGTTCCACATCGTATATTTAGAATTGGATTATTTTTTAATAATATAAAAAGTGGTATTTATTTATAAGGAAAATTTCTGAAAATTTCTTAAATTAATTATTATTCGAAAAGCTGCGATTTAAATATGTTATATATTATATATTTCTTAAATATTTAATATTAATTAAAGTTCCAATATTTGATTTGATATTAATGCATAGCATTAATAAATTCCTGTAATTCTTAGCACAATTATTTTGGCTAATTGCTTGATTTGTTGCATTGCATCAATTGTTCCATTAGCAAGCACTTTGTGCAACTCTGTTTGATTTGTGGCCAAAAGCTTTTACCTTTTTTACCTTTCGCATTGGACCAATTACAGACAATTAACAAGGTCTAATTACGTTTCATTCCATTCCACCTACCCAGGGCAATTCAAGCGACGAAGTTTGCTAAGTCTAAAATATGCCGTTTGAGTTCAGAAAAGTCATGCGAAAATTAAATGCTTGGTGCGAGCTTTTTCGCCAAATTGGAAAATTGCGCAGCGACGACGAAGGAAAATGCGGCGACCCCAAAAAAATGCACATTAAATGCAATTGAAAATGCAGTAAGCGTGGCGATTGGCTAAAAGTATAAAATAAAAAGAACTTAAATATATATAGACAAAAAGGGAGAGATAGAGAGAGAGAATAGCATATATATAATAATGTTACTTCACAAAATGCTTTGAACTTGCCGCAATAAATTCGTTTTTATCGCTGCCCAAAACAGAAATAAAATTCCTAATGAACAGAGAGCGCAGAGCCTACAAATTGTATTACGCTTTATTCCCGCTCGCTTTGTGCAATTTTTTAGCGTTCTTCAAAAACTATTGAGCGATTTTGTTGTACCCTGCTAAAAGCATTAGAGGGTATATTCGTTAGCTAGATATAAAGATATAAAGTTTAAAATATAATTTATATTAAACGAAAATCTGAGGTGTTTGCTAAAAGATTTTTATATTTATTGTGTAGTTGCTATTAAAATTATTCAAATTGAAAATTGAATAAGTTTTGATATATACAAAATGCAATAAAATTTTTGTAAATAGTAAACATTTCCTAAAATAATTTCTTAAATAATTTTGAATAACAATTTGTAAATATTTTAGTTTATGGTTATTTTAAAATGATATATATAAAATCTAGAATTTTTTGATGGAGCAAATTTTTTTCTTTTATTATTTTCTTTATTGTGACTATTATAAGTATTGTTATTTTTTTGTTGACACTTGTGTCACAAAAATATTAAATAATAAAAAGTTCTTATAATTATTTTATTTTTATTTTATAACTGTTTTGTATTTATTATTTATTTTTATATTTTTTTTTCATGATTTTTGCCAGTATTAATATTATTTATACAAATATATTTTTAAATAGAATAATTCCAGATGAACTATCTAGTCGTATATGCTCAATCATAAATATTTGATCTTTTCTCGTTCTCCACTGCTTTTTTGTTCCTCTTTGACTTCATAACGATTGGCAGCCAACTATATCTATGGATTGTCTGTCTGTGTATATATGTTTATGTGTGTGTGTGTGCGTGTGGCCGAATGCTTTGAAAAATTACTCACGTAGCAGAGAGCGCAGAGAGCCTTTTGCTAATCCCCGCAAGCGTGACAGGCCAAAGCGGAAACCAAAAAACGAAAAGAGAAAAAAAAAAAACAAAGCGAAGAAGAAGAAAACCCCCCAAAAAACTTTAACCAAACTGAAGCAGCAGCATTTAGAGCAAGAAATTGAAGCCTCAGCTCAACTAATGCAGATATCAATGGCAATTGAGCCATTTGACTGCGACTTAATTTAGTTAACTTTGATCTACAACTTTTGCTAACCAAACAGGCCTAAATTATAACTGAGCATTTAGGGTTCTCACTTGATTGTTGTTGTTGTTGTTGCTATTTTGGCCTGTCTGTCTGTCTGCAAGTTGTGCTGCGGCTGCTAAACATATGCCACATGGACATTTACTAAATTGGCTAACAACTTTTTGCTTAGGCTCCTTCACTTGATTGTTGTCCCTTTGCTGTTGTTGCTGCAACTGTTGTTCTTGTTGTTGTTGTTGCTGCTGTTGTTAACTCCTGTTGGCCAGCCTGTCGTGCTGTTGTGTTCTGTCCAATGTTGTGTTCAGCTGTGCGCCATATGCTAGCTTGACCACAACCGAAAGCACGGAAACATACTGGAATAAAAAAAAAAAGAAAGAATAAATAAAGGATTCAACAACATTTCACAATCTTGTTGAGCAAATCGTATTAGCTTTAAGTAAATGCGTATAAAATACTTATTGACAAATAAATGGTATTCAATTTATAAAAGATATATCAGATTATTATTATAATTGCAAGTAAAAGTAAGTAAGTAATTATAAGTAAAAGCTTATAAATAGAATTGGTTGATTAAAATAATATATGAAAAATCACTTAATAGCCACACACGAAATCAATACCGATCTGCATAGCAGACGCGCACAGACTGAATTGTCTTATTTCTCGCACTGCTTCACTAAGCTAGGCACTCAACTAAGCTAAATATGTTCTCATTATCTATGTAACTCACACCTCATAAACATATGCGCTCTCAGCAGAACTAAATCAAAAGCAATTTCTGTTTCCCCTCTCGCTCACACTTCTACAGATTGTGCTCTCTCAAAATAATTGCGGTGTGCAGTTCACACATACCCATCCAACTGATCCGTTACTTTTGGGCGCGCTCCCAAATATTAGGAACTGCTCTGCTTAGTTTCCCCTCAAGTTGCTCTCCACTCACTCACTCATCTTTCATTAACGTTCTTAGCTGCGCTCTATGATTTCTGTGCACCTACCTGTGGACTCTGTGTTTAATTGTTCTCTGCTCGCTCTGAGCAAAGGAATATATGTGCGTGTGTGGGTGTTGAGTTTATACAAGTGCAATTTGTGGAAATGCAAGTGGAAGAGCTCAGCTTAGTTTACACTAATTTTTCTCTTTTACTCGCTCAACTTTCATTTACGCTCCAAGCTCTCTTCTATGCTATTTTTCGCTGTTTTCTGCTCGCTCCGAGTGTGGAGTTTATGGTAGTGCAATATTCAATATTCTCAGCATTATTTCTCACTTACTCTCTTAAAATTATTGCATTCTGCAGTCCACATATTTCCGTTTGTGCGCGCTCAAATATAAAGAAATACTTAGCCTGTTATGTCTATGTTATGTTGTTCTCTGCTCGAGCAAAGGGTGCGTGTGGGTGTTCAGTTTACAGAAGCGCAAATTTTAAAAGTGCTTAGCCTAATTTTTACTCATCTTTCTCTCTCACTCAGTCAGTATGTGGTAGAGTCTATGACTCTGTGTATGTGTGAGAGCATTGAGGTTCTAAGTTTCCTTCAAGCTCTGCCACTCGTTCATCGCTGTCTCTTATGATCTAAGCTGCTTTCTGTCACTCATTCTGTGGATTCTATTTGTTATTGTTTTCTGCTTGCTCTGAGTAGAGGGATACATGTTATGCGTGCGTGTGTGTGTTAGGTGTGGAGTTAAAGAAGTGCGAACTTGCTTAGCTTAGCGCTTTCTCGCTCACTCGCTCATCCGTCATTTACAATACAAACTACGCTCCATGCTGTCTGTGAATTCCATATTTAATTGTACTGCTCACTCTGAGCAAATGAATGCATATTCGTGTGTGCATGTATGAGAGAGCTAAGTTTCTAGAAGACTTTCAAACTCTGCGACAGTTTACAGCCACTCTCACTAATACTTACATACACTAAAAAAGAAAGAAGGGCATAAAGGTTATGCCCTCTTATCTTTTTTATACATATTGATCTGTTTATCTATATATGTATGTATGCTTCTTAAAATTAACTCTAGTCGGCTCAGTTTTGTTTACGCTTTTAATTTACTTGCATTTATAAGCACACTTTTTTCTTCTTAATTTAAAATACATAATAAATACTTAAATAGAAAATAAATATGCATCACTTTATTTGCGCTTACGTTTTCCCCGTTTCTTTCTCTGATATTCAATTGTATTTAAAGTACTGCCAACAGTTCAAAATCTAAATTCAATAATAAATATTTTAGCTAATCTTTATGTGCCCATAAATTTGGAACGTAATGTCAACTTGGCTTAGTTTATTAATTCGTGCTGCCTTCTGCTGCTGCCACTTGTCAACGCTGTTAGCCCAAACGAGAAATATATGTACATACATATGTTTGTATGTATGTGCTCAAGCCACGGCACGCCCCTTTAACGCCCACTCAACACATGTTGGCACATTTTTAAATGTATTTGTGTCGAGACGCAGTCGTGACTGCAGTAAATTCCAGCTAACAAAACACCCAAGGACCGATAGACCGACCTCTCTCTTCTCTTCTTCCTCTCCCTCTTCCTTTTCCCTCCCTCTTCCCCCTTCTCCATTCCTCAAAGCAAATGCGCATTTCAACATTTCGCAAGCTAGGCGAGCAGCGCGCAATGCATGTCTGCAATTTTTTAAGTAAACATTTTGTTTGCTTCGAGTTGTCCCCCCCAAAAAAAAGTGGACGAAGAAGAAGCAAGTGAGCAGCAGAAAGAAGCTGAAGCTGTGGCAAGTGGAAAACTTGAGACAACTGCAGAATCCACATCAAAGGAGCAACTCCTTATGCCATTTTGCTTGTATTTCCGTCTCAGTTCTTGTTGTTGACATACGTAGCTGTTGACATTTTGATACAAATCTTCAATAAAATAAAAGCAACTCAAGTGCCCGCAACAACAACAACTAAAACAAATAGCTAAAAATAGCTAAAAATAAGCTAAGCAATAACAAGCGAATCTCTGTTGTTGTTGCACGTTGAGAGAATAAGCTGAAAGCTGGAGCCATTTCATGTGGAGGAGCATTATCTATGTATGTATATAAGTGCTTTGGGCTAACTTATTGTCAGATATTCGACTTGATGAGTCAGCTATATCTTCTTGTATTTTTATAGTTCTTAGTAGGTATTTTTGTAAGGCAAGACAGTAAATGAATAAGTTATGATTCTTTATTAAAAATTAATTTTTTTTTTTTTTTTTTTTTTTTTTGGTTTATTTAAGTGTAGAATCTTTACAATGCAAATTAGTAATATAACAACACATTTCGAACATAAAATATGAAGCCTAACCTTCTGATATGTACAGGAGGATATATAAATATACAAATATTAGTGCATTAACGTGGTCTAATATTTTTGGCAAAACCTAAGCGTTTTAGCCGCCTTAGTGGCCTTGCAGGGAGCAATCGTCTCGCCAGTCTGCTGCGGTGTCTAACCAATCTGTCAGCATATCTGCTCGTGTGTCTCCCAATCTGTTCCTCCACAGTGTGCAGTTCCAGATCTCTATGCAGGGTAGAGTCGCGGACATACCATGGGCAATTTGTAATTGCCCGCAATGCTCGATTTTGCAGGACCTGTATGCGCTTATAGTTGGATTTGGCGGATATTCCCCAAATCTGCACACCGTAGAGCCAAATCGGGGCTATGCAGTGGATATAGACCGCTCTCTTAGCCTTAAGTGACATAGTGCTACGTCTATTAATCAGCCACCGCAGTTGTTGCATGCGTTGCCCACATCTCTTGGCCGTAGCCTTTAAGTGAGGTCCAAATGTTAGGCGTTTGTCGAGGGTGATGCCAAGATACTTTGCCTGCGAAGGTTGTTCCAGTATAACACCATCTAACCGTATAGGCGGGGTGTGTCTGATCAGTTTTTTTAACGTAAAGCATGGATTGGTGGTCTTCTGTGGATTTATCTTCATATTCCATCTTTTGCACCAAGCTGTCAGAGTATTCAGATATCTTTCCACTCCGTTTGCTGCCTCAGTGCGGCATTTCGAACTGTAGAGTACTGCAATGTCGTCTGCATATGTAGCGAGAAGAGCTTTGCTAGGAGTTTCCATGTGGTGCACGCTAGGGGAGGGTAAGTCAGCTGTGTATATGGAGTAGAGCAACGGCCCTAATACGCTACCCTGTGGAACTCCAGCTCTCATCTGACAAGGAGTCGAGTAGATGTTCCGTACTCTGACCACAAACTGTCGGCCATCCAGGTACGATCGTAAGATCCCGAAGTAAGGCGCTGGGAAGAGCTTTTTTATTTTGCTTAGAAGTCCTAGATGCCAGACCCGATCAAATGCTTGCTGCATATCAACGAAAACCGCATTGCAATATTCCAGATCATCAAAGGCTTGAAGAATGTGCTTCGTCAGCCTGTGAACCTGCTCCACAGTTCCATGTCCTTCCCGAAAGCCAAACTGGTGTTCCGGTAAAATGTGACATTCCCTGATTATATTACCAAGTCGATTGGCAATAAGTCTCTCCCATACTTTAGATAATGACGACAGGAGACTTATTGGGCGGTACGACTCAGGGTCATCCTCTGGCTTTCCTGGTTTATGGATCATTAGAATAGCAGCCATCTTCCACTGTTTAGGAAAGAATTGCACCCTCAGCATGGCATTAAATATTATACCTATAAAGATGATCGCCCGAGTAGGGAGTGCTTTTAGCGTTGCATTACATATTCTGTCATAACCAGGTGCTTTCTTCGTCGGCAGGGACTTTATGACTTCAGCAATTTCCTCAACCCTTACTGCCTTAATGGGTAGGGACATTTGTAGAGGTGTCTGCAGACTATTAGTGGTCTCTTGGAGCTGATCATCAGTGGCAAATTCGAAGGGCGTGAACCTGGCCTCTAAATGCTTCGCAAACGAATTCGCCTGCTCATCTTCGTTCCTAGCAAGATCACCGCTAGGACACCGGATTGGTACCTGTCTAAACGGCTGTCTCTTAAGTGACTTAGTGCACTTCCAAAGCGAGTATCCAGCATCAACTGTATAATCAAGCGAAGCCAGCTTCTGCTCAAAGAAGTTGCTTCGAAGTTCTCTCAACACATTTCGTAGTTGCTTAGCAGCCCGGTTCCATAAAATTCGGTCCCATGGGTCCTGCGATCTGATTGCGCGTCTTCGAAGTCTTCTTTTCTGCGACAAAAGCTCCCTCACCTCTCTTGTAAGTGGCATTCCATAAGTGGAACCTACCTGGGGCTCAGAAGGTGTTGATGCAGCAGCAGCCGTATAAATGCTCTCAGTGAAGCTATTGATAGCCATCTCAATGTCTTCACCAGAGTTTAGAGTGGTATTCAGCTGGATTGAGGTCTCTAACTGTTGCCTAAAAACGAGCAGGTCTGTGTGCTTGGTGATTAGACGACGGCTTGTGTTAGCGTTTATGCCTTCTGTCTCAATACTAATGACTAGGGCCAGATGATCTGAGTCCAGATCCCAGCTCTGAGTTATGGTTGCTCGAGAATCCGGTATTCCATGGTACAGTCTATGCAAGAAGGCGTGTGGTGAAGCACATATGGGTACCTAGTTGGTGATCCGGTAGCAAGGATTCTAGAGCCAGTAACTGAGATGGCTTCTGCTAGTTCTCGTCCCCTAGGTGAGTTGTAAGTGTCTCCCCACAACCAATGACGGGCATTCCAATCGCCACCGACTACATACCTTTGGCCGCAAGCACGAAGTGTGTTGATGAATTGCGTTTCCACAATCCTGACTCTTGGAGGGCAGTAAATGGCGCTGAACTCCACGTCTCCCAGGGCCGTAGCTACTTTTACTGATGACATTTGTATGTTACGGGTCTCAATGACTCTTTGAGGGAAGTGACGAAGAGTGGTCCTCACCAATACCGCCGTTCCGCCAACGCTGTTATTATTTCGTGATGGTCTGAAAGCTGGATAGCAGGCATATCCATATATATTTATAGTGTCTCCACGCTTAATCCTGATTTCCGTCAAAAGAAGAATGTCGACGCTGTTATTATGTGCGAAAAGCTCAACTTCTTTTGCTTTTGATGAAATGCCGTTGGCATTCCAGATAAGAACCTTTAGTGGGTTCATTGCGAAAATGCAACGTTGTTTTGAGACTGAAGATTTGGTCTTTCCCCAGTCCAATCTTTAATCGTGTTGGTCAGCTCAAGTACTATACTCTCAAGCTTTCCAATACGTTGATTTACTTGCCTGTTATGTTGCTGCTGTTCCTGTTGCTGCTGCTGCAACCACACTAGAAACTGTTGTTGTTGTTGTTGATGGAGCTGCTGTTGCCACTGCTGAAACTGTTCCTGCTGCTGTTGCAGCACTGCCTGGAATTCATAAGGGCTCTGTTGCAAATTATTCGATCCATGTTGCTGAGGAATTTGATGCGCTTGATGATTGTGGAGACGATGCTGAGCAGGTCCATCCTTACAACGTGTTGCCATAGCATTTCTTTTTACATTAAAAATTAATTAAAATAAATATTGTATACTAGATGTGGAACGTAAAGGCAGCTGTAATTCGCAAACATATGTATATACATAAGTATATATGTACATTTAAAGTAAGGAAGAGAGCATAAAGCAAACGAACGTATGTATGTAAAAATGTGTACTGCAAACTGTGGCAGAGTTTGGCACTCAATGCTCACACACATACACAAGTAGCTCTTTGCCATTTGAGCGAAACATAAACTCTATTGCGCAGACCGTAACCTGGATCGTAACTTAGATGGCTGAGTAAGAGAGAAAGATGAGTGGCAACTAAGCTGAGCCATTTAAAAATTGCACATCTGCTAAGTGAACACCCACACACTCTTATGTATTGCTTCGCTCACAGTGAGCAGAGAACAATACAACTTAGACTCCACAGAAAGGCGCACAGAAATCATAGAGCGCAGCGTGGATCGCAAATGACAGATGGCCAACGAGTGAAAGAGCAAGTTGAGGGGAAACTAAGCAGAGCAGTTCATAATATTTGAGCACGTTCCGAAAAGTTACGGATCAGTTGGATGAATGCGTGAACTGCAGACCGAGAGAGCGAAACCTGTGGAAGTGTGAGCGGGAGGGGAAACCCAAATTGTATGCGCATTACTCGTGCGCTTTTGATTTAATTCTGCTGAGAGCGCATATGTGAATTGTGGATTGCATAGATAATGAGAGTGCCTAGCTTAGTGAAGGAGTGAGAAGAATAAGAAAAGAAATAATTTAGTCTGTGCGCGTCTGCTATGCAGATCGGTAGTGTTTTCGCGTGTGGTAATCAACCTAATCAACCTAAAAACTTGTGACAATCGCATGCTTAGAAAGTTTTGTTAAAACAGAAAATATATGTATTAGTGCGTAAAATATTTGATGTGTAAAAGTTCACATGCCTGCGATGTGATTAGCTGGAATAATAAATATCTGAAAATAATTGCATTACATAACTTTTCAAAAGAATATCTAATAAGAAAAATGTGTGTGAAAAAAGCTTCAAAGCTTTCGACGAAAGCTCGTCTTTCTTATACTTAATTTGTTTTAAAGGTAATTTATGCAATGTGTAGTTACTTAGTGAGAAAAGAAAAGGTTTTGTTTTATTATTTAAAATATATTATACAGTAACTTAAAGCGTTTGGTATATATATATATGCATTTTTTACAGTGGTTAGCTAATTGTTTTTCAACCGAGATATTATTTCTTTTGGAAAAATTTGATTTCCAAGGCAAAGTATAGGTTGAATAACATTGATTTAATTTTAAATTTTAGTATTATTATATATCCTTTTATTAATTGTATTTTATAAAAATATTTCCAAAATATAATTTAATTATAAAATTATTAATAAAAATAAAATTGTATATTTCTTCATTTTTTTTCAATTATTTTTTTTTTTAAATTGTTCATTCACTACTTAAAGAATAAATAAGACCTACAAATAAAATTCATATATATTTTTTGTATTATATTATATTTATTTATTAAGCAATTCTTTATTAAGTAATTATAATTTACCTTATTATAAATGGTTTGGCTTCTAAAGTATTTTCAAAGTATCGTTATTTGTAGATACCTTGTTTAGTGCTCACACTTACGTTAACTATTCCCAGCATTAGCACACTTAAATTAAATTTTATTTGATGTCTATCATAGACGCGTTCACAATATAATTCTACTCAAAAGTTGATATTTATGCGCACACGCGTTACTCCAGTTAAAATATAAAGTGTGTGATATGCAATACTCGACTCCCTGTGGCGAATGCTTCAAAAAGTATTTTACATAAAGCATACGTCATGTTGAACCCAAGAAAGGAAGACAGAGGGAGAGAGACAGACAGACAGATAGCAGGACGAAGAACTGAATGCAGTTCGTAGTTAATCAAATTCCCAGCAAAAGACAAACAATGAAATAAATGTCTTAAGACAAAAAAAAAAAAAAAAAAAGAGGAAAAAAAAACAAGACAAACATACAGAGTGCCTGATGGAATGCCAAGCTCTACTTGCTCTCGCACAGCTCTTCCACACAAGGAACATACAACGAACTTGACACGATTCTCTAGCTGGAGGAATGTGAGGCGGGAAGATGCTATTATTTGTTACTTGTGTAGCTTTGGGTATGCTGATATATTAAATGTACTGTTTCCACTTCGACTTTGAGCAGGTTACATCAAATCAACACAAACACAAATTCAATTACTCAACAGCAGCAGAAACAAGCTACAGCAGCTGGCACACACACGGGCGTATGGGGCGTATGAGTGACATTAATGCGATTTTGCCAAATGTCAATCATTTTTGTTTAGCCAACGCCAAAGGAAAAAAAGAAAGAAATAATAATATGTTAATCCATTGTTTTTTTTTTTTCGTGTTGAGTAAAGTGGGTCGCCTTTTGATGTCGTCATTGGCACAATTTACAATTAAATCGATTACGCTTAAATCTACAAATAAATGCAGACACAAGCCTATGAAGTGGGACCTGTTTAGGTGGGTAGGTTTGAGAAACGTTAACGCCTATTGGATTTAAATTGTATTTTGTTTTATTTACATTACTATATTATGTCAATTTGAAACGTAGTTTGCTTGGGGTATTTTTTTAAGTTTTTAAAAAGTTTTATTTATGAAACATTTTCTGTTCTTTATGAAAATTGTTATACACCAAAGGAGAAATCTTTCTTTTGCAATTGTAGTAATTATTGTTTAAAATTTAAAATTTCCTGTTAATATATATCAGTTTTTTTTTATACAAATATATATTTTATTCATATTTTATATACAGTAAAATAAAATTTATTTTTAACAAATGAATTTATAAAACAAATTCATTTAAAAAATTTTTTTATATAAATTTTGTACGTAAGTTTATCTGCAAAAATATATTTCTAATTTTATTTAATACATTGTATCGTCTTTCAAATATTTTTCTTTATTTATTATTATAATTTAATGAAATGTATGTTTAATATTTTATTAAATTTTTAAAATCTAATTTGCAATAATTTTTTTGTTTAAGTCCTTCCTTAAGTCCTACTTCCTTTCTTTAAAGAACATTTTTTTTATTAATTTATTTTGAATTATCTTTTTTGTTTTTAGATTTTGTAAATAACCACATAAAAATGATACAACTTTGTTAAATTCAAATATAGTATATTTTATTGAATAGTTTTTTATCTTCCAATTAAACTTTATCTGTATTCGAGCCATTCATCAATTTATCGCCTCGCAAAATTGGCGAAATTGCGGTGAAATTGCTTTGAACTTTGCACATAAATTCGTTACCTTTGGCCGGTGCGTGAGCTAATAAATAAATAAAACGTTGGCACACTCATTAAGGCCACAGCCAGCAAAAAAGAAAATGGAAAATAGTAAAAGAAAAACAAGAGCCGAATCGAGCGTAACAAAGTGTGTGTGTTAGTGAGTGTGTGTGTGTGTGTGTGTGTGTGTGTGTGTGTGGAGTGCCTGTCGGCAGATTAAAAATACAATTTACGGCAAATCAATTGCGGCTAACATGCCGGCGACAGCAAACGAAAATTAAAATGGCTAAGAGAGAGACAAAGATAGAGAGAGAGAGAGAGAGAGCAAAGGTATACATAGACAGAGAGAGGAGAAACAACAGCAGTCGAGGCAAAAAATTAAAAGCAAACAAAGTTGCTAACAAGAAACAGAAAAAAAAACAAAGGTGACTCCCAAAAGACCAAAAACCACGCCCCGTTCCCCCCAAAAAGAACAAGAAACGAAAGACTGTGAAATGTGAGAGGCCAGGATAACAACAACAGATGTTGGCATAAATTTGTGTGCATAATAAACAATTTACGATTCCGATACTGATTCCGTATGCGACTGTGACTTTGACTCCAACTACGACTCCAAATCCAAATCCAACTACGACTCCAAATCCAAATCCGACTCCAACTCCAACTCCAACTCCAACCTCGATTGCGACTGCGACAGTGATGACTGCATTGATTGCCTTTCCATTTAGCATATGCATCGTAATAATCTAATCTACAGCTGGGTCTCGTCATGGCGCTCTGTTGGGCGCTCGGCGGGCAGGCGAAATAACCGCATGGCACGCAGACGATCCTCGCGCTTCAGGAAATGAAAGACGCCCGCCCGGCCGCGCACATAGTTGGACAGTTCGCGGGCGAACGCCAGCAGGTAATCATCGGCTTCGGGGCGTGGCAGCTGCCATAATAGCTGAACCACAAATTCGCGCCATTGCGCGGGTGCCAATGTAAATAGGAGCAGGGCCGATGGCAAGAGTGTCAGCATGCCGAGCGTAAAGTGTCCACACCAACGGCAATTGGGACAGAGCAGATGGGAGAGCTGATGGACGAGTCGCTCGTAGCTGCACCAGCCAATCAATATGGCCAGCTCCGAGATGAATACGGTGCCCAGCAGCTCCACACAGATGTGGATGCGCGGATAGTGGTTTGTATAGCGCTTGGGCAGCATTTCGCATCTCCACAACAGCAGCAGCAGGCTCAGACCGAATAGGTACTTGGCCACCGTCGATGGGGGATTGGCTGGCTGGCATTGATCCTGCGACTGGCGTATGAACAGCGATATGCCACACATCTGCAGCAGCGTTGCTGCCACAATTGAGGGCGGTGAAACCATATCCGTGGAATCTATTGTAAATTCTGTTTATTTTATCACGTCACGTGTTGCGTTCATTTAATTTTGAAAGTGTCTCTATATTTTTCTAAAAAAAAATATATAGTTCGAAAGGTAAATTTTGGCAGCAGGCTGCTGAACAAATCCAGCGCCTGCTTCAGGGAGAGAGAGAGAGAGCAAGAGCAATCTCATCCTTTCAACTCCTTCTGCCTTGAAGTGCAAATGTAAAAGAAATTAAATGCAACAAATTTAGATGAAATTCGTATGAAATTTCTGTTTTCATTTTTATGTTCCTTTTGGCCATTACTATTGCGGCAAATCTAATCAGGTGTTGAACTACACGCACACAGCCACACTCAGACACTCTCACCTGTCCTTTCACCTGCTTACTTACCTCTCACATTGCTTCAACGCCTTTCTAGTTGTCAGTCTCATTTTAGACAGATATATATATATATATATATATTTTTATAACTCAGTTTCATGCTTCACTGGCCAACACACTCACACTCACACTCGCACTCTTCCTCACACTCACACATTCACTCTCACACACACACACACTCTCTCTCTCTATCTCCCACAGTTCACCCACATTTTGACTTTTATGGCGTTCTGCTTGGCTTTTAAACACGTCATAAGGCTGCTGCTGCACACCAATTGCATGGCCTTAACATTTATAGCCTACTTTTGAGGGCGGTCAACAAATGCGAATAGTTTGTTATTGTGGTTGTTGTTGTTGTTGTTGTTGTTGTTATTACAGTGTGCCAAGCAAGGCATATTGCATTTGGAAGAGCATATGCGACTGTCTGAAATGCGAATAGTGAAAGTGAGAGAGTACGAATGAGGAATAAATATAATAATTAAATAATAATTATTAGTTTAAATTAAAAATTTAGAAATTTGATCGGATAATATATAATATAGTTAAAGAGAGAGAAAGAATGAGTTATAAATAAAATTATTACATAATTATTATTAATTAAAATTTAAAAGTTAGAAATCTTTAATAATAATATTAATATTTAATTAATAATTAATAATAATTATGTAATAATTTTATTTATAACTCATTCTTTCTCTCTCTTTAACTATATGCACTTTAGTTTATTATATTTATTTTACCAGTCATTCGTAAATATAGGATTACATTTCTTATTACTTTCCATATTTAGTTTGAATAACACTCCCTGCAAATAAGGTAATGCTAACTTAAACTTTGCACATTAATCTGAATTCTTATTATAAGATAGTTAGGAGTTTTATTTTTATTATTTATTATATTATTATTTATTTTTTAAGGTATACTTAAGAATATAGAGTTGCGGACAATAAGCTGAAGTAAATAAATAAAATAAAAAATAAAAAGAGGGTTTTTGTATAGATATATTTTTATATATTTATTTATATAAACGAATGTACCTTAGATATAATTTAACTTCAACTATTAGCTCAACTAAAAGCTATACTATCTGTATATTATATTCTTGTACTTGCTCTAATACCCAGATAAGATAAAATAAAAATTAATCATACACTAACTTTAAATAATATTTATTAGTTTGTGTGTGTTTATGACTTAGCTTATTTTGATCCACAGAAAGCTCATTTCAAAATCAAAATTAGCAATAAATTGGTGAAAATCTAAATGAGCGCAAATGTCAGGCATGTGAGAGTTATGTTTATTGAAAATTTAATTGAAGCTAGCATTTACATAAGCAAGCGTATAAAGTGGCCAGCCTATACAAATAAACTGACTTGTATTTTATTCAATTAAACTTAAGTCTAAATAACATTTAACTGAACGACATCATATTAGTCTTGCAGGCAGCAAATCTAATATCTGTAACAAAATTAATGTATGTTCAAATTGAAGACGTTTATGAATATGCTCAGTTTGTTTTCTGTATTAAGTGTACATAGCTTATGTTAAATAAAAAGCCGATGCACTGTGAGATTAAAGGCAGCATGTGAAGAATAGAGAGTAGGAGTGGTTTAATTGACCGAATCTCTGTACAATTTAGAATTCTTTTAAATAAAAATGCTAAACATAGCGGTTATTTCATGGCTCAAGTATGAGGTCAAATAAATTTCTTATCAATGACTGTAAGAGCTAAATTAAAAACTCCACATTTACCGGGCTCAAGATCGAGACTGAACTCAAACTGAGCTGTTTATTGCTTAAAATCCTAGTTCTTAAATACCTAACATGAGAATCTTAAAACTACTTCCAATCGCTGGAAGGGTACATTTTCCATGCACACAAGTGCACAGATGTTTACTTAAGTGTCCCTTTTTTAGATAGTTGAGCCGTTGTCTAGGCTCTCGTTACATTTTTATGAGCCGCTGCGTTGGTCGCTGCAACTAAGGGATGACATATTTATTGCTTGGTATGAGATAACTCGCAGATTATCGAGTATAGTCTATGTGGCATGTTCATGTTGTTCATGTTGTGGCTGAGAAATTTGTATTTTTTGTTCAGATAACGCGCAGGTTATTCAGTATGCTTAACTCTAAGTATATTTGGCATGTTCATGCTTGAACAATGACAATCAAAAACATGTGATTGTCAGTTTTAAAATTTTTAATTTAAAATACAATATTTTTTAAATACTATGTAGTAGTATTTTTTAAATATTAAAATTTATTTTATATACATATATTTTTATATATTTTATAGATTTTGAATATTGTTTTATATTATTTTTATATATGATATATAATATATTTTTAGGTAATAATAATAATAATAATAATAGTAATAATTACAAATTAACAAACAACAATATTAAATGTATTCATGTTTTTTTATATATAGATTTAGAATATTGTTTTATATTATTATTATAAAAATAATATATTTTTTTTATAAATTTATTTAAGTATTTAAAAAATATTTATTACTATATATTCAAAAATTTTAAAGCAAGATGAACATGTTTTTAATATACAATAATAACATTTTATTTATATTTCAGCTGTTAGAATATTTGCGTGCAGCCAGCCATGCAAAAGGAGTTGAATTGGAAGCAAAAAGAAGGCTAAATGTAAGTAATTCCATATATTCTATTAAAAATTTTGTTTTCTACGATAAATATGCACAATTAAATAGACTCAAAGCAGCAAAATATTTTAGTTATAAATAAATAATTGCTCATATACCAAACGAGAGTTCTTTTAAATTATGAATATGCAAGAAAAAAGTACATAAAATTATTTTTAACACCAAAGGAAAACTTTTTTTACTTGTCTAAAACTATCAAGCAAATAAAAAAAAATTGAAATAAAAAAAAAATATATATATATATACAAATATATAATACAAAATTTTCTAACAAAGCTAAAGTTTTCTATAAAATTTCTCTAAACAAAACTTTTCAAAGTTTTACCTATTTTAAGTCCTATTTAAAGTTAATTTCCCTAGCAACGCAGAGCATTCGCATGTCGCACAGTTCTCTTCTATTCCATCCATTTAGTTTTTGGCCAGCTGGTATTTCTCTATGGCCAAAATATGTGTTTCTGAGCTTTTTGTGGCTTTTGATTTTCATTGGCTACCATAAATAATTTGCAGCCTAGAAAATTTGGTGCTTGTAGAAATTTTTAGTGCATACTTTGAGGCGCTTAGTGAGCAATCAAACAATTTTATGGCCCATATACTGACTGTGTAGAGTAGGCCAAAAAGCATTTGCTGCCAAATATCGTATATGCAAACGCTCTAAATTAAGAGCAAGGCAAGGGCGCCACGCCCCAATTAGGGGCATTGACCAAGTCAATGACAAAACTTTTTGGCAAGCAATAAAAATCAACATTATTATGTTAATTGGTTGGGCATGGAGATGGGTGCGGGAGGAGGAGGAGGAGGAGGAGGAGGAGGAAGAGGAGCAGTAGCAGTAGCAGGAGGAGGAGGAGGAGAAGGAGTAGGTTAAGGTGGCGCCCTCTGGCGTTCGAGGTGCGCGCAGCTGCTTCACAGATTTTAATCACTAAATTAGTTTACCAAAAACAAGAGAAATGCGAGCGGGAAAATCGCCTAAAAGCATATGGCCTTTATTTGTCTAACGGTTTCGCTTTTCGCCCAACCAAAAACGGAAAAATGAGGAAAACAAAAACGTGAAAAAATCCCGAAGAAAAATGAAACAAAAAGGTGCACAAAGCTTTTGTTAACTGCGTAAAGTTTGCGCCCCTCCAGCCAAGAGCTCGCCTTCAAAAAATAATAAGTAAACATTATTTATTTTAAAAGAAGAAAAGCCGTTGCATAGCTTCCGGCATGCCACAGTCAAGATAGAGGCAGAGAGAGAGAGAGAGAGAGAGAGAGGGAGAGAGAGCAAGGGCCAGTCAAGTTAGGGGCGTGGCAGGCAGGTAGTTAAGGTAGTCTGGGCGGGCCGAAACGTCAAAGTAATTAAACAAAAGTAATTAAGATTAGCGCGCTTGGAGTAGCTGCAAGTCATCAAGAAGGCAACTGGTCCGCGGACTCGTCCATTATCATCATTATCATTTTCGCTCTCATAGTGGGGAGAGCGGTGAGCGAGAAAAAAGGTAACGTTAAAGGTAACGGTAACTGGAACGGTAACGGCAAGGTAAAGGCAACAATATGAGTAAAAGTGCTGCCAAGTTTGACGTCATTATAGCTGGCATATAGCTGCAAGTCAAATACACTTAGCCCCTCGTTACGGTGGCCGCTGCTGCGCGAATACCCTGTAATTATGGGGTAAAGGAGTTAAAAGTGGGTATGAATAGTTAGCTATCTCTAATAAACAGTGTTGTACAGATACTATATTTGCATTCTATGGATTCAGATCTTTAAAAAAAAAAAAATAAATAAATAAAATAAAAAATTTTAAATCCATCTATGATGATCAGATTTTGAAGTTTATTTTCTCCAATCGATAAATATCGGTTGCATAGGTCAAACATATTTGAATTATTCGATTCTATATATAAATATAGAATTTCATAGTACATTTGAATTATTCTATTCTATATATAAATAGAGAGTTTCATAGTAAAAATAAATGTATATAAGAATTGAAAAGAAATTTAGTCCCTTTAGCAATTGGAATTTTTATTGTACAACATCTTGCCTGGAAACGCAGAAAATCTAAAGCTAATAATGTGCATATCAGGAAATTCATTCTAAGTTCCCAGCTTTATCCTTCTTTGTCTCTAGATTTCTGTCTTCAAGTATCTTTTTCCCTCTAGCTCAGAATGCTCCTAACTTTCATAATTTTAGAGTCAGTTCTCTATTTCCCTATCTCTGACACTCTCAAGCTCTCTAGCTCAAATTCCACTATTCTCGAGCTCATTAGTTTTTTAGCTTTTTGTCATCACTCTGGCTTTCCAGGTGCTGTGGCTTCGAATATCTTGGCTTCTATACTCTAGCTCTTTTTCTCTCTAGGGAGTCATATTGATATCTAAATAAAAAGATCTAGATAACCATACATTAAACCAGACACCTCTAGCTTTCTAGTTCTATAGATCTCTAGAGCTTTAGCTTTATATATATCTTGCTCTTTATCTCTCTGCCTCGCTTTGATTCTCTCCATTTTTAAAGCTCTGCAGCTTTGTAGATTTACCAGTTATCCAAGTCTTAGCTCTACAGATCGCTATCTATCAAGCTCTTCTGCTTTATAGCTTTCAAGCTCTTCTACTCTCTAGATCTCAGCTTGCTAACTCCCTATCTTTTTGCCTTCTAGCAGTCTTGATCTTAGTTTGCTAGGTGTCTCTCTCTCTCTCTCTCTCTCTCTCTCTCTCTCTCTATCTACCTCTGTCTCTAGCTCTCTGATTTATTGGTTCTCGAGCTCTGCAGTGCTTTAAATATTTGTCTCTTTATCTTTTAGCTATGTAACTCTTTGATCTACTAGTTACATTCTTTCTTATTCCTATTGCTTTTCTCAAATCTCCTGATCAAAATGATCTCCTGCCTATCACTCTACAATATTTAACATTTACAGGGTATTATATAGTGCATCCCACTTCCACATCTCACATTTTACTTGTCCAAAACTGTAGTTGTTGTTGTGTTTGCAGCTCCTTTGGGCTATTTTCTGAATTATTATTGTTCGACAGGAAAGTTTTTCGCGTAGCTGAAACTTTAGAGGTAAGCAGCGTATGCCTTTCGGGTTGCCTTTCTCTCTATTATATATATATATATAAATATACATATATATAAATTCGTATATATATACACTTGTTATACCCTGGCTTTTCTTTTAGGTATTTGTCAAAATAAACTTGAATGCCGCCTGCGCTGATAAACAGGAATACAAAATGTATTCGCCAATCAGCAAAAGATCATAACCCCGACACGGGCAAGTGCTCAGCTCGCACGCATTGGCAACGCTTCA
Organism: Drosophila hamatofila; assembly: GCA_035045345.1. Lineage (NCBI taxonomy): Eukaryota > Metazoa > Arthropoda > Insecta > Diptera > Drosophilidae > Drosophila > Drosophila hamatofila. The sequence goes on along the minus strand of JAWNPA010000019.1, from coordinate 15,952,348 downwards.
TTAACCCACACACACACACAATCACACTCACACTCCTTTAAGCTGCTTACAATCCTTGGCTTATGCTCGGCTATCAAGTGGCAGCAAAAGAAATCCTCGAGATTCGAGTGAAGCATTAACACTAAACCAAAATCCCCATATGGAAACTTGTCGACAACTTTGCGAAACACACACACACACACACACACACACACACAGACTGCGTGTAGGTCCAGGTTGGTCCTTAAATTATATTTGGTAGTGGCAAAGGTTGAGTTTAAGCCTTCAAATGAGATTTATTAGCATTCAAAGCGGCATTTTAGCCGCTCTCGTTCGATGGGCCCGATTTGGGGCCATTTGCTCATTTTTCACCCGGCCAAAAACTTTTGTTTTGATTAAATGAAGCTTAACGAGCGGCAGGCAGGCAGGCAAAGCTAGGCTGGCTAGCAAGTCACACAGTCAGGTAACGGGGCTAACTGCCAACTTAACTAATGAGCTGATTTACTGCCCAACAACAACAAGCAACAACAACAACCACAACAACACGTCGCAGCCTACGGCAGGGGGCGGGGTAAGTGGGAGGGGGGGAGCGGTCAAGACACTGCATCAGTATTCCTATTGGCCATGGCCTATGGCAAGGCAACGGGGTCGTATGACAAATGCGCCTTGGCATTATTTATGGCGACCGCAGGACAAGACGCAGAACCTACGTGCGGTCATTAGGGCCGGGCCGGCAGGCGTTTGTCGCCCAACCTCAAATTTTATATTTTATTGCATTATTTTGAGCGTCAAGAATTGCGCCATCATATTAAGAATAAGAGCTTCAAAGTGATGTCCAGGTAGATCGTAGTTAAGTATATTAGTCTAGTAGGGAGGTCAGATGAAGATAAATATATCAGCGACCGTAACAAGTATAATTTTTATATAAAAAATTGAGAAATAATAATTATTTTTTTATTTATTTAAAAAAATATATATATTATTTTATATTATTGTATTATTAAAATTAATTTATATGATAAAAATAAAAAATAATTATTACACATTAAATTTTATATAAAAATAAAATCATAATTTTTATTTTCAATTAAACAAAAATTAATTCTAATAATTAAAAAAGATTTAAGCAAAACAATTGCAAATAAAAATTTATCTTGTTTTTGCATTTGCGGTAAAAAAAAAAATTATGTCTTTTTTCCCCACTCTTAAAAGATTTTTTGTACCTCAATTTTTTTTAAATTCATAACTGTTATTTGCGGTCCCTGAAATATATTATATATATATTTATATTAGATAGATTAGTAAAGTTATGAATACGTCTTTTAAGTTAAAACTTATCTATCTAATGTGTAAACATAATAACAAATGTATACATAAATCATAAAATCAGAGATGAAGCATAGAATTAATGTTATATACATATTTTAAAAGGTATTTTATTTACAATATTTACAAAAATTTGCAACTATTTTAAAGGAATATTACAGAGCGATGCAATAGATGTCCCCTTTTTAATATATATTATATAGATTATAAAATGCTTACAGCTTAGTGTTTTGCAAACTTTTAGGCAACTTTGTTTTGAATCAAGTTTGCTTGGCTACGAAAGAAACTTTCGACTTTCTCTTCTGAAATAGGGATTCACAAATAATACAACAGCATCCATCCGTCTTGATCTTCAATTTCTCAATGCCTTGATTCAGTAAGCGATCAGAGGAAGAGCGATATTTCCGCTCTTACAGCTGCTCTTACAAAAGTGATTATTTAATATTATATAATACAAATTTTTAAGTAATTTGTATTATTTAAAATATTTATCTGAATTTTTAATTCAATATCCAAGAAGAAAATATTTATTATTTATGGAACAAATTTAAATTAATACTTAACATAAATGCAAAACAAAATTGAAATTAAAAGAGTTTTAGCTAGACGAAAGAGAAGAATTTACTTTATTTATTCATTTATTTTTTTTTTACAAATTTAGAATAATACTTTATTTGAATTGAATACAAAACTTAAAAGAATGCTAGCTAGAAGAAAACTTAGAAATTATTGTTAATGCCAGATTCCATTAACAAGAATTGCTCCTCCCGCACATCGCCATGCTATGCTATTAACAGCATTCTGTTAATAGCATAACTCCAACACCAGTTCTCCGACTGGTTCAAAATACTTCGACACACTTGGTATATTTATTACACTATATACTTTTTAGATACTTGCTATATATGTACACTACTTCAATATACATTTTACACCCTCGAATAAAAGACAAGGAAATTCCAAGCCGGTCTTTTTTATCTGCAACGCCAACCCTACACATTTTGGTCCTTCGAGCCGGAGCTACTCTGCATCCAACACCCACCGCACTCACCAGCGATTCACAGGCGTTCAGATAAGTTACTTTGGTTTTTCTTTCTCCGCTGCAACTCGCACACATTGGTACATATACCGGCACTTACTGTCCGCCATTTCCGCAATACATAGGAATGTGTACTAATTGTGCAAGTTGTCTCACACGTATCTACATATATATATCCTTATATATTTAGATACGTAATAAGCTGTGCAATTACTTTCCCTGCACAAGCAGATCTATAAACATACTTACATACATCCATATATGTATGTATTTAACCTCCAAGTCCGCTGTACCGACATACATACATACATATAATTCCACATAAATATATGTATGTTATTCCGACCTTTTCGTTCTACTCAAAATACAATACACAATATCCTTTGTGTTTGTAGTAAAGTCACCTCCACACTCTCAGTAGTCCGATCATGTAAATTTAGTTATTCTACTGCATTTACATACATACACTACTTTCCTATATGAATACACATACATATGTACATAATTGTGCATACATACTCCATACCATATATACAATATAATTTAATCAAAATTATAAATAAAAATAAAACCTCTTATTTGTTGTTTTTTTTAATTATTTTTATTTTCCACTTTTTCTCTACTTGTTTTGATTGTTTATGTGCTAACCAGCTGATCATCTGCATGTATGCACACATATGTATGTATAAATATATCCATACCAATGCACAGCGAGCGCAGCAGCGAAGTTAACACATAAACTTATATTCAACTATTCCACAAATATATTCACAACGCTTAAAATAAAATAAATATAATTATTTAATTCATTAATCCGTGACCAAGCGACGGTGATCGCACTTCAGCAAAAATCCACAGAACTATCGATAGCGACATTCGTCGACAGCCGCCACAATTCCGTGCCGATAGTCTATGTTCATCGTTCATTGCACGAATATTCAGTGACCCTTTATAAATAAAATTATTCATTTTTCTTCGTTTACTTACTTCAAGTAAACAATTCTTTATTTATTTATTCGACTTAATTTATCCTAATTAAGTAAATTAAATATTTTCTTCCTTTGCCTGTTTATTTATTTTACTTAAATAAACTATCAAAATATTCAATTTACTCTAATTGAATTAATTAAATTTTTTTCTTTTTTTCCTTGTTTACTTACTCCAAGTAAACAATTCTTTTTTATTTATTCGACTTAACTTATCCTAGTTAAGTTAATTAAATATTTTTCTTGCTTTGTTTGTTTATTTATTTTTTTTAAATAAACTAGCACCCAACAATATTTCGATTTATTCTAATCGAGCTAATTCAGTTTCTTGTTCCTTTCGTTTGTTTACTTATTCCAAGTAAACAATTCTTTTATTACAACTTAATTTATCCTGATTAAGTTGATTTAATACTTTTTTTTCTTCTTTTGTTGGTCTGTTTTGTTTTGGAGTTCAATAAACTACCCACATGTCCGATCGTTCTAGCCGAGCGCAACTAAGTGTGCCCGCTTCGCGTTTGATCAAGCGCAGTGCTTCTGCATCTCCAATTCCGTCCGGGAAACCGCAGATCCCCACGTTCAAACGTAGTCCGATCACAACTCGATCCACAGCAAAGCCCACCAGTCCGATACCAAGAATGGTGCTTTCCGATTTCATCTCGGCTGCGGATAGGCTCATCAAGTTTGAGTCCCGCATTGACTACGCTGAGGATATTGGCTCCACTCCGGCAGCTCAACTCCAAGCCCTAGAAATCCGACGGGATCGGGTCAAGGTGCTGTGGGAGAAATCGGAACAGCAATATGAAGCGTGTTCCAAAGCGTTTAGCCAAGGGGCGGGTAGTGGAGAAGTTGAAGCATTGGAGACGAAATTCGACCAATGCTACACTGTTTATGAACGGTGTACAGCACAGTTAAGCAAGCAGATCAACGCCATTTCAGCAACGCGTGCGCCGACCGCCCCCGTGTCCGTACCTTTCGCCTCCTCTGGAGGCTGTCGCCTTCCACCTGTTGACACAGAAGTGTTCCACGGCGACTACTTGCGCTGGCCAACATTCCGAGACCTTTTTACTGCCATTTACATCCAAAATCCGCGCTTGACTCCGGTGGAAAAGCTATTCCACCTCAATTCCAAAACAGCAGGCGATGCAAACGCACTAGTCGCAGAGTATCCTCTCACAAACGACGGCTTTGCAGCGGCTTGGGTCTCCTTGTGTGATCGGTTCGAGAATAAGCGGCTGTTAGTCAACAGCCAGCTTAAAATCCTGCTCAGCCTCTCAAAAGTCACCAAGGAGTCAGGCTCGGCTCTCAGAGAGTTGCATGGCACCATTCAAAGGTGTATCACTGCAATCGAGCATGCTCAAATCTCTACGGAGAATTGGGACTGTATCCTTGTGTTCGTGTGCACATCCAAATTGCCGGAACACACTCGATCTCTCTGGGAGCACTCACTGACAAAGAAAACAGAAATCCCAGTCTGGCAGGACGTAAGTCACTTCCTTAGCGAGCGTGCTCTTGCTCTCGAGGCTATGGAAGGTGATCGTTCTGTTCCAATAGTTCCAATCTCAATTCCGAGATCCGCGAACCCCGCTTCCTTCAAACAAGTCAACTCCTTCACAACGCAAGTGGACACGAAGATCACAATGTGCGATCTGTGTTTAAAAGAGAACCATCCAATCCGATGTTGCCCTCGGTTTCTTCAACTATCTATCCATGAACGAGAGGCATATATCAAATCAAAGAAGCTTTGCCTAAACTGCTTCGCTAAGGGTCACCAGTTACGAAAGTGTACCAGTACGCACAACTGTTTTAAGTGCAATGGTCGACATAACACCCTACTCCATAGGGACTATAGTCATCAGAGCGCTGCTGCGACTCCGACTCCGACTCAAGTTATGTCCAACGTCCAAACGTATCTGGCTGCCAACACGCGAGGTGTCCTCCTCGGCGAGCAAGCTATTCACCCTCCTAATCATTCGATCTTCCAGGTGAAAATACCAAGCAGCAAGCCACCCGGTATCAATTCCTTCCAGTGCCGCGTGTGCAGAGGAGCCCACGGCCTCCGAAAATGCCGGCGCTTTCTGGGCCTTCCAGAGGAAGAACGGATGCGCGCGGTACTTACACATAAGTACTGCGCGAACTGCTTGGCTCACGAGCACTCCGGGCAATCCTGCCGCAGCAAGGGACGGTGCAAAACGTGTGGTCATGATCACCACACGCTCCTGCATCTCCAGGGATCACCACGTCACTCCGCCTCGACTCCTAAAGAGGCGGTCACCACTCCGCTGACGTCCTTGATCCGACATAAGGTCGTCAGCATTCCTCCTACGGCGAACGTCGCGCTCCCAACACCACGAGGTCTCCAGCTTCGAGCGCGACGCCATAATTTGCAATCCTTGCAAGGGGGGGGAGTATGTTAATGCCAGATTCCATTAACAAGAATTGCTCCTCCCGCACATCGCCATGCTATGCTATTAACAGCATTCTGTTAATAGCATAACTCCAACACCAGTTCTCCGACTGGTTCAAAATACTTCGACACACTTGGTATATTTATTACACTATATACTTTTTAGATACTTGCTATATATGTACACTACTTCAATATACATTTTACACCCTCGAATAAAAGACAAGGAAATTCCAAGCCGGTCTTTTTTATCTGCAACGCCAACCCTACACAATTATAATTATATCCAAATTTTTGGCTTTTTAATTTATTAAACTAAATATGTGGTAGGCTTTTGCTTGCAAATTTATGATGTTAGCCTTGAGGGTGTCGACTATTAATAATCGCAATCTCGTTGTCAAAAGATCGATCTTCAATAACTATCGTCAATATCGATTGATCTTAAATTACTATCGTAGCTATCGATAGTTCTTAAATAACTGTCGTCACTATCGATGGGGGCTCACCTCTGTTGTTAATGACCTACTACATCAAATATTTTATTTTAATTTTTTTTTTCATTATTTTTCTTTTTTTCCTAATTAGTGTCAACTTTTTTTAAAATAAAAATCTTAAAATAAACATTAAAAAAAATATATAAATATAAAGTTAAGTTTACGCATTTATAGTTGGTAATTTACTGATTTTGCATTTTGAAAACCTTTTCGCACAGTTCCGTTTCGACATTCGGCATACAAAATGAGGCTGTCGCTCAATTTATGGCTTGTCAATGCCAAAGTGATGGCAATTTGATAGCCTTTGGCTCTGGCAATTGGCTGAGTGAAGTCTGAGATCGTGACAGTCGAAGTGTCAAAGTGGATGGATGCTGGGGCTTGCGTTTGTCCTTGCTCATCCTTGCGCTCTGCTGCTGGTGCAATTGGCGCTTTGGTCCTTTGCTGCTTTGGTGCTTGCGTCCCGTTTGTCTGTTGTTGTGCTGCTATCCGCTATAATCCCTAATTAGGCGTTTGATATATATGCGCCACAGTTGCTGGCAGCCGACGAGCCAGAGACGACAACCTGAGCCACAAGCTGACAAATTGTAATTGCGTGGCAAACAAGCGGAAATCGGCTTAGCTGACAGAGGAATATAGAGAGAGGGGCAGAGGATGGGTGAGAGATGGGAGACTGAAGTCTTCCCTTTTCCTTGCCTGCCCTTTTCCTTTTTATTGAGTTATTAGCCGCTGAAATGCTTTCGCATACTTGCGGGCGACTTAATCTTGGCCAAATGGCTTAGTCACGGCGGCTAATAAAGTGTGTGGCCTACATTTTGGGGCTCGCTGTGGCTCGCTGCTTATTGACTGTCAATGGGTATGCAAATTTTTTGTTGCGCCTCATCGAATGACAAAACACATTCCTAATTTCACTTTAAAAGCATCATTTTCCGCATAGCTGAAAAATGCCAAAACGCCCAATGTTATGCAATGGTTTTTGAGCTGAGCAGGAGGAGGAGGGAGAGGGCAAGTAACTGCTTTTCAAAAACATGCGAGGGTGGATGTGTGTGTGTGTGTGTGTGTGTGTTTGTGTTTGTGTTTGTGTGAATTCCGGTAAATTTTCGGCATGTCATTTTATTAAATTCGATGAAAAACGCGTTGCGTTAGGGTAAAAGAAGCAGAAGTAAAAGAAGCTGATGAATAAGGGGGTGCTGGAGAGGGGGAGGGGGGACGCGGCGTTCACTTATGCGTAACATTGCGTAAGTGCAGCTGTCAGACTGAGGGCAGAGCTGCAGAGTTGAAGCAGTTGCAGCATCTGCATTGCATGCCAGCTTGAGTGTGAAAATTGCTGGAAAATGCATTCAAACTTTGATTTCTTTTTACGTATGTGTGTGTGTGTGTGCGTGTGTGTGTGAGTGTGTGTAAATGTGTGTGTATGGTTCGATTTGTGGCAGAGTATTTTGTTGTGATTCGCATTCTATGCTGTTTGTGGCACACATGACAGCAGCAGCTACTCAACCTAATGTAAATGCGGAACGCTGCTAAATGCATATTTTCCAATTGGAATTATTTATGACAGCTTTCTGATGCGTATGCATGTGTATTTAGTTGTTGTTGTATTGGTGTTGCGGTTGCTGTTGTTGTTGTTGTGTATTGATGTGGGACTTTTGTGTATTTTTGCATTTTGTATTAGGCATTTAATATAATGAGAAATATTTCAATTAGTTCTTGGAATTTTAATTTAATATTTTGATATATTTCTTACTTGAGCATACATTTATTCACAAAAAAAAAATTTTTTTTAATTTAATATTTTGATGTATTCTTTCTAATATGCTAAATATGCTCTAATATGCTCTAATATGCTAAAAACAATTCTATAAATGTCTTTATTATATACAATATAAATAGTCAAAAGTAAATTTTAATTGTCAGAATAGAAATTTTTAATTAATTAACAAATTGCATAACTGATGATGAGAAATTAATGTTTTTATTGAAATATTTTTACTGTGCATTTTTTTTTTATTATTTGTGCATTAGAAATTTCATATAATAAGAAAAGTCTTAAATTGAATTATTTCCTGGAATTTAGTTTAATATTTTTATTTCTATGTATTGCCATTTATATTGGCTTTTTGAGCAAACAATAAATTATTATAAATAAAAAATTATAAATAATTTATTTATAAATAAAAAATTTAGTATTTGCTTTGCAAAAATACTTTTATAATTTACATATTAAATAAAATAAAAATATTAAAACATTTTTTTATGAGAAAAATACAAATTTCTTAAGAAATAAAAAGTGATTATATTTTCCTATATTTTTTATTCTTTAATTATTAGTTTTTTATTTAATTTTTGAGTTTTCATGATTAATTTTTTATTATAAATATTTTAACTATATTACTATTAGATTTTTTAATAATATTTTTTATTATTATTAGTATAACTATTTTATTATTGGTTTTTTTAAATGAATTGTATCGTTTTCATAAATCGGCAATTGAAAGACAGCTTCGGCTGTTAAATATATTAGAAATATTAAGTGAAGTACTAGAATAAAATTTTAGGTTTATGCTGTGTGCCATATTCATGAATGTACTTATATGTACAATTTTAATTACTTTTATGGTTTTCGAGTTCCAAACTTTCACTGAACTGAAGGATAAACATGTAAATTCTACTTAAATTTCAAATTGGAAAATACTGATACAGTCCAAGAGGGTTTCTTCTGCCCAGTAAACATATTGATATAAGTCTATCTAGCCATTTTAAATGTTTTTAAATTCTATGAAAATTGGTTATAATGAATTGCACCATTTAAGTCAGTCCGAACTGAGTACATAAAACTCGCTCATGTTTCCAACGCAGATTTTATTTATTATAGCATTGATTACGTTTCGATTTGCAAAGCAACAATATACAAAACATGTAGTTAATAGGTGTATTGATAGAGAAGCACAAATTGTGAGTGCAATTAGTATTTTCCCATCTGCTATGCCTCCAAAATTTGTAAATATGTAGATCATTCAATGACTAAAGACAGAAAAACTCTGAAGCAATTTACTTGTGTAGAATTTTATGACTATACCTCTAAAACTGTTGAAGAAATAGTTTTTTTTTATCAATATCTATATATATATTTTTAAAATATTTTATAAGGTTTTAAAAAAAGTAATTACTTTTTACAAAATTGTAAATTAGTATTATGGTATATTTTTGTTAATTTAATATCTTTTGAATATATTTTAAAAAGTATTAAAAAAATATATATATATTTAAATTATTATTAATACAAATTAAATATAATTTATTTTTTAATACTTTTTAAAATAATTTCAATTCAAAACATTTCAATTGATAAAAAAAACTATTTCTTTAACAGTTTTGGCGGAATAGTCCCGAATTTCACACAAGTAAATTAATTAATTTTAATTTTAAATTTTATATTTAGTACCTAAAATATATTTTTAATATACATTTCAACAGCAGCTTCAAGGTTTACTCAATTGCCTTTCAATCTAATCAAAAATAAGCAAAATAAAAAGCAATGAATCAGTTTTCATTGTGTTATCCTTTGGCAAAATGTTATTTATGCACCTGAGAAATCGACCTGTTAGTTTTTGTTTGATTTTTTTTCCATTCAGTTGCAAAGTAACTTGAATATCTGCCGCATAAATCTTTATATTGTTGGGCAAAAAACTTTTTGCCAGCTCGTACAATGCGATTCCCCAAACTATTTTACCTCATTTGCTGAGACCTGCGACTAGACGCATACTTAAAAGCAAGAAAAAACAGCAGACTGATAGAGAGAGGGAGAGAGAGGGAGAGAGAGGGAGAGAGAGGGAGAGAAAGTGTGAGAAGGAGTGAGAAAAAAAAATGCAAGTTTAGTTTTTATATAAAGTTGCAAAAGTCGAAGCGCAACTGCAAAACAAAAACTTTCCATTTTCAATTTACTGCAAGTTTTTCTATTTTTTTTTATGTAAGTATATTTTTTTAAGTATCTTAAAGTACATATTTTTTTTTACTCATATTTGTTGTAGCTTTAAGAGGAAGAATAACATAGAACAGCAAACAATCAGCAGTCAAAAATTTCATTGTCGAGCAAATACAACAACAACAACAACAACGACTTGAACGAGGGCTAAAAAGTTTTGACAGGGCGTGAAAAATACAAAGAGCCGACAAAAAAAAAACAAGTAGAAAATAAGAAGAAAAAAAAACTAGAGAAACTTTTTACAACAACAATAGCGGCAGCAACTTTACAAAGCAGCCAACAAAGTGTTGTAATGGCCGGCAAAGGACGCGCCCTGCCACGCCCCTGCCCCCCAGCCCCACGGCACACTTGACTTTTGGCGTCACAACAGCAAAATGTGTTGCAACGACCTTTGCGGCCTCTGCGTCGCATACCACACATTCACACTCACACACACACACACTGACACTCACACACACATTCACACACTCACACGCACCGCTTTGAGCGCGGCGCAACAGTCGGCCACGCCCCTCTGCTGCCTGCCCCGCCGCCTCCTCGATTTTACTCTGGGGAGAACGCCTTACATAATGAACATGCCAAGTGGCGTCTGCGGTTGTTGTTGGCATTGGCACGTAGTGTCCTGGTCTAATTCCCCCCCCCCCTCTGCCCTCTCCCCAACTCCCGCCCCCACTCTTGAGACCATCTGACTGCGTATGTCTAGCCTTGTCAGTTTTAATGTTGCTGGCATTGAGCGATGCCTGTGATTTGAAAGAGTTCATTAAGCTTGTTAGTTAGTTTGTCCAACTGGGAGAAATTCTTGTTGTTCTTGTACTTCTTCGTCGTCTTCTTCTTCTTCTTCTTTGTTTTCAGCATCATCTTGTTGATATTCCAACAGCTGGCTACTGTCTGAGGAGTTCAGAAGCAGCTGGAATTGAGTTCAAGCCAAAGAGAGAGAGAGAGAGAGAGAGTGAGAGAGAGAGTGAGAGAGACGTTCAGGTTATTTAGTTTTAGAAAAGAAACAAAAACATTCAAGTTTCAAATTGAATGAGAAAGTATTAGTAGTTGATATATACATACACATGTATGTATATATATATATATGTGATGATGATATATGAAGATAGGTTTATATATATTCAAAGTTATAAATAGTTATTGATACGAATACGCTGAAGGATATATAAATATAGATACTCAAGAAAATATCAGGTTTTTTGTTTACAAAATAAACTAAATCTAGCATAAAAAGTATAAATTGAAATCAAACAGAAATAATTTACGAAGTTTTTTATTAAAAAATTTTTATTTTTTAAGCTAAGAATATTATTATAAAACTAAACTTTTAGAGAAAACAAAAAAGATGTTTGTAATTATATATTTTATGTTTTATTGTATATTAATTATTTTATTATATTTTTTGCAGTTTCAATGAGTTTATTTATTTTAGCTGCACTGATTTAATATTTATAATTATATTATATATTTATATTTAATATTTTCAATATTATACCAAAAATAAACTTGAAAAATAATAGAAAAAAAAATAGAAAATTAATTTTTATGTTTATTTTTAAAGCAGAAAATATTAAAATAAATACCAATATTAACAAAATGTAACAACGCATATATATTTTTTTTACGACTTTATATTATTTTTATTTTTAGTTAATTCATAATTTTAAATTTTCATAATGAATAAAAATTAACATTTTGAATGTATAAAATCAAAATATTTTAAGGAAACATCTTAGTTAGCAGATAACAATAAAACCCATTCAAGCTACGTCCACTTTCACAGCCTTTTCACACTATTTAGTTTGAAGTTTTTAATTTTTAATTTTTTTATTCATTTAATTTAATTTAATTTATTTTATTATTTTTCTAGTTGACATTTAATGTGACAAATATCTAAAATTTGATTAGGCATAAAGTGTCTTATGAGATGAAATAAGGAATAAAGGTTTGGGATTTGGAATTATATTATTTTCTAGTATAGTTAACTGTATTTTGAGTACTTTATGCTTAGGTCTGTCTCTTTGTATATCTATATTAAAAATTAAAAAAAAAAAAAAAAAAAAAAAATGCATTCGCATGTGTTCTTATCAGCACCCAATAATAATAAAAATAATAATTCAGTTTTTAGGTTAAAGTCCAAATTTATCTTTTGTCTACTTTTAGGCTAATTAATTGAAAAGCACACTAACTTCATTAGTCTAATCCTCTAAGAAAATTCCGTGTCAGGAAATAAATAACAAAATAATTCATTTATTATTCATTTAAATATCACATAACTATTTTTCCAACCAAAATCATTCTCTCTTAATCCATTTTTTTCTGCTCAAAACAATTAACAAATTCTAAAATATTTCATAAATTAAATTAGCAATGCTTAAAAAAGTGAAACTTGTTTTTTTTTGTTTTCCACTTTTTTGTTTTGCTGCTAGTTGCAAATATTTTTTTAATTTAGTTGCCATGCTGAAGTGTATATTAAATTTACTTCACAGTTGGCTAAACACACACAAACACACACACACATGCACACATATTATATATACATATGACCACACACACATACAGAGAGCGCATCAAATGAAATTCGTATAATGAAATTAATTAACTTGCTTAATTAAATATATAATATGCAGCGTTGCAGAATCACACAAGCTTGTTTTGATTTTGTTTTTTATTTTGTTTTTTATTTTTGATTTCATTTAATTAAGCCAAAAAAACGCATTGCCTTAGTGTTAACAGAGCAGTGCACTGTGACATGTCAACTTGTTGCAAGCTGGTTTGGGCTTGGGGCTCGAAGCTAACCGAGCTCCAACACAACTCAAACCTCGCTGTCGCTGTTCTGGGTGCTCAACATTGCGGAAGTCATTTACGTGCCATGTTAATGGCAAGGGCATGTTGTTTTTTGTTGGTCGTGCGCTGTTGTGGGCGCCCATGTTACAGCTGGGAGCTCTGTTAACATTTTTGTCGCGTGTTTTGCGGTCTGTTGTTGCGGTTGTGGTTGCACGCAGACAACGAGCCGACAACCCCGACTGCTGACTGCCAACTGGCGACTGGTGCCTGGCATGCCGGCTATCACAACAACAACAACAACAAACGAACAGCTTCCTGCACGACGATGGCTGTGTGCCAGCCGAAGTGACTTCGTGTTTGGCGTTCGGCTTTTGGGCTGTTATCATTCGTTTGCCATGGCGGTGGGTTCTTTTTTTGCTCGTTTCTTTTTATTTTTTTTTTATTTATTTCATTCGTCGGCTATTCTTTTTGCCGTTGGCTTTGCTTATGCCTGTTTCTTCTAATAGCTGCTGTTGTTGTTGTCGGTGCTGCTGCAGCTGCTGCTGCCAGCCGGCTCTGTGTGCTGTGTGTGCGTAGGGCGTACGGCGTCCGTTGGCGAATCAGTTTCGCTACGGATTCTGCACGAAGCGGACGCGTCGAGCAGTGAGTCGCTTAGTTCAAAGTCAGAAGGATCCTCTAATAAAATGTCGTCTTTCGAAAACTAACGGTGACTTTTTTGAGTGCATTTTCGAAATATGCGTGAAGTGTCTTGTGCAAGTGCAAGTGTCAAGTTTTTGTTGGAATTGATGAAGCTTTTGTGAACTGAAGTTAATCAATTAAAAACTATTTTAAAAGGTTTAAAAACTTAGAACTATAATTAAAATGTTGTTATAACTAAAATGGAACTTTTTATATTTTGATTTTGTTAAGAGGTACTTTTATATACTTTTTATTTGAATTCTAAAATTTTAAGCTCAGTAGACAGCAAATATAATAAATGAACATGTAGAGATGGAGAGTATAAGATTTAAACTAGTCTTATTTGTAGAAAGGAACTGATTCCTGGCAAGGCATCATACGTAGGCCACACAACATAAAAAGGCGATCGTTTTTCTTAAATCTCCATGCTGAAAAATATATTTTCACATAGATATTTCTAAAAAATTATAATTACAATAATTTATATAATTTTATTTGGCAAAAATTAAAATATTTAATGAAAATTTCTATTAAATTTAGATAAATATACAGTATAATTTATTTGAAATTTTAACAAATTATAAGTAACCGATTTCATTCCATAGTCCATAACTATCCAATAAAATAATTTTATATAAATATATATTTTTATTTTTAATATAATTTATAAATATTGGCTATTCGATTTACTTGAAAGTCTAAAACTTAAATTTCTTTAAAATGCGGTATTAATTCAAAGTTATTGACTACCAAGTATACATAAAATATATATTTATAAATACATATACTTATTAATATAATTATTTTAAATATATTTATTAATATTATTATTTTAAATATTTTTCTTAATATTATTATTTTAAATATATTTATTAATAATATTATTTTGAATATAATTTTTAAATTATTTAGAAAATTATTTAAATTATTTAGATTTACTTAACTTAAAGTCAAAAACCAAAGCTACTTTAAAGTTCTTCGTTAAATTCACTTTCTTTAACATCTTGAATGTAACTAGTTCTTTGCCTATGTTAAGCACTTAACATGTGCAAACAATTAACCGTTCTCTCTCAGCTAATGCACATTTCATGCAATAAAAGCAAACAAAAGCAATCACAACAACAAAAACACAACAGCAACAACAGCAACAATAATAAGAACCACACTCATGTCATCAGAGAACTTCACAGCCTGAATGCCAAAAACTTGAGATAAACTTATGAGCGTGTGTCTAAATGAATAAACCAAAGTTAAATGGGGGCTTGACTTGAAGCATAGAAGTAGAAACAGAGAGAGAGAGAAAGCAAGAGCGGTAGAGAGTTTGAGATTGAAATCGTAGTTGGAGTTGTTGCAACAGCAACGAGTAAAAACACTAACGAAAACAGCAAAGCAAATATAAACAAAGAATTTAGCTTAAAAATACATTAACCCAACGCAGGCACACACACACACAGAGAGTAGGAGAGTAAGAGAGCGGGAGAGAGCGGGTGAGAGGAGGCACACACAGACATAGAGAGTAGCAGTCTGCAGGAAACAGTTTGAAAACTGCATACGTAATGTTTCTATCGCGCTCTTCCTCTCTTCGCCTCTCTTGAGCGCCCACTGCATACGTGCGTACATTGCTGTATTTGTTTGTGTATGTGTGTGTGTGTGTGTGCGTGACTGCTGGCTGGCATCAATGCAGATCAATGGCAGCTGGCGTTGCCGAAAAAAAAAATGGAAAAAAGTTTTTTTTTTTTTTTTTTTTTGTAGTCAGCCAGCGTCATTGCAGCTTATTGTTTTCTCTTTGGTGTTTGGACTTTTGTGTGTTGCTCTTTGGTTTTTTGTTTGTGTTTCTTTTTTTTTGCGTCTCTTTTGTTTATCGTTTGGCGTAACAAATTTACAAATTGTACAGAGCAAAGCAAACAAATTGCAAAAATATGATGCCATTGGCTGACAGCCCCATGCCCATTCTCAATGCATTTGCCATTGCCATTGATGATGATGATGGGGCGACATTGGATATTCAGCTGTGACAGTCGAAGCAGAAGAGTGAGCTAGAGAGGGAAAGAGAGGGGGAGATTGGCCTTTTAAATTGCCACCTCGCAGAGCGACAAATTGTGAGGCACAACTGAAAAGTTATTGAGCACAATAACTGTATTTGTATTTTGTATATCTGTCAATCCGTGTGTGTATATCTATGTTTATCTAGTTTTATCTTTGATTGAGCTCCTTGTTGAAACCGACAAACAAATTGACTGCGATTTGTCGGACACGTTGTCTTTAGTGGCTTTTTCTTGATCACTTTCAAATTGAGTTAGATAAATTCAATGTGGGTCAAACAAAAATATTAAGAGTTGGATTTAGGTGTGAAATGCACTTTGATGGGAATAAATGTTGATTGACGTGCATAAATAATATATATTTTAGTTTAGTTTGTTAAACAACTAATAATTTTGTATATTATTAATTTTTTTTAAATATATAATAAAATGTCATATTTATTAGACTCCTTAAATTAAATAAAAAACATCGTTTGCCATTTTCAAAGGGCTTACTGATAGCAGCATTAGCTTACATTTTCAATGTTTCTTCTTTTTTGCCCCCCTTTCTCTTATTTTCATTTGTCTTTTTTCTCGTTTGTGCTCTAAGTGTCCAATCGAAATTCAAACTTTTTACTTGATCATTAATTTTTTATCTCCACTCTCTCAGTAAATTTCACTTTTCTTTTCTAGAAATTTCAAGTAAATCTTCGAAATCGAAAGTAATTTTGTCTCATATATATACGAAATTCAAATTGTCAGACCTTAATTTTATATATAATTTTTATATATTTTTATTCATTATTATATTTATTATTTTTATATATTTATATTTATTATTATTATATATATTATTTATATTTATATTTACTATTATTATGTTATATAACAGTTCGATGAATTCATTATCATTTTTACTTATTATTATTATTTTTACTTAGTATAATACCATAGTATTAAGCTGAACTCAAATCGTGATCCGCTCTCTTCTGGCAACGATCGAATGCAAAGTTCTTATTTCGTATCGCTACTCAATATTAAGTACAATAAAACTACAACAAATCTACAAATGAGACGAGAGAATTCAAAGCTTGCTGCCATTGCATGTGGTTTTCTGCAGTTCATTTTCCTGGGAAGTTGAAACATTGCCCAGGGATCTTAAATATGCATATTTTACTTATGTAAACTTCTCTGATCTCTCTCTCCTTTTTGCTGCACGATCACACATTTGTTTTTCTTCTATTTTCTGTTGTCTATATCGATACCTATCGATACATATCGAGATCTCTCTCTCTCTCTCTCTCTCTCTGTCTCCCTATCTCTCTCTGTCTACTGCTGTTTGCCTATCATTTGACTTACTCTCTCTCTCTCTCTCCCTCTTCGATCTTCTTTCTCTGACTTTTTCTCCGATTCTCTCATCTCTATTTCTATTTCTGTCAATCTCTTTACCTGTCGGTGTCTGTCTTTCACTCTGTCTACATTTCTCAGTTTCTCCGTCTCTCTATCTCTTTCGTGCAATGTCTCTCTGTCATTGTCACTTTCTAATTTCTCTAACGCTCTCGCTTAGATTTTTCGTCCTCCGCTTATACCAATTCTCCTTAAATCCCTCTTGTAAGCTTTAGTTTTTTCTCACCTCTCGCATTGTCACACCTCTTATTATTGTAAACAATTATAAAAATAGCAAATGTTTTCCAACACCAACAAAAATCCATGTTCCGCTTGCGTCATATTAAAGTGGGTTCCACTTTAGCAAATGGTAATTTGTTTGGTTGGCGGCTTTTCATTGTAAACATGGCAGGAGCAACAATGAGGCCAGTATTAAACCCTGGACTGCTACTGCTGCCCCCACTCACCCCTCCCCCCATTCCCTATCCCCCTCTTTAACAGTTGCCATTACCCGCAGCAAATGTCGCAGCGTTGAAAGCCAAAAGCTGTCAGCATTTAGCGACTGTAGCTTAGGCCACAAAACAAAACTCAAAAAAAAAAAAGAAAGTAAAGCGAAAAGCAAATATATATAAAGGCCAGAGGGCGAATACACTTGGGCTGATGATTTGACACGCCCACCATGGCCAAGGCTAAGCGAGAGAAGCAGAGCTGCTCCAGCTGCCGCTGTTGCAGCTTATTTTTATTATTACTTTTATTATATTTTTATACTGTTTACAATTTAAACAATATTCTGTTTGTTTTCTGTGAAGCTCCACAAAAAATATCCATGACAATCTGTGCGATGCCAATGTGAATGCGAATGCCATAAAAGTCATTCACCTTGACTGGGCGACTCTCTCCAGCCTCACCTCCTCTTTTCATCTGTTGCCACTTTCTCATGTGCGTCACATATGTTTTTAATTAGGGCTAAAGAAAGGAGAGAAAAAGATGTAGAAGAAGAAGCAATGCTAGAATTAAAACGTGTGCCTCGAATGCCTAACAAATAGCTAATGGCTGTCGATGCGGCATTCGTTTCTTGCTGTTTGCACTCGGATTCGACTTTTTGCCAACTGGGCAAACGCTGAAACTGACCTGCCACGCCCCCCTGCCTCCTGCACCTGCCCCAGCCACAAATTGTCCCTCAGCATTTTGGCGCTAATTGGTCACATGTCTGACTTTGTCCAGGCCACAGAATCGAATAGGAGCAGGAGGCGCAGGAGGAGCAGCAGTTCGTTTATTTTGTTTTCATTTCCATTTCCATTTCCATTTGAGTTTGGGTTCGGTTCAGGCATTGATTTGATTGTGCTTTGGATTTCTGATGAGTTTGTCTAAACTACATGGTCTGAGTCGACGAGTTGAGTTGTAATGTGAGCTTTTATTGGAATCTATTACAATAGCATGATAATTAAATCAATTTGTTGCATTGCTTATGTTTTCATGGAGTGAAAGTGTAGACAAAGAACAAGCAAAGAAAGTGAAATGAGAAACTGACATACAAATTTGTGCAAATTTCAATTGTTTTCTACTAGACATATTAAACAATTTAATATAAAGGGTCTATGAAATTTTATTAAATTTATAAATCAAGTTTCATATTATTTCTACCAAAAAATATTTAACAATTAAATTAAAATAATTAAATTAAAATATAAAACTAAATAAAATTTAATAAAACAAGTTTTATCTTATCTATGTTATATATAAATTTTGTAGATGTTTGAATAATACATATTTATGAATTATGTTTGGAGGATATATAACCCCTTATGTACCTCAGAAAGTTAGTGTAAAATCAGTCAGTATAAAGTAAAATTATTATTCTTGGGTTACTAAATCATCAAGAATATTCAATCTAGACTTTTTTCTAGACATATTGTATTTTATTCCACATCAAGTTCGTTCTTTGCATCCATTTCCTCTGTTCTCTAACGGATTTTTTGTATGTTGTCAGTTTAGATGCAACTTATACTATTTTAATATTAAAAAACAATTTAATTTTCTAAAAAAAACAAATGTAAAAAATTGGAAAAAATAATGTTTTGTACCATTTTTTACCATTTAAAAAAAAAAATTGCTTAGAAAACCTTTAACATCATTTGAAGAAAATCAACTTTAAAGCAAATCAATGGAAAATATGAATTTTAATTAATTTTTGAAGACGATGAGCATTACACGTCTACTGCAGAAGATTTATTGCCAAAAGTTAGGATATTCAAGCGCATTTTCCTGTTTTAATGCCAATTCATTTTAGGTAGCATACTTTTCAGAGCATTTTGAGTTGATGCTATTTGGTAAAAATTTTAATGATTTTTACGTTTCAACAATTAGTAGCAATTATTTTGTGATAAACTTAAGATATTTTTTATTAAATTAAAAATTATTTTAAATTTTACAGATAATTATTAGTATTATAAATATAAACTTATAATATTTTTAAAAGTTTATTCAAATTTTGAAAGGTTAAAATATTTTTTAAATTTATAATATATATTTAATAAATTTTATTACCTGGTAATTTATAAAATTTTAATTAATTTTTAATAAATTTAATTTTGTCATTGCTAATTCATTTTACGTAGCATACTTTTCAGAGCATTTTGATTTGTTACTCTTTGGTAATTCTTAGATTTTATATGTTTTCTTATTTTTCATTGCATGCAATACTTCAATGATTCGTAGCAATTATTTTACCATAAATTTTAATTATTTTTAAAAATTAAATATATTATTTTTTATTTTAAATATTATAAATATTGTAATTATAAATTAATAATAAGTATGTTTTAAAATTTATTATAGTGCCTAAAGTTTATAATTGTTTTTAAATATTATACTAATTTAAATATTTTTTAAAATTTATAATTTTAAATAATTTTTAAAAATTATAATATTAAACAATTTTTTAAATGTATAAGTTGCATTAATTTTTAAAAATATAAAAAATATATTTTTTAGAGCACTTCTGTTATAAGATATATTTTTTTAACACTCGTGTGATTACTGTGGTAAAAACAAAAAACGGTTAACCAATGTTTATTGTCTCTAGCTAATTTCTGTAGTCTGTTTTAGTCTGTTATTTAGTCTGTTATACATTTCAGTTAGTCTATTTCCTTGTCTATCACATAAGCAGTAATTTAAAGTGCTGCGATTTAAAAAAGGATTTTGGTGACACAAGTTTTAATATATTTAAAAGTCATATTGAACTATCAATAATTTCTTGAAATTTACATTCTACAACAATAGAAACATACACTTTACTACCTTTTACGAATTTATATAGTCTTTCTATTATTTAATATAAGGAAAATTGATTTACGTTCTATTGCCAAACAACCTGAAAATCGAAAGAAAATCTGAGCAGTTAAAGCTAAAATCAAATTAATTAGCTGCCAAAAGAAATAACTTTACTAGATATATGTCATCTGTTGCAGATTTTAAAATTAGCTAGACTTCAATACAAAGCCTGAAAATGCTTTTAGGGCTTCCAAATGTTTTCCAACCAGCTGCAGAAGCTGATGTGTTTGCTCTTGCTGCTGTAGCAACTAACCCACTTTAGTCAGCTGCTGTTTTTCTAGTGCTTTTCATGTCTTTCTTCCTCTTTTTCTATGACTTTACATACCAGCAAATCCTAATAACAAGTTTCCCATTTGTTTAGCCTAGAAAAAAAACGAAAAAAAGGGGGAAAAAAGAAGAAATTGCTTAATTCTCGAGTTTTCCATATGACTTTGGCGCCCATAAATTTGCTTTCAATGCACTGCTCTGGTTTCCACCACGTTTGCCCTTGCCGCCACGCCCCGCTTGCTTTTGCCCCCACATCTGTAGCTCCACATTCTGTACACTGTCAATTGTTTGCTGTCTCGGAACTTGTGCGTTCTGAGTTTCCCTTCCGGGGCTAACCTCACAGATGCCACGCAGATTTGACTGGGAATTCAATAAAGTTTGGCAAAATATTATGCCCGACTAAGCCGCCATATTCTGGTACGCCACGCCCCCTTTTTGCAATCGCTGTTTGTACGTGCCGCACAAAAGTTTTTAGCCATTTGGCCAAAAAAGGAAGACAGCTAGAGACAGAGAGAGAGAGAGAGAGAGAGAGAGAGAGTGTGGGAAAACCCTTTCGCCGGAATAAAACTCAAAAAGTCATAAAGATTTGCCTTCGCGTTTGCTGGCAACGGCTGCAGCGCCCTCTGGCGGCCAATTGATATATGGTCTGGTTTATCTGAGCGCAAGGTATGCGACTTTCTCTTATAAACTTACAGATAAAAATGCCGCTGTTCAAGTTTGTAGGATAAGCGTTAAAGCAGCAGTCGTCGCAAGTAGTTTGCGCCACGAAAATGGGAGCAGCAGCAGATTTTGTAGGAATATGGGAAGTTGTTTATACTATTTTAAAATGGAAATTGGAATTTGGAAATAGGGCGATATTTATTTGTATATTTACATAATATAATAAATATGCCTCTGAATATGAAAATATAGCTAAATATGTATAACTTAACTGGAATATAGAATTTAAAGATTGTTTTTGGTTTTTGATGTGTCAAATATTACACATCAAAAACCAAAAATAATCTTTAAATTCTATATTTCAGTTATATTATGTTATGGCGTAATTCTTTATTCTGTACGCTCTGTTCGCGAGATCAACCGGGAAAAGCATATTCATTTCAGTAATAGACCTTTATTTACAGCCATCGTAGCTATGACTGAAAGTGAATAGAAATATATGGAAAAATTTCTTTTCCATTAACTTGATCTTCATTTAGTTAAAATATTTGCAAATATTACATGAAATGTTTTATGCACTTGTTAAGTTTTTCTGTTAAAAATTAATAATAACCAATCATTTAGACAGTTATTAATTCTTTACTCAACGCTTATCCTAAGATCATTTCTATTATATTTTTGTTTGCTTGCCTATTAATTTGATGTCTATATGAATTTAATGTCTACATTACTACAACAAAATGTCAAATGCTAATAGCCTTTAATATACTATATTTTGTGCTGAATTCAAATCAGTCTAAGACAGAAAAATGTAGGGTTGAAGGTTGTAATGTTTAATGGTTTAACTATGGGAACTTAGCTCAAAACAACGTTATTATGTATATTAAATACATTTTACGGATCTTAATACAATAGTTTAAATTGATTTTTTTTTAAATAGTAAATAAAATAGGATTTAAATGTGGGGTAACCGTCATAGCTAGCACAGAAGGCAATGTTTAGTTTTTTGGAATTTGTTTTTGGGGAATTTGTTAAAAATAAACATAAATACATTTTATATGCTTAAATAATTTGTATATTGTATTATTAATTAATTTTCTATAAAGTAAACTATTTGGCTGCTTTTTATTATTTTTATTTCATAATTGTAAAACTTTACTTTATATTTAAAATACTATATTATTGTATATCCATTATTTTTTAAATATTAGATATATTTTTATATATTTATATTATTAATGAATTTTTTATAAATTAATTTTGTTTTATTACTATTATTATTTTATTTTACTACTGTATTATTTATATTAAATGTGTTATTTATATTAAATTTCTGAATATTACAAAACTGTAAACATATTCCCAAAAAAATATTCATTTTAGTTTAATATAAATAGTTTACATACTAACAAAAACTACATTTTTATATTACACACAATTTTGCAGTTTTCTATTTTGCAGTAATAAATTATCCTAGTTCCCAAAGATGTTGTTACCCATTTCTGCCTTCTCTGCCTACTTGATGCATATGCAAATACTTGGCATACACATTTGTGCATCATACAACTCGTTAGTTTCAAATTTGGGACAAAAACTTCAATGCTTGTAACAGGTGCACTGACTGAAGAGATAGAGAAATAAATAGGCAGAGAGATAAGAGAGGAGGAACTCTCCGCTCTCCGCTCTCAGTTCTCAGTTCTCATGTGTGCAAAACGTCAGGCAATTAATTTAAAAGCTGCTTTCATTTATGTTTATCTTAAGTTTTCAGTGGCTTTCGGTTAACTTTGACAACCTACTCAGTTATTCAAGTTCTGCTGCAGCATAACTTTATCTATCTGTATATATATTTAAATATATATATATATATATGAGACATTTTATGTGTCGTGCGTGTTGTTGGCGATCTGCTCAAATTTCTAGGAAAAAAAATGAAAGAAAAAGAAACAAGAAATATAGAAAAACTTTCTCTAGAGCATCCATACTTTTTTATGGCTTTTAAGCGTGTCGCTTATGTTGAGAGTGGGCGAGAGACAGAGAGAAAAAGAGAGAGAGAGAGAGAGGGAGAGGGAGAGGGAGAGGGAGGGCAAGAAGAGAAGGTCCACAGCTTGTGGAACACGCCAAAAGCGTACACAAAGTTTTTCCCTTATGATTCGCTTATGAAATTAAGCAATTTTCTACCAACCAACTCCCCCCACGCCCACGCCACGCCCCCCTCTTCACACGCATGATGACATTTTGGCATAGACAAAAACAGATTTACCAACAACATAAACAGCAACAACAACAACAACAAGCAAATTTATGTACTTTTTATGAGTTTCGCAAAGTGTTTGTAATTAAATTAATAAATTCAGCAACTTTTTTTTTTTTGTTTTAATATGTCTGCAAATTAAAATTTAATTGTTCAGTTATATGTGATTCTTTTTTTGCTTAGCTTATTCCCTTAAATGTTTCATATTTGACGTGTGACAGCGTTTGATAAGTGGATTAGGCTAAACAGATTAGTTGAGTAAAGGGAATTTAATAATGGAGTATTTATTAACTGAAGAAGTGAAGCCTTGCATATATTCTATATAGTATAGATAATTGTGATTATATTTATTATTTATTAAATTATTTATTATTTATTAAATTTATTATAATTTAATAATTTATTTTTTATCATATATAATCTACATATAATTGTGAATATTATGATTATAAATCAAATAAATTTATAAATTTAAAGTAAACTTCGTAAACGTTACAATTGTTCACATTCTTTACTTTTGTATATAAAATAAAATATACAATATATAGAAACGCTTACAAAATTTAATTGAATTTATAAAATTTAAAATTATAAAACAAAAATAAATGCATATAAAAATATATTTAAAAAATTTGTGTTTATTATTCAACTTTATATTTGATATAAAAACAAATATTATAAATGTATATAAAATATAAATATTAAAAAAAAAGTAATGTTTATTACTTATTAATTTTTTTTATATATTTATTTTTAATATTCATTTATAATTTTTTGTATAAAATATGCTTTTAATATAGTTTTAATATAAAAATTAGCCTTTTTTTATACAATATTAATATTTTTATATACATTTATTATTATTATTTTGTTTATAAAATTTACATTTAAATACAGTTTTAATTTAAAAATTAACAATCGAAATGAAAATTTAAAAAAATTGCAAGCATTTGTAGTTTATAAATTAAATCTTTTATTTATTATTAGAGTAAATAACAAAAGTTGGTAAATTTATTCAAGTTTTCTAAATAATAAAAAAGTTGTGAGATACATATTTATATATATTTATAATTTATTTTCGAATAATTTGGTTTCTTAAAATATACAATTTTTTTTAACAAATTTTATATTTAATATAGAAATTTTGAAAATATTTTTGTTTTTTAATCTAAATTACAAAAGGCATTTGAAGCCATTATAAAATCGAAAAATGCAATTTAAACGTGAATTTCAGTCCGTACAAAATATCTCAATTCAAATGAGTTAGGTATATCATTTGGCTAAAATGAACTTGATCAAACAAACAAATTGGAAAAACAAAGTTAAGTAAAGAATTGTTAAGAAAAATAGTTGGAAATTGGCACAACACAAAATCAAAAAACAAAAAACTGTAAACGAAAAGAAAGTTGCGCAATTCGAGCAGCAGAGCCATTTCAGAAGCCATTTAGTGACGCTGGAGAGGCGCGGGGACAGCGGATCATCCAACGCACCATCCAGTGGATCAATTAGTGGATCAATTCGCGGATCAATTAGCGGATTATCCAGCGGATTATCCAGCGTCTCAGGGCTGGCTTGAAGAGATGCACTTAAGCCAGGCCACGAGGCCAACATCGGTGCTCCTGGCTGACAGTAGAGGCAAGAAGAATACGGCAAGCTGATGTTGCTGCCGTCCTGGCATCTAATTGGAGCCCTCCTAGTGCTAACGGCCACAGCGGGGGACTCCACCAACAAGATCATACTGCCGCAGATACTCAACGGCAGCGCCGGCAGCATCGGCACCAGCGCCACCAAAGGAGGCGGATCCAGCAGCAGCACCAGCAGCAGCAGCACCAACACCAAGCATCTTCCTGGCAGCAAGTCGCCGGCTGTCGCGTTTGACTCCGAAGGCGGCAAAGGCACCATCGGTATTGGCGGAAACATTATCCTTGGCAGTAATGGTGTAATTGTGGCCGGCGGTGTTCCCAATGTACCAGCGTCGAATTTAAATAGTAAGTAGAAGTCGATGTTTTTACTCGAGATGTTTTTTCTCGATTGACTATATACAATCTGAGAGAATGACTGGATTGACTTTGACTCTTTGTTGTGGACTGTGGATTGCTTCAGAAGAGCCTACTTGGTTTACCTGAAAATCAGTAGTGCCTGCTTGGAGAGAAAAGAGAGTGTGATATATTTGAAAGATATGTTTAAACAATATCAGAAATTTAAAGCTTAATTATTTTCATTAATGCTCTTTTCATTTTCATTTACTCACATTAATAATAATAATATTAATATTATTATTATATATAATATTATAGCAATAATTGTTTAACATTATTTAATTTGAAGTAAAGGGCGACTAAAAGATTTTTTCTCTTTTATCATATTTATTATGATTGCCTTCTATTTTAATATTCTCTATTGAAGTAGGTAAACATTTCGTAAAGGTTTCAGAAACCTTGAAATCTTAAAAAGAGGATAAAAACTAAAAAGAGGATGAAAACATGGAAGAAGCGAAGATGCGAAGGGAATGAAGAAAAGAGAATACACAAGACAAGAAGAATATATGGGAAAGATGAGATGAGACAAGAATAGAAGAGAACAGGAAATGCAGAAAGGGAGAGAGGATACAGGAAAAAAGAAAAGGAAAAGAGTAAAAGAAAAGAAAGAGGGAGAGAGAAAAGAGGAGAAGAGGAAATCAATAGGAAGAGAGAGGGAAAACAGGAAAAGAAAAGAAAGAGGGAGAGAGAAAAGAGGATAAGGGGAAAAAAAAATAAAAAAAAAAATCAAAATTGAGAGGGTGAGAGATGAGATGAAAATAATAGCAAAATAAAAACTTTTCAGATTGATTACCTTGAGCTTTAAAGGCATAAATAATGTTTTATTAATTTACAATAGTTCTGACTGTTGAGTGTTAACTTTTATTCTATTTTATAATTATCTGAAATATCCAGCAAAATTTTGTTTAGTTGCTATTATTAGAGTTAAATAATTTTTGATACTTTTTACAGATTTATGTAAATTACAAGTAAAAAAGCTCTACTCGAGATTGCTCGACTACGAGTTCCCCTGATCCTTAGATAATAATAAGTTAGTGTACATATTTTGTGAAAGTACTTGCGATAATTATTTAGAAAATATAATTTTTCAGGCAGGTAAAGTCTTCTAAGTTTTCTAAGAGTTTCCTAATTTTTTTAAGTCTTTCAATTTTTCTAAGTCTTCCAAGTTTTCTATGTCTTCCAAATTTGCCAAGTCTTTCAAGTTTTTTAAGTGTTTCAAGTTTTCTAAGTCTTCCTAATTTTCTAAGTCTTTCAAGTTTTTTAAGTCTTCCAAGTTTTCTAAGTCTTTCAAGTTTTGCTAATTTTCTAAGTCGTTTAAATTTTCTAAGTCTTCCAAGTTTTCTAAGTCTTCCTAATTTTTTAAGTCTTTCGAGTTTTTTAAGTAGTCGTTCAAGTTTTCTAATTATGTAAAGTTTTCTAAGTCTTGCTAATTTTCTAAGTCTTTCAATTTTTCTAAGTTATTAAAGTCCTCAACATTTTCTAAGTCTTTCCTTTAATCCTAAATCTTTACTGCTTAGCTCAACGATCATTAAAATTATCGTATGTCCACGGTTTTTCTTATATGTAATATTTAAAACATTCTTAACAATTATTTTTAACTATTACAATTCTCAATTCATATTATTGACAAATAAAATATTTACCTGACCAAACTTCACTTCACTTCACTTCACTTCACTTCCCTTTCACTATCACTTTACTGCACTGCACAATTGACCCCCACCGGGCCTGGACGACTGAAGAAATGCTGCAGCTGCTGCTCTTTATATAGGGCGACTTTCACTCAATCTCCAAGGCGCGCTCAAATGTTGAGCCTGCGTCGAGTTGCGGTCGCTGCAGTCGATCGTGAAGTGACCAATGAGAACACTCTCTGCTGCTTCAAGCATTCTAAATGAGCTTAACTTAAATGTAAATGTAAGCAAATATTGCTGAATACATAAATACAACAGAAATGATCTTCTGCTGCTCATCTTCGCTCATTGCTTTGGTTAGGCAGACAGACAGACTTAGAGATAAAGAGAGATAGAGAGAGAGACAGACGGATTCTATTTATTCTATTATTACATACGGACAGAGGAGCGGACGGACGGACAGACAGACAGACAGGGCTAAATCGACTCAGCTCATCGCCCTGATCAAGAATATATATACTTTATGTCTGCCACGCCTCCTTCTGCCTGTTACATACTTTTAACACAACCATTATATCCTGATTTCCCATTTTCAATGGGTTCAGGGTATAAAACCAAAGTTGTTCCTATCCTCTTAGATTTAAAAGAAAACTAAAAAGAATTAACTTAAAGTATCTTTTAACTAAGATATTTCATCATTATTTCAATAATCATTTAAATTTAATTTCGTTAAAAGAATAACAGAATTGATTTTAGTAAAGTATACGAAAAGTTTAACTAAAAAAACTTTAGTCTTCAATATACTAAATATACAATAAACTTTTCATAAATTAAACTAGAAATAAATATTGTTTAATAAAATTGAATATCAAGCTGAATACCAACGCAGTCAGGCATATTAATACAAATATTGATTTCTGAATAACTTCCATTAACCCATGCTAGGGTATTTGTTAGTCGTTTATTGTTGCCCTTTTAGGCGCATCATTTGCAGTGATATTGTAATTTGCTGTACAGTGTAATATTGCGTACTTATCTCGGTTATCTTTGTGCCAGTTACGCCCGCCGGGCAGACATCAGGGTCTGATGGCATCAATAACACTCGGCTCGGCTTGTTGTAGGCGACGGACCCCGGGCAATCATATTTGCACACACTGACAGCGCAGCCAGATAGATAGACAGAGATATACGGGTGTGCGAGCAGCGAGCAGCGAGCAGCGGGAAGGGGATTAATTCCAGCCGCGAGTCATAAGTGATACACGGCTATATGCCAAAAATTGAAAGCTAGCAGCTGCACAGAAATGCGGCGTGAAAAAAGGAAATCGGTGACAGAGCTCCAAGCGCCAGAATCACAGACAGAGCAACAGAGAGAGAGAGAGAGAGAGAGAGAGACAGTTAAAGTTATGGTAAGGTAGGAGACATCACTTCACACACACACACACGGACAGAGACACACTTATACATTCATACTCATGCCGGCTGTCATTGTTCTCAGGTGCAGTTGGAACAAAAACAACGCAAATGTCGCTTAACTGTGCGCAAAATTCATTCAGGCAGCGCAATTTATGTCGCAACAAGGCAGCATCAGCCACAACACAAAGCATCCACTCACTCTCTCTCTTTCTCTCTCACTCTCCCTCTCTCTCTCGCAGCTGACGAGCCCATCAACTGCTGCTGGCCAATATCAATGCCATGCCAGATGTTAAATTGGGTATATAATATTGTTGATGCATATCTGCAAGCATACGATAAAGTTTTGGCTTAATTGACTCTGAGAGTAGAGGCTCTATAAGTTGAGTGTACTGAGTGGGAAATTAGTGAAAGCTTTAATAATTATTGCTTAATTATAGTTAATGTTTAGTAAATATGAAACAAGCGAAAGCTCTTTAACTTCACTTTGTATATAATTATTATTCTTATTTTTTTTAAATAATTTTGAGCACTACAATTTTGCTTATATCTCAGTTTATAAAACTATATAGAAAAGATTATATTTTCTATTAATTTAATTTCACTTGGGTTATTAAATTAATAAAATAATAATTATATAATATTTATTAATGCTATCTTTTTTTAATAGTTTTTATAAATATATTTACATTTTTATAAATTCTATTACAAATTATTTATAAAACATATTTATATTTTGAAAATTTTCATTAAAAAATTTTTGCAAAAAATATTTATGTTTTTATAAAAAAATTATGTATATTTTTTTAAACAAATTTTTTTTTTATAAACTTCAAGTAAAAATTTTAATTTGAGTCGATCATGCATAGATTAGTAAATATTGAAGTGGGTTAAAATATAAATAAATTGCTAAATGATAAAGCTAAAACAATTGATTTTTAAATTTAAAAAAAAAAAATGATATTCATATTGAGGTTAGTTTTTTCTATACAATCTTATTTAATGCATATATGCATATATTAAATACAATATATTAAATGCATATAGAAATATTAAACGATTTTGAGCAATTCCAAGTTTTATTTTGTATCTAACTTTCTTTTAATAATTATTTTTATTGAAAGATTATTTATTTATTAAGTTATAGTTTATTGTTTTATTATTTCTAATTTCTAAAAAAAAAAAAAAAAAAAAAAAAAAAAAAAAAACCTTTACAAGGAAATTTAAATATGCATTATAATTAACTGCAAAATGAAAATTAAATGTATTTATACATTAAGAAATACTAAATATTAAATTTATAATTTAGTAATTTATATTATATATAACAAATTTATAATTGGTAATTTATATTATATTCCCAAAATTTATAATTTTTTAATTTATATTATATACAACAATTTTATAATTGGTAATTTATATTTTTCTTTTTCAGTTAATTTATATATTTAACTTTCCTTTTTCAGCCATTCTTAGTGCATATTTAAAATTTCTCTTGGGTTTATTTTTATTTTTTAATGCTAATAAAAAAAACTTTTAGTGCTTGTTTTAGCCAAGTTTATAGATACTTCATCTTATTTATTTTAGTCAGCTTATAGTTTTATAATTTTAAAAATATTTTCAGATCGATTTAAAATTTCAATCAATTATTATAAACATTTTTACTTAAAATTTTTGGTTAAACATTTAAAGTTTTTGAATGAAAAAGACAATAATATTTTATATTTTTTAATTTTAATGAATTATTTAATTTATAATTTTCATTTTATTGCATTTCATTGCATAGAACATCTGCTAGTTGCCCAACTGCTGCTCCAACTGTTGACTCCAATCACCACTCGCCATTCCACAATTCCACATTCCCCATTTTGATAGTGGGTACAGTAGTTATAACAAGTGGGCGTGGCAGTGTGGGACTGTGTTATGTTGCGGGTGTTGTTTGTTGGCTTGGTCTGGGGGGACCTTCACAAAATTTATATGCAGACACGCGCTCTGGCGCGAAAATTGCAGCTGGATGAAATCCCATGATTATGCAGAGAATTTGACGCTGCTGCAAAAAGGTTGCACGCTCGACTTGTAGCAGCAGCAGCAGCAGTAGCAGCAGCAGCAGCAGGAGGAGTAGCAGGAGTTTTTCATTTTTTATGCCATTTGCTGTTGCTGTTGTTTATCTTGTTGTTTGTTAATTCAAGTGCATGGGGCATAGAATGGATAGAAAAAGTGTGGCACGAATGTCATGGCTACATTTGCCTCAAGGCTGCTAATTTATGCCTCCTGCCGCATCCCAGCTGATGTCTCATAATTAGATGGGTCGATGCATGTTCTGGGCGTTCCAAATGCCATGTGTCAAATGAGTGTGGTTGATTGTGCATGTGTGTGTGAGTGTGTGTGTAGACTCCTGGGGCCAGTTGCATTGGCAGCGCGTACCAAATTGTATTTTGTATTGACTTTTGCCTTGTACACTATGCCATAACAAATACAAATGTGTGTGAAGGTCTCTGCATGCATGTGTGTGTGTGTGTGTGCGTAATGTTGTGCTTATGCCTCGCAGGCATTATAAATAGCTAATTAGGATGCAGTAGGACTTTAAAACTGTTGCTGCAAATTAAGCTTATAAATACATCTCTATCATGTAAGAAATATTTGAGCAAAAAATGATTTTAAATTTGATTACCCTTCATTATTTGATATTATTTTTATATATTTGATATTATTTTTATATATGTATTAGATAAAAGCAAACATCTGTTACCTCATATATTATCATATTTCTTCGTAATACCTACTATTTTTACTACTTTATATTAGGGTTTCTCATTATTTTAAAGTATTTATTTTATTTTATTTTATTTTTTTTTTAATATCTTGAAAATATAAATATGAATTAACTTTTTTGAATGCATTTAATTTTTATAACCTAGAAAAAAAAACCCGTCGGTTTCTTTAAATATCTAATGTCATATTTTTAAGGAGCGAATAATTTATAATTATGTTAAATATTTTAAGTTTCCAAATTCGTAAAAAATAAAAAAAGTTAAACAAAAAAGTCTCTTATTACTGTATTTTTTTAGTTTGTAAAAAAATAAAAAACTCTGGGCGTTCCAAATGCCACGTGTCAAATGAGTGTGGTTGATTGTGCATGTGTGTGTGTGTGAGTGTGTGTGTAGACTCCTGGGGCCAGTTGCATTGGCAGCGCGTACCAAATTGTATTTTGTATTGACTTTTGCCTTGTGCACTATGCCATAACAAATACAAATGTGTGTGAAGGTCTCTGCATGCATGTGTGTGTGTGTGTGTGCGTAATGTTGTGCTTATGCCTCGCAGGCATTATAAATAGCTAATTAGGATGCAGTAGGACTTTAAAACTGTTGCTGCAAATTAAGCTTATAAATACATCTCTATCATGTAAGAAATATTTGAGCAAAAAATGATTTTAAATTTGATTACCCTTCATTATTTGATATTATTTTTATATATTTGATATTATTTTTATATATGTATTAGATAAAAGCAAACATCTGTTACCTCATATATTATCATATTTCTTCGTAATACCTACTATTTTTACTACTTTATATTAGGGTTTCTCATTATTTTAAAGTATTTATTTTATTTTATTTTATTTTTTTTTTAATATCTTGAAAATATAAATATGAATTAACTTTTTTGAATGCATTTAATTTTTATAACCTAGAAAAAAAAAACCCGTCGGTTTCTTTAAATATCTAATGTCATATTTTTAAGGAGCGAATAATTTATAATTATGTTAAATATTTTAAGTTTCCAAATTCGTAAAAAATAAAAAAAGTTAAACAAAAAAGTCTCTTATTACTGTATTTTTTTAGTTTGTAAAAAAATAAAAAACTCTGGGCGTTCCAAATGCCACGTGTCAAATGAGTGTGGTTGATTGTGCATGTGTGTGTGTGTGAGTGTGTGTGTAGACTCCTGGGGCCAGTTGCATTGGCAGCGCGTACCAAATTGTATTTTGTATTGACTTTTGCCTTGTGCACTATGCCATAACAAATACAAATGTGTGTGAAGGTCTCTGCATGCATGTGTGTGTGTGTGTGTGCGTAATGTTGTGCTTATGCCTCGCAGGCATTATAAATAGCTAATTAGGATGCAGTAGGACTTTAAAACTGTTGCTGCAAATTAAGCTTATAAATACATCTCTATCATGTAAGAAATATTTGAGCAAAAAATGATTTTAAATTTGATTACCCTTCATTATTTGATATTATTTTTATATATTTGATATTATTTTTATATATGTATTAGATAAAAGCAAACATCTGTTACCTCATATATTATCATATTTCTTCGTAATACCTACTATTTTTACTACTTTATATTAGGGTTTCTCATTATTTTAAAGTATTTATTTTATTTTATTTTATTTTTTTTTTAATATCTTGAAAATATAAATATGAATTAACTTTTTTGAATGCATTTAATTTTTATAACCTAGAAAAAAAAACCCGTCGGTTTCTTTAAATATCTAATGTCATATTTTTAAGGAGCGAATAATTTATAATTATGTTAAATATTTTAAGTTTCCAAATTCGTAAAAAATAAAAAAAGTTAAACAAAAAAGTCTCTTATTACTGTATTTTTTTAGTTTGTAAAAAAATAAAAAACTCTGGGCGTTCCAAATGCCACGTGTCAAATGAGTGTGGTTGATTGTGCATGTGTGTGTGTGTGAGTGTGTGTGTAGACTCCTGGGGCCAGTTGCATTGGCAGCGCGTACCAAATTGTATTTTGTATTGACTTTTGCCTTGTGCACTATGCCATAACAAATACAAATGTGTGTGAAGGTCTCTGCATGCATGTGTGTGTGTGTGTGTGCGTAATGTTGTGCTTATGCCTCGCAGGCATTATAAATAGCTAATTAGGATGCAGTAGGACTTTAAAACTGTTGCTGCAAATTAAGCTTATAAATACATCTCTATCATGTAAGAAATATTTGAGCAAAAAATGATTTTAAATTTGATTACCCTTCATTATTTGATATTATTTTTATATATTTGATATTATTTTTATATATGTATTAGATAAAAGCAAACATCTGTTACCTCATATATTATCATATTTCTTCGTAATACCTACTATTTTTACTACTTTATATTAGGGTTTCTCATTATTTTAAAGTATTTATTTTATTTTATTTTATTTTTTTTTTAATATCTTGAAAATATAAATATGAATTAACTTTTTTGAATGCATTTAATTTTTATAACCTAGAAAAAAAAAACCCGTCGGTTTCTTTAAATATCTAATGTCATATTTTTAAGGAGCGAATAATTTATAATTATGTTAAATATTTTAAGTTTCCAAATTCGTAAAAAATAAAAAAAGTTAAACAAAAAAGTCTCTTATTACTGTATTTTTTTAGTTTGTAAAAAATTAAAAAACTTTGAATATTATTTTGTTTTTTATTAATAAATTTAGTTTTATTTATTTTTTTTTTTTTTGTATTTAATTTTATATACAAAAAATTTATTTAGCTGAAAAAAATGTTGAATTTTATTTTAACTATTATTATATTATTTTAATGTTATAATTCTGATTAATGCAAGAATCGAATTTTGTTATCTAAATTTTTACCTAATTTATATTTATTCTATATCTCATTTATAGTACTAATATTTATTTATTTTTTTTATTAAAAAAAAATTGTAATAAATTTATTTAACAAAAAAAGTTTTGTTTAATGGATTAAAAAATATTATATTATATAGTCTCTACACTACATAAAAGAACTTAGACTTTGATGAAACGTGACATTTAATTTCTTATCACTTCTTTTTTGTTGGAAAATCAAATTATTCTAAACAAATATTCCCTTTGCTTTGGGCTCTCAGCTGTAAGAGTGGAAAATGGAATTAGTTCTGTGCAAATACAGAAATAATTATATGTTCATAGCTATTTATTTATTTATTGAATAAAATGTTGTCAAGCAATCGAGATTTTCTAGCCAATTATGAACAGATTTCTTAGCCGTTCGCATGGCCGTTGCCTTTTGGCCATGTGATTTAATAATTGCACAGCTAACAAGTTAATTGAATTGCATTGGCATTTTATTACGGCTCAAAGCGATTGAATTCAATTAAGCAAACGTGGGCATAAGTCTGATAAATGTTTTCATTGGCAATTTTATTGCATTACGCAATCAAGACACACAGACAAACACATACACACAGACACACTCAAGTCAAAGGACAAGAGATGCTTGCTATTAAAAAGCGTCAGACAGTAGTAGTCCACATGCAAAGGATCTTGTGTGAACATAATTGCTGCCAAACAACAGTGAAGAGATGCAAAGTAATATCCTTTAAGGACGCATTCATTACCTTTTTCAATATGACAATCCTTTGCCACGTTTAATCTTTTTGTACTCGGAGCAGATGTTTGGCACTCTCCATGCATCTACTATAAATTTAATTGAATTGTTTATTTACAATATTTTCCTTTGTGCGAAATTTAATGGAAGCGACAAAAATTTTTGTTTCACATTTTCAATGAACTATATTAATTCATGAAAAAACAACTATAACTGTAAGCTATGTATTTTATCGGAGTTAAAATAATTACAACAATTTTTGGTTTCATTTCAATCTTATTATTATATAATTTTATTTTTGTTATATTTGGGCTTACAGTTAATAAATATCTATAAGAAATGGAATATATATTAAAATAAACATAAGCTAAGTGCAATTTTTATATTAAACTTAAATAAATTTGGCCTATATTAAAAATTATGTAAAGATGAAGTGATAATAAAATTAATCATTTAAATAAAAATTTAAAGAAATATAAATTAATAAATAAAGAAATAAAAATATTAAGTGTTAGTTAATAATATACATTATGAAAAACAAACAAAAATAAAACATTTTTAATAATAGAATAATCGCACTAGAATAGATTATTATTAATTTTATTGGATTATTCTATTCTTATTAATTATTATATATATATTTTTTATATCACAATATACATAAAATTAAATAATTAAATTAAAATAAATTTTTTATTTTTAAGTTTTTAAATTTGTTTTTTTTTTATTAATTTTAGATTATTCTATTCTTATTTCATAGTTTATTATAAACTAATAATTAATATTTTTTATATTCAATATTTGATTATAATATTAAGTGTTGTCGATTTTATAAGCTTATTATTTAATAATAAGTTTTATTAAAATTTTACTTTTTAAGTACAGTTTGTAATACTTTTTAAAATTTTAATTCAATCATTTTTATTAAATTTGATAGTTTATACTTTTACTTATTTTCTTTAAAAAAAAAGTACATTTAATTAAGTGTATTTAAGCTGCGGCTTGTCGTTGGTAATTTTTAAATTGTTAAATTGAAAATCATTTCCGACAAGATTTTCGCCCGCCGCAAGTTTAATGCGTTAAAATGAAGAAGAAATAAATAAGAACATTGCAGTCGGGCCTTACCCACTGCAGAATACTCATTCAGAGCGCAAACGCTGAAATGATTTGCATTCAGACTGATAGACGGACGGATAGCAAGACGGATATCGCACAAAACCAATATGCTCATTTTATATTAGTGAATCAGTATACAAAAAGCGCGAGAAGAAATTAAAAATTTAATGTGAGCCGTAAGGAAAAACTCGACATGAAAACTTAATTTGAAAATGCACAAAATAAAAACTGACGTGTGAAAAATTTTAACTTGTTGATATTTAAGGCAAATAAAGCCAATGAGTGTGTGTGTGTTTGTGTGTTTCGGTGTGTGTTTGTGTTAACATATGTTACATTCTGCTTCTTTTTGTTGTTGTTGGCACTTTCGATTCAATAAAATTTGATTGTTTCATGCAGCATTTTCCATTAGTATTTTTTTTTTCTACAATTAATTTATTGCAACCGATTGAATTTTCGTTTGTGCAAATTCATGTAAAATTTTTTGACATTTCTAATCGCTGGCATAATAAAAATTTGCATAATTAATAAGCTATTGTGACTAAATAAAGAAGCAAACATCATTTGACTAAATAATACTAAATAAATGGTGGTCTTTTTTTTTTGTGTCTATTGCAGTTGTTGTTGAAGAACCCGAATTTACCGAATACATCGAAAATGTAACTGTACCTGCTGGACGTAATGTCAAATTGGGATGCTCGGTTAAAAATCTTGGATCATATAAGGTGAGCAGATTGATATTGAAATATATACGAATATAGAAATAATACGATCGATAGGGAAATATATACGAATATGAACATGAATATGAGTATACATATGAATATAAATATGAATGTGAATATAAATATGAATATGAATGTAAATGTGAATGTGAATATCCATATGAATATGAACATGAATATGAATCTTAATATGACTATGAATATGAATATGAATATGAATTTAAATATAAAAATGATTAAGAATTTGAATCTAAATATGAATATGAATATGAATATGAATATAAATATAAATATAAATATAAATATAAATATAAATATGAATATGAATATGAATATGAATATGAATATGAATATGAATATGAATATGAATATGAATATGAATATGAATATGAATATGAATATGAATATGAATATGAATATGAATATGAATATGAATATGAATATGAATATGAATATGAATATGAATATGAATATGAATATGAATATGAATATGAATATGAATATGAATATGAATATGAATATGAATATGAATATGAATATGAATATGAATATGAATATGAATATGAATATGAATATGAATATGAATATGAATATGAATATGAATATGAATATGAATATGAATATGAATATGAATATGAATATGAATATGAATATGAATATGAATATGAATATGAATATGAATATGAATATGAATATGAATGTGAATATGAATATGAATATGAATATGAATGTGAATGTGAATGTGAATGTGAATGTGAATGTGAATGTGAATGTGAATGTGAATGTGAATGTGAATGTGAATGTGAATGTGAATGTGAATGTGAATGTGAATGTGAATGTGAATGTGAATGTGAATGTGAATGTGAATGTGAATGTGAATGTGAATGTGAATGTGAATGTGAATGTGAATGTGAATGTGAATGTGAATGTGAATGTGAATGTGAATGTGAATGTGAATGTGAATGTGAATGTGAATATGAATATGAATAGGAATATTCAAGTTTCCCTTCGTTGGGTCACTCATGGGATCTTCTATATTAAACTATGGATATATTATATTGAGAGCAAAGTACCAAATGGACTCAGCTGCATGATTATTCTAATATCTCTTCACCTATGCCATGCATTATATGGCATGTTATTTCGCCCAACATATTAAGCTCTTTTGATGCACTTTTCAATGGCTGCTTAACTAGTTGCCATGCAGTTTGCAGCATCAGATGCCAGCCACGTCTCTGACATTAATATACGAAACCAATTTCAACTGCAAGTCCTGCTCGGCCATTCCAATGGCTGCTTAAGAATCTCGCTTAACGAAGTGTCGAAGCAAATTCTTGCATACCTGTGCATAAACGCACATTTAGTGGCTGTTTTTTTGCGCTCACCCCTTTAAAAACTATTTAATAACATCTAACGTCAACTAAGTATATGTATATGTATATATATATATATATGTATATGTATATAAGGGTTAACTCCTACTTCAAGCCGCACACGTACTACATGACTGCAATTTCACAGCTCAGCAGCACGAGTTGAAAGAAAAAAAAAGAAGTGTAAAAGGAAAAGCGGAAGCGAGAAAATTGCATCATAGTGTCGCATATAAAAATAAACTCGACTGGTTTCATGTGCGTTGCGGTGCGTGTGTGTGTGTAGGTGTGTGTGTGTGTGTGTGTGTGTACATGTGTGTATGTGTGTTTGATAGCTATGAATTACACGCAAGCAATAGATGTAAGCGAGACGCTGGCTGTCAGAGCTGCTGAGGTAGGTTTGGGCTCCACAGACACAGCTACTTAAACATGCCATCAGCTAAACCGAGTTGCTCCACGCTTTTTGCTACCTGTCGAGGCTCCGCTCACCTTTCGCTCCCCCTACCCACCTACGCCCTGCCCTCTTACTCAACCTGCTTACCCCATTTTCATTTTGGCCATTTTATTTAGTTCATGCACGTTTCTTGTGTCGTCAGCGCTCGTTTTCTTGTTGCTCGCATTTACACCTCAATTTGATTCTATTTCCTGGATATGCCAAGCCCCAAAAAGGATAGCAAAAAAAAAAAAAAAAAAAAATACATTGCAGATATCAGGTGCTGGCTGTGGCAGCTTTCTTACCTGCCTCTCTCACTCTACCAACTCCCTACCTCTCCCTCCCTCTGTCTCTCTGTGTTACTCTATCGCACTTTAGCCTCAGCTGATTTGGGCTTAGCTACTCGAGTCAGCTCTTCGAGTGCTTGGTAATGATGCCGTTGATGCTGCTCCTGTTGATGCTGCTGCTGCTCCTGCTCCTGATGCTGCTCCTCTAAGGCATCGCAGCGCATCATTTCAAGTGCTTTTGATATTCATGACCCTGTTCTCCATTTGCCTTGGTAATGATGTGTCTAAGCCCCGGCTAGCTCTTAGATCTTTGCTTTCGCCAATGCCATTGCCAGTTATTTGCTCAGTTTACCTGTGCAGCGGGCGTATGCGCAATGCTAACTCTTAATTAGTTGACTTTAGCTGTCATCTTCATATTGAGTTGTCTGCTGCGCTTTACTTTGCTCTTATCTCTCTCTCTCTCTATCTCTATCTCTGTCGTCCCCTTATCTAATTGCATCAATCGCTCTTCTTTTCATTTTGTCTCCCCTTTTTGCCGTCGGAGTAATCAAATCATTATCGCTCATTACACGCGGATTTCTTACGAGCTGCTTAATTAATAAATCATTTTGCTTTTTTTCTGTATTTTTTATTTGCTAAACCGCAGAAAAAAGCAAGGCAATTCATGACTGCTAGATACTCTGTTTTTGGAATGAATTTTTATAAATTAATTTATAAAAATGTAAATATTCTAAAAATATTAAAGATCACAGACTATATATATTTCTTATTATAAATATATATACTTATATCTATATGTATTACTTATCAGAAATACCTTTTAAAACAGTTTTTCTGATTAAATAATTTTGATTTTCTCTTTGGAAAAAATATATATTCATATATTTATAAAATAAGCTAAATATCTATTAAGATATTTGCTTCTATATTTTATTTTTTAAGCACCTCATTATCATCTCAAATATATTCAATTCACGGTCTCGCCTCATTGACTTCAATGAATCTACTCGAATTGCTTTCGACAACAGTGTATAGAAATGCTAAATGAAGCATGAAAGGACGAAAAAGGACCTGTTTTTGTTGTTGCGGTCTCTTTCTCTCTCTCCCTCTCTCTTGCTTTTTCAGCTTGATTTCGCTTTATTGGCGCCGTTTCATAGAACTTTTTGCATAAAGCAAAAATACTTTTTATTTGTTTATGTCTGGAGCAGAACAGGGATAAGACTTGTGGTAAATATATATATATATATAGGTGTTTATTTTTCTATAGTACATAGTAGTATTAGTTTCAGTATTAAAATGAGCATTAAAGGAATTTGACATTAGTATTGCTTTAGTAATACATTTTAAAGAATATCATATTACAATTTATGTCTAACTGTCGCCTTTTTAAGCGAGAAGATTTCAGTTATAGGGGTGTTGATATTGTTGAAAGTGTACATTCTAGTTATAATTTTAATCAGAGCAATGAAGATTGTATATATTCTTGGTCGGCATCAACAAATGAATCGTTTCTCTATCTGTCTTCTCAACAGGTCAATTACGAACCTATAAGGGTTGCTTAAATTTACCTATCTAATCATAGATTACTATTAAACTAATGCAACTTCATATATTTTTATAACATCGATTAATATTGATATCCAATTATCAATCTGTCCGTCTGTCCGCATTTATAAATACGATGATCTACGAATCTATTAAGATTTAAAGGCTTGAAATGTTTGTTTCTTTCCAATTATAGAAAGTTTTTTAAATTAAATAAATAGACTCATACATTTCTATAAAATCGATTAATTTCGATAACCAAATTCCTATCTATCTGCCTGTCTGTTCGTAAATATATTTATTTAGGAATCTATTGGAGTTAGAGTATATAAATTTTATACTATAGTTTCATCATAGATAACTTTTAAGCTAGACATATCTTTAATGGTTGACATCGATATCCAACTTCAGTTGTTTAACTTTCTCTGTGAAGCCCAAAGCTCAATAATGTACAATAAATAACAAACTTGTATAAGATCTCAATTCACGCTAAATTTACTCACCATAGAGTTAAGGATATCTTCTAGGACTAGAGCACTCCTTTCTTTTTTTTTACACACATCATAATGCACTTATTTATTTATTTTTCTCTCTTCTTTGCCAGGTCGCTTGGATGCACTTTGAGCAA
Source organism: Drosophila hamatofila (assembly GCA_035045345.1). Lineage (NCBI taxonomy): Eukaryota > Metazoa > Arthropoda > Insecta > Diptera > Drosophilidae > Drosophila > Drosophila hamatofila. The sequence continues at coordinate 15,911,243 of JAWNPA010000019.1, read as the reverse complement.
TCGGCGATATTGACCGTGCACAATCACGTGATCACGCGCAATCCGCGCATCAGTGTCACGCACGACAAGCACGACAGGCATCGCACCTGGTACCTGCACATCAACAATGTGCACGAGGAGGACAAAGGACGCTATATGTGCCAGATCAATACGGTGACGGCCAAAACTCAATTCGGCTATCTGAATGTAGTGGGTGAGTAGCTGATGTTGTTGTTGCTTTTGTTGTTGTTTGTGTGGGGTCAACCAGGGTTAACGTCTAATCAGCAGCACCCCAGAGGTGAGCCGACGCCGTCGTGCTGCAAAAGTACACACGAAAATCCTGTACAAATACGCTGCAAATTAAAAAATAATTTATATGCCTTAAAGCGTGCACACAGCGAGAGAGAAAAAACAAAAACCAAATACAGAAGCAAGAGAAGCCAAAAGCAAAGTGTATACGAATGTATGTGTGTGTGTGTGTGTGTGTATGTGTGTGTGTGTGTGTGTGTATGTGTGTCCAGTGTACAGTTCAGTGAATCTTTTGGCCAAGCGAAATTATTTTTCCCGCCTGGCAAACAAAACAAATTATTAAAAATGCATTCGAAATTCGGCGAAAAGGGAGCGCAATTTTTTTAATTAAAAAATTATGTGCAACAATACCAAAAAAATTCAACTTTTAAAAACGGCTCAAAAACGAATACAAATTCATAGAAGTAATATGCAAAACTCAGTCATAAAAGAAGTAAAACAAGTAAAAGAAGTTCACTAATCAAAGAGAGACGAAAGTAGTTTTTGTTGAATAAAAACAATTAATATAGCTGCAGAAAGAAATGTTTGTAGTATGAAAACAATATAAGCGCAATGAGTGAGTTTTCAAGTTTTTTGATAGGTTTTTGTTTGTTTAGCAAATAGTGATAGTTAAAACAGAAAATAAATTTCAACAAGTATTATAAATAAAATTAATGTACTTTTAGTAAAAATTTGATATGACACAAATTTGATTATACATTATAAATTTGAATATATACAACTATTTTAGTTTTTTAAACTTAAAAATAAATATTTTATAATTTAAATAGAAATACCAGAGAATATATTTGAAAAATTATTTTTAATCAATAATATTATATAATAGACATAAATACAGAAAAAACATTTAAAAATAATTTGAAATAATCAATTTAAATAAAAAATACATTTTTGGATTAGGTATTAATTTTAAAACAATAAATACAAATTCAGTTTAAAAATAAAAAAAATATACATATATATATTTATCTAATTTGTATGCTGACTTATTTTATTCAAAATTTATTTAAAAATTCACTTTAAAGGAAAATGTAAAATTTTAGTTAAAATTCTTTAAGTTTTTTCCTTTTTTCTTTAAATAAAAATTTAAAAATAAATAAATAGATAAATAAATAAAGTAAATGGAGTAAATAAAACAAAAATAAAATAAACAAAATAAAATACAAAATAAAATTATTTTAAAAAAATAAAATAAATTAATAAATAAATAAATTAATTAACTAATAATAAATTAATACACAATAATTTGTATTTTGAAAGACACATATTATTTAGATTATAATTTTCTTTAATCTAATACAATTTTTACAATTTTTTATATCTTTTTTTTTTTTTTTTGCATAGAAATATTGAATACTTTTCTAAGTAAATTTCAAGTTCACTTAATACATACTAATACATATTTAAGTATGCAAGCGCGGAATGTATTGTTTTAAAGAAAGGGAAAACAGTGAATTGACTTAAAATTAAATTTGATTTAAAGAAATTATTAAAAGTGATTTAAATCTATTGAAATAGTAAAGAACTTTTAAAGCATAGAATGAAGCAGTATGGGATTTGTAGCTTAAGCAAATGTGCTTAAAATTATTGCACAATTACCTAAAACGTATGTGTGTATAGATATGCCTACATAAATACATATATACATACATACATACTATTAAATTTTCTGCATTCGGATCAATTACAATTTGCAAAATATAAGCGAAATAATTATGGAATGCATATTGAAAGCTGATAGAATTGAAATTGAAAATATTGCAGTTGCAACTTGCAATATCCTGTTGCACACAGGCACACACAAATACACACACACATACATATACAAGCGCACATATATTCGCAAACAATGCAATTTATCACCTATTTTAGTTTTTGCTGCCTATTTTTGGTGGTCCCAGATATAAATGTCGATGAGTTTGTGCATGTTATGAATGCTGCTGCTCTCTCTCTCTCTCTATATATATATTTAAAATATATATATATATATACACATATACATACATTCATATATTATGAAACACATACATATACATACACATATACATACATTCATATATTATGAAACGTAGGCGCTTTAATCTTAAATGTATCCGGTGCATTGTTTGCACTGTAAGCGGCTTTGACTGTTTATTTGTGGTTTTATTTGGAGTTACTTTAAAACAATTTTCGATCCATTTGCAACTCTTTTGCAGTGCCACCAAATATTGACGATTCGCTGAGCTCGAGCGATGTCATCGTCCGCGAGGGCGCTAATATATCGCTGCGATGTCGGGCGAGCGGCAGTCCCCGACCCATTATCAAATGGAAGCGTGATGATAACTCGCGCATAGCCATCAATAAGAATCACATAGGTAAGTGCAAAGGTAACGGACAGCTGGCTAGCATATCAGAGCAGCTGCATCAATCATTTAAGAGACTCACCAAACTCCCTTCCTCTCTCCCTCTCTCTTGCTCTCTCTCTTGCAGTGAATGAATGGGAGGGCGATACGCTGGAGATAACCCGCATCTCTCGCCTGGACATGGGCGCCTATCTCTGCATCGCATCCAATGGGGTGCCCCCAACGGTTTCCAAGCGCATCAAAGTCAGCGTCGACTGTGAGTATAATAACGATAGAGAGATGGGGGGGAATGGAGGGTGAACCGGCAGCTTAAGGGGTATATCAGCTTTTTCGCTTTTGCTCTTTGACTGTTTGTCGAAGCGAAAATGATAAAGTGATTCTTTCCTGCTGCTGAACAGATTTCTTTTTTCTTTTTTTTTTCGCCCAACTATTTACCAAGCACTTGCAGCGTTAACACAAAAATTCTATCAAAATTGTGAAAACTGCGAAAAATTGCAAACAAAAATTGTAAAAATTGTAAAAATTGTAAAAATTGCAAAAATTGTGCAAAAACTAAATACAGTTTTTTATAGCTTATGGATTTGGGTTAGCTACCGTTTTCAATTTGTTTTTCGTTACGTGTTGACCAACAGCGTTTGATGGCTAAAAACTACCTTTATAAATTTGTATTGCTGCCCCTCTCTCACTATCTGTGTCTGTGTGTGCGTGTGTGTGTGTGTGTGTGAGTTCGAGTGTTGTGTGTTATTTGCACTGTTGTCCCTAGCAACTCATATTTCCATTTCGCGGCTGCGGATTAAACTTGATCTGATAGTCGGTCACATGGCAGGCACAGTGGTAAAAGATATATCGAATGTGGTATGAATATGAAACTAAAATGTTGGATATAAGCTTAGCAATATTACTATGCTGCTCAAAAAAACTATTGCCATTTGCAACTTTTTTTAAATAAATTAAAATGTTTATAAAAATTTCGATAGCTTTGAAATATAAATTTATGCTTAGAATTTTTGTTGAATAATTTTAAAAAAATTCTTTTTTACACAAAAAAAAAACATGTTTTTATATGGTTAGTTATTTAACAAATAAATAAAAATTAGATGTATTTTTTTGAATTTAAACTATATTATTAATTTTTTTTTAACCATCTAAATATTTATATCTTTTTAAATTTATTGAACATGCTAAAATATTGTTTATAACTTATTTAAAAAATAATGACGTATTTAATAATAGTAATAACAAAAAAAATTGTATAACAAAATTAAAAAAAAAAAAGTTTATATAAAGTTTTTTTTTGGAAATTTTGTTATACAATTATTTTTGTTATTACTATTATTAAATACGCCATTATTTTTAATAATTACTCTCTCTCTCGCTTCATTGGAACTATTCGTGTGACGCTCTTTTAACAAACACCATTAGAAAGGGCACAATGAGATTCAGTAAGTAAGCAAATAGAAGATCAAAAAAGTCAATGCTAACGTTCTTCATATTCACATTCACATGCACACACACAACCCTCGCATGCATACAAATACCTCCACAAAAGAATTTTTGATTCATTTAACTCAACTACTAACTAAAGTGTAGGGCAACAATAACAGTGAAATAAAACAAAAGAGAGCAATTGCGAGCGGATCGCAAGCGAACTCGTTGAAGAACCGACGCAACCGACAGTTGCTCTCTGAGTTTTTTTTTTCTCAGAGTGTCGGAAAAAAAATTCTTATTTTCATACATTCAGAAATAGTGAATAGTTATGAGCAAGCTATGCTAAAAATTCATCATAAATTTAAAAAACATATATTAAAAACAGAATTTAAATAATTTTATTATTTTGAATTTTTTCTTTATTTTTTAAAAATTTTTTTCAAGTGTTGTTCCTAAACTTACAACAATTCCAGCAAAAGTCTTTCAAACAAAATTTCACTGCTTCAATATTTTTGACCAGAGCAGAAAAGAATGAACTATAAATATTTTTGATTATTTTTTAGTTCTTTTGCATTGTTTAAATATTTTTATCTATTTATTAATATACTAAATTATTTTGTTAACATGAATAATAGTTTTTTTGTTAAACTTTTACTTATCAATATACTCATTCATAATTCATTACACTATTTAACCATCTAAATTAAAGATCTTCACAAATCTTGTTTCTATTTCTTTTGGATGATAGAAGTAAAAAGCTTGCTCAAATGCTTATTGTATTCCTGATTTTGCTCCCATCTCTCCTTATCTGCTAATAGTCCATTCTTATCAGCTGCAACCTGCAGCACTTTTAGCCCCACGCTGGCCCCACTGTCGCTGACTGATTGCAATTTGAGGCCCCACTTGTGGCTGTTGCTGCACTTTTTCTGCAAAATCTCAGGTAAAAAAAAAACAAAAAAAAAAAATTAAAATTCAAAACGAAACAAAGTTCAAATCAGTGTGCAGTTCTTTTTAAGATTTATTACAAGCGACAGTCAGTCACATCACATGCTGTCCGTGCGCTGTCATGTCAGCAGGGGGCTGGGAAGGGGGCAGGGGAAGGGGATTTGGCCATGGGGCGTGGCAACAAGCGTTGAGGGGGGCGGTGCAGCAGTGGCAACGTCACAGAAAATTTGCTCGTTTGCTGTCACTTAAAAATGCCGCAAGCATAAATCTATTTTGGTTTTGTGCACGACATTCATTCGCTTGCTTGCTAGCCAAACAAAACAGAACCGAATCCGAACTCAGAGACCCCAACAACCAAAGACCCCACCCACCCCAGGCAGCACAACGTCCAACACTACGCCCATATCACCTGCCCACTCCCTGGAGAGCTGAACACAGCAACAACAAAAAAGCAATAGAAAAAGTGCAATACAAATTACACGTGTGCGAAGCGAGAGCCATAAAAAAGTAAGTCGAAATGCCTGATTGCTGCAGACATACACTGCAAAAAATGAGCAGAGAGAATATATATGTGTGTGTGTGTGTGTGTGTAGAAAATATGAAAAGACTACTTCAAAGTGCTTGGAAAGCATACAAAAAAAAAGTTTAGAAAAACTAAACAGATTTGCTGCACAATGGATTGTTTGGGCAGGTTAAACAAACTTGTGACTGACACAGAGCAGTGTGTAGAAGCAGTTATTAAATCTTTAATTGATTTATGAGAGACGACGGCAAACAAGCAGTAATGGAAGCTAGAAAGTACAGCTGTTTGTTATTTACAAAATAGTTTTATGTGCAGGCGAAACTCGATAATTCGAACTGCCAAAGAAATAGTTAATGGGCGACCAATGCATATGAAACTATTACGAATTTGTGAACTTGTTCAAGGCGACAGTAATTTTTAAGGATTAATGCGATTTTTGGGATTATGCGATTAAGCTGTAATTTTATATAAATTTGCCATTTTTATATGACACTTATTTTATTTAATAAAATATTAAACATATATTAAATCTTTTACATTAATTACATTTCTTATTTAATTAAACAAAAATTTAAAAAAAAATATATTTTATATTATTTTTAATAGATTTTTAATTGTTTTTGTTTTATTTTTATTTATTTATTATTATTATTTTTTTTATATAATATAGTCTTTTTTACGATAGAGTCGCTTTTATATATGCATTTCTTATTTAAAGCAAATATTTTTTTTTTAATATGGACAAGCAAACAAAAATTTTTAAAATATATTTTGTATTATTTTAATAGGTTTTTAATTGTTTTTGGTTTCTTTTATTTTTATTTTTATATATTTTTTGTCTTTTTTTTTTGTTTTTTAATATATGGTATCTCTTACAGTAACTTTAATTGCTTTTTGTTTTTTTTTTATTTTATTTTTATTTATTTATTTTTTATTTTATTTTTATTTATTTTTTTTTTTATTTTCTATTATTTTATTTATTTATTTATTTTATTTGTTTATTTTTTTTCTACATAAATAATATAGTCTCTTTTACAGTAGAGCCGCCTATGCACATTTCTTTTTATAGCAAATATATTTTTTTTAATATGAACAAGAAAACAAAATTTAAAAATATATATTTAATTTTATTTTTAATGTTTTTTTATTTTTATTTTATTTTTTTTTTATTTATTTATTATTATTATTATTTTTTTTTTTATAAATAATATATAGTTTTGTTTGCAGTAGAATCGTCTATTGGGCAAAAAAATTTTAAAAAAAATTTTTAATAATTTAATATTTATAGGAAATATAATTTAAATTAATTTGACAACAAAACTCCATGGCACTTATTAAACTTATACAAAAGAAATGTATTAAATTTTTTAGTTTTATTTTTTTATTTTTTAGAAGTAAAGTCAAGTACGTACTTAATGCCATCTAAGCTTTTCGCCCATTTTAAGTATATCTTTATTATATTTTTGAATATCATTATATTTTTGATAAGTAAATTCCAATACACAGTAAAATCTTATATGTATTTAATAATATCTAAGCCCACCGCAATTTAATACCTTCCTATTTTGCATAAATTACCTAAAATCAACAATTCAGCTAAGACTTATCAACACAACTAATTCAGGGCCACCAATTTCTTGTCACGAAAACCAATTCCAATTTGTAGACTTTGTCTTCAATTTCGCATAGAAGCAGCTCGATAAATATTTCTTTTCCTTTTTTTTTTTTTGTTGGCAAACGATTTTTCGTGTGTTCGATCATAAATATAAAATCGTACGCTGATTTTTAAAAAATGTCAAAAACGAATTTTCAAACACACTAAAAAAAAGCAAAAAAAAAAAAAAAATGAAAGAAAATTTCGTCTGCAACAGCAACCCAAACAATTTGTTAAAACAACTGTGACAGCTTGCATATGTCCTTTAGCCAGGACAACACACACATGGAGACTAACTCTCTACACCTTCCCTCTCTCTCTCTCTCTCTCTCCTTCCTTGTTTATTTCTGTTTTTACTATATTTTGCTCCATGTTTGTACGTTTATTGTGGCGTGCGTTGCTTAACAAACAGGAAGCAACAAATTCAGCTACTGTTTCCGCTTAGTGTTCGACTGTGTGTGTGTATGTGTGTGTGTGTGTGTGTGTGTATGTGTAAACCAGTTTGTTTCTAACATTTGTGACTGCATACTGATTTGCTTGCAGCAGCAGCAACAGCAGGACACAAGGACAACATATGCTGCGAACGACCCTTAACCTGCCCCACTTCAACCAAAAAAAAAATAAATAAAGAGAGAGAAGAAATAGAAATAAAAAGAAGTAAAATTTTCTTGGGGCCAACTTAAGCAGCTAATTTGGTATGCAATCCAGATATTTGGCATTCATATTATTTCTTTTGGCTTTTTATACAATTTGTCGGTACTTAACAGAGCTTTAAAAGAAATCCCAATGACTGGCTTTCGAGTGGCTTTAATCAGACAGTTCGTAGAGTACAAGGAATTAAAGAAGTATTACAAAGGATTGAGTTTTCATTGTCCAAGATTTTTAAAGCTCTTCACTGGAATATTCTTTGATATTTGAGATAAATGTGTAAATTATAAAAAAGTAAAAACTAATTTTTAAAGTTATTATTTTCATTGCCAAAGGTTTTCATTGGAATTTTCTTGAATATTTGAGCAAAAAGTGAAACCTACAAATAAAAATGAAATTTTTCTGCTAAATATTTATATAATATGACATTATTCTAAAATATTCTCGAATATTTGAGACAAAAGTGAAATCTACAAAAACAAAATCAAATTTTCTGCTAAATATTTGTATAATATGACATTATTTTCATTGTCAAAGGCCTTTCACTGGAATTTTCTTTATTTGTGATAAATTTGAAAAGTACAAAACAATTTTCCATTTTCGCTAAAAATATTTCGAGTTATCATATTATTTTCTTTGCTAAGGATTTTCACTTGAATTTTCATTGACATTTTAGAGAAGAGTAAAAATTACAACACTATTTTCCAGCTTCCTGCAAAACATTTAAAATTTATATATTATATTATTTGCATTGCCAAAGATTTCCAAAGGTTTTCTTTAGTACAATATATTTTCATTGCCACCGATGTCAAGATTTAATTTTCACTAAAATTTTCTTTAAAAATACATTTGAGTTAAATGTGAAAATTACTGAAAGTTTCTTAAGTATTTGAAACAAAAGTGAAAATTTCAATTTGAATTTTTCATCAAAACATTAAAATTTATATTGATTGCAGAAAAGTTTAAAAATTTTATAATTAAAATGTACTTGAAAATAATAATAATAATAATACAAATATATTAATTGCAAGAAAGTTTAAATTTGTTTTATAATTAAATAACTATTATTTATTTATAAAAAAATTTTAAACTTTCTTGCAATTAATATAAGTTTTAATGTGCTGATGAAAAATTTAAATTTAAATTGCCAAAACTTTTTGCTGGAATTTTCCCTATTATATTTTAGATAAATGTGCAACTTATAAAACAATTTTCAATTTTCTGAAAAATATTTAAAAAGATATATTATATATTATGTTATTTTGCTTGTCACAGATTGTCAAAGGTTTTCTTTATTGTATTATTTTCATTGCCAAAGATGTCAAGATTTTGTTTTCACTAAAAAGTTTTTGTTTATAATATATTTTAAAGAAATGTGAAAATTACAAAACAATTTTCAGATTTACTGCAAAATATTTAAAAGATATATATTATATATATATTTATTATATTGCCAAAGATTTCCAAAGGCTTTCACTGGAATTTAATAATTTAGTATTTGAGATAAACGTAAAATTTATAGGTATATTTAAATATTCCAAAATATTTACAATCTATTATTTATATAGAGAGACTTACAGTGTTAGTTTATTCTATAGCTATCTCTTCTTATTCTACAAATAAGATGTCGCCTTCAAGCTAAGTTGTCCAAGTTAAGTGGCTGGCAAAATGATAATGGCCAGTGCCTGGGAATATAAATGAAAACACTAAAGCACTTGACTTTAGGCACTCTCGACATGGCGGTGACAGCAGAAGTACGAGTATTTGCAGCATTTCCTGTCCAGTTCGAGTTCTTAGCGCTGATTTAAATTACAATTGAGTGGCGACAATATTGTGAGAAGGCGCCGAGCGAGCGAAGCTGCTAAGTGGACAGCGAATGGAAAAAGAGAGAAGGACTTGAGTCAACAATAATTTAGTACGACTGGAGGGCAGGAGTGAGGTAGAGTGGTTCAGTGGGTGACATAGTGGGTGGCTGAGTGGAGCTTGCTGTTAGCGCCTCAGTAGTCAGTGGACAGTTGAGTGACAGTTTTTGTCTGCCGGTCTATAGAAAATTGCAAGGTGCCATTGGCTGAGTGTAAACAACTTGAAAATTAGCAGTTAATGAAGCCTCGTTACGGTCGCAGTCGGGTCGGGCTTTACCGTCCGCAGTCGAGGATTACCGTTGTAGTGCCTTGGGTTGGCTTGGCATTGTTTGGACGTTGATTGCGCTGGAGGATGTTGGCGCAATATTTGTGCGGAATTAGTGTAATGGCAAATGGACAAGATGATGGCAATGAGCTGATTGCATTGCAATTGGCCAAAAACGGGACAGGTGAATGGACTTCACAAGGATAGACAAAAGGATTGGCCGCAGCACGTGCTGGCTTGACTGAAACTTAAAGAACTTCGAGAAATTGCTGTAGACACTGTGATTGAGACAAAGAAAATGTTATCTGATAATGGATCGGGTAATGGCAGATGGTTGGCATTTAAGAAGTAACTTGTGCTGAGTGCTTCGTAGCTGAAGTGGCTGAATATTGGCAATGTGAATCGCCTTTCTATGCGATTTTCATTATTGCTTACATTTGAATGTAGGTGCTTTATTGTGTGCTGGCTGTCATTTCACTTAAGATTTACGTTAAGCTGTAAAGTTTTGCTATGCCTTTCTATGCGATTTTCATGATTGGTTAAAATTTTTAGTTATTATTTGAAACCATGATTTTTCATAAGATTTACTTTGATTAAGTTTTTTTTTTATTGCCTCTCTATGCGATTAATATTGCTTAAATTTGAGTGTAGAGATTCTATTTTGTAAAGACTGTCATTTGACTTTAAATTTTGGTTAGGCTGTTGAAATTTGCTTTTTATTTGGTATCTTTTTCGCCTTTCTATGCGATTTTCATAATTTGTCTATTTGAGTGTAGGTGCTTTATTGTGTGCTGGCTGTCATTTGACTTAAGATTTACGTTAAGCTGTAAAGTTTTGCTATGCCTTTCTATGCAGTTTTCAAAATTGGCTAAAATTTATTTGTTTTATTTGTAGCCATGATTTATTATAAGATTTACTTTGATTGTATTTTTTTCGCTTTTCTATGCGATTATTATTGCTTAAATTTGAATGTAGATTTTGTACTGTGTTATTCGACTTGAAATTAAGGTTAATCTTTTTATGATTTGTTTATGATTAGGTTTCTTTAAACGCCTTTCTATGCGATTTTCATTATTGCTTAAATTTGAGTGTAGATATTATATTCTGTACTGGCTGTCATTTGGGATCAAATTTAAATTAAGCTGTAAGGGTTTGCTTATGAGTAGGTTTCTTCACTGCCTTTCTATGCGATTTTCATTATTGCTTAAATTTATTTATAGCCATTGTATAGAACTCAACTGGCTGTTATTTGATTTACATTAGGCTGTGGAGTTTTGCTATTGATTTGGTTTCTTTATTCCATTATTGGATAGAAGTAAACTGTTTTTCTTTTTGCTTTTGATTAGGTTTCTTTATCGCCTTTCTGTGTAATTTTCATAATTGGTTAAATTTGTGTGTTTCTATATATAATCATAATTTATCATAAGAGTTACTTCTAACATTCAGTTAGAATTTCCATTCAGTTTTCCATAATGCCCTTCTATGCAATTTTCAGGATTACTAGTGTATATAGTGTAATTACATATGTAGCGATTGAAAATAAAAATTTACTTGAACGAGTTAAAATTCCAAGAAAGTAGAGTTTTGCCTATATATTGGATTTAATATCATCTTTCTCTTCGGTTTTGATTATTGTTGAAATTTGTTGTTCCCTATCTATGTAGTTTTTGTGCAAATGTTAATTGTCGCAGCTGTAGTTAATCTGACTTGTACAGCTAATAAGTGAGCTCTTCCCATTTCAGATTTTTCGTGTCGCCTTTCTATGCGATTTTCATTATTGATTACATTTCCTTTTTTCATATATCTAATGCTTGCATAAATGTAAATTTTATATAGCTGAATCTGTTATAAAATGATTATACCTGTTTTATACACAATTTTTCATCAGATTTTCTCATTCTCATGATTGCTGTAGTCATTGATATATTTTTTAAATGTATGTATATATTTGAAAAGTAATCTATTTTTGTGTTTCTCTGTATTATCCATCATTTGTTTTCATTTTATATTCCTTTCCATAAGCACAACCTTTTTTTCTGACTGCAAAAAATCTGTCCAATCAATTTTCATTTGTTATTTAAGCAGCATGCACAAACTATAATTCTATAGACAGCCCATCTTTCATAGTTGTAAGTAGTATTTACCCAATTTAAATCCACAATTTTTCAACTTCGGACAATTCCTGTTTGCAATTTGAATAATTTTGTTTGTCATAACCTAGCGAACTCTCTATCGCCCTCTCTCTCTCTCTCTCTCTCTCTCTCTCTTTTTTCCGCTCTCTTTCGTTTCTTTTCTCTATCTTTTACTGGACCATGGAATCACTTCAATTCATTTTGGTTAACTTATAAGTTTCTTCCTGCTGCATATTGACAAACAAAGTTTCAAGTCCAATTTATGCATGCATTCAAGTTGCATATATATATATATATATATATATATATATGTATATCTATATATAAAATATAGTTATATATATATATGCATATAGACTTTATTTTTGTCTTTGGTTTATGCAAATGGCAAGTCGAGCCAGATCTTAAGTATAATTTTTTATGCAACTGATTTTCATTTAAATTGAGAGCCAAGACAAGTCACGAGGCTGCGCCTTTTCTTTGCCCAGGAGAAAAAGTTCGCCATAGTTCACACACACACACACACACACACAGTGGCGCACACACACACACACAAGTCACACTCAAAGTAGGTAACAAGTAAAAAAAACTATTTTTTCTTTCAGCGGTCGCAGCTCATGAAAAATCTTATGAATAGCATTATTCAGTATTTTGCTGGCTCTTGTGTTTCTCCTCCGCCTCCTGCCCCGCCTTCTGCTGCAGCTTGCATCTCTGCTTGAACATCTTTCGAGTCTATTTGTTATTTGTGTGTGCATCTGTTGAGTAGTTTTTCTTACTATATAGAGGAAGGACACCTATAGAAATATTTCGTCAACCCAAATACTTGAGAGGGAAAGTCGTATAGTCAAAGTTTTTTTTTTTTTTTTTTTGCCACACTTTGAATGCACTACGGCGCGCAATTTTAATTAAGATATTAAATGCGAGTGGAAGCAGTTGCTTCATTTTTTTTCTCCCTCTGTTCGCACTAATGAACCTTCTATATCTTTCTTTTTCATTTGTTTTTTGTGCATCTGCCATAGTTATTGTCGGTGAGCCGGCGAGCCTGTCATCATCATTAGGCTGAGCGCAGAAAAAGTCCTGGCTCTACACACAATGGATGCTGCGGTTGCTCCTGCTCCTGCTCCTGCTCCTGCTCCTGCTGCTGCTGCTGCTCCTGCTCCTGCTGCTCCTCCATTCATTCATTGAGTTTGCCTTGTCATTTCGCTGGCTCTTTTACCTTTTGTTGATTTATGCGAGCCACGAGCTGGCAATTAAGCTGCGGCTCAAACCTGAAGGGTTCTTCAAGCCTCTCTCTCTCTCCCCTCTCTCTGCCTCTCTCCCTCTCTCTGTCTCTGTCGCCCTTCGGCTAATGCCGCTGCCGGACCAATTGAAATTTTAATCAGCTTGAACACAAATTAGCGTCGTTTTTATGTTTATGAATTGTGGCCGTAAGCCTTTTGGCGCAGTTTGCCGAACACCTTTAGCCGCACTTTCGTTTCTCTTTCCTTTCCCCACCCCCTTTCATTCTGTCTTGCATTCACTTTTTTTGAGTTCCTTCCATAATGTCCTTAATCAAAAGGATATTAAGTGTCACGCAGCTTAAGTGTGACAAAATGCGCAAGTTAATTAACTTGTCAAGGGGTTAAACGACCTGACTGGACATTAAGCACTTTTGCAGTGTTGGTCAACGCCGTAAACAAAAGCATTGTGAAAACTCAAAGCTGTTAGGATTAACACTGAAAAATTGACAATGTCTGTACGGTATTTTACTAATTGGATCATTTTTGGAGGGCTGGAAATATTTATGATAATTATGTAAGAAGAGGAAATACTTGGAGCTGTGATATAACAGTATTGAATGTATGGATATACTTGAATAGATAGATATAATAGAATATACTAGATAGCGAAAGATATTAGAGGATCCATATAAAGTCATAGCATAGTCCCCCACGATATGAAACTGGAATTACTATGTGTCTATATTCATATATTCAGTCCACGATGGCATGAATAGCTTTGTTATTTAATGTGACTTTCCGCTGCAATTAGTAATATCGAAGAAGGTTTTTTCTTCGTATATCGTTTTCTCTTTATAAACAACCTATTTCTATTGGTTTATCCCGGCGTATAATTGGAGCATAGTTTACTAGCATTCCTCTCATTTTCATAAAGTTGATCGTTTTTGTATGTCGAGATCGTAAATTACCTACAGTCGACATTATTACTAAGGAGATTCGAATGAGGTGACCTCCATTGTCATGCTCATGTTTAAGCAACGACCTTGTGACCTTGATTAGTTGATAATTGCTGTTTAATAATTTCGTTTAGTGTGGATTAGTGAGAACACAGATATATTCCACAATCCAATGAGTGAGCTTCAGCGGAAATGTTGCCATATATATGTTGTTTTTTTTTTTAGCTCATCTGTTCAGATGAAAAAAGTATTAATTTTATGTAATGTTCATGAACAAATTTATAGAAATCATATTAAAATGGAATTTATAGACCAAAAACTTTATTATTTCATAACTGGTTGATTTTTTGTAAGACAAAACTAATTTGATGCAAATGAAAAGATATATGACTAAAAGAAAAGACGCTATTCAGTTGAGCGGCATATTTATTAATTTATTTATTTATTTATTAATTTAATTGTCGAGCTACCGAATTTAAGTGTCATTTATCTTAAAGTCAGTCCAATCAAATTAAAAACAAATATATATATAAATTTACTATATTGTTTAGATTAAGATTTTACAATTTGTTCTAAGCCCAAGGAAGCGACTTTGTATGTCGTACTGTTCGCAACTATATGTATAGATTTATAAATTTAATTTGCAGCCTACAATCTACCTCAATAATATATAATTGTAAATTTATCTTTCCAGTTCCGCCCATGCTGCTAATACCACATCAATTGGTTGGCGCACCCGAAGGTTTCAATGTGACCATCGAATGTTTTACGGAGGCGCATCCCACATCCCTGAATTACTGGACACGCGGCGAGGGACCAATCATACACGACTCGTTTAAATACAAGTAAGCAAAGCACTCTACACTCTTCACTCTTTAACTAGTCTAACTTCTTCTTTCTTGCACTGTCTAGAGTCGAGTCGAGCGTCGGCGTGCCCGCCTACAAGACCCACATGAAGCTGACGATTATCAATGTGGGCAGCGGGGACGATGGCATCTACAAGTGCGTGGCCAAGAATCCCAGGGGCGAGACGGATGGCATTATACGATTATATGGTGAGTAAATAGCTGAGAGCTTCTAAAAAAAAAAGTGAGAAAACAAAAATACCAAAAACTATGCGACATATTTAAGCACTCAGCAGTTGGCACTCAGAGCTCAGTGCTCAGTGCTCGGCACTCGTTCAATGCAATTTCGCAGCTTGTTCAGCAAAAGTTGCCATCAAATGCATTTTTAATTGTTTGCCAAACAAAAGTTGCGCAAAACTCAACTGAGCTGGGCTGAGCTGAGCTGAGCTGAGCTGAAAAGCACAAGCCTCTTCCGAGGCAGATGCAAAATACATATGTTGCGCATACGCAGCGTAGCACAAGGCAAAGTCAGCTGGCTGAGCAAGTTTCTCTGAGTAATTTCTGTTGTTTATTTTAGGCGAAATAAAATGCTTTATTAGTAAAATGCGTTTTCATGTGAGTAAATAGTTTAAAACGCGAAGCTTCAGTAATATATTATGAGCTGAATTGAAAGAAAATAATGAATATTGAATATATATACAGTGCAGCTCAACTGAATAGGTTAGTTTTTTTATTTTTCAAATTTGAAAAGATATAGTTCTTCAGAAAAAACGCCGATTATTATGAAATAAATTTGGTTATATTAGCAAATTAGTCAGTTATGGCGAAGAAAAGTTTTAGGTCTGTAAGTGTTCATTTACTATAATTTTTATATAATTTTAAAGAAAATGTCAAATTTTTGCTATTTTTTTGGCTTTGTCTTAATAAAATACATATATAAATAATTTGAAAAAAAATGATAAAAAAAAATAAAATAAAATACCATAATCATTCCCATTACATTACAAATAAAAGAAAGATAAAAAAAACCCATTATTATTAATTATATGATTAGTATTGTCATTTTCATTAATAATATGTTTCTCATTATTATTATTTTTGATATATTTTTAGGGAGCACTTCATTCGCATACAAAGAAATACATACACAAAAGATTTTTCGCTTCATTTAACTCATTTAACTTGGCGAACAACCAGATTTAATATTAGTCTGATGCTCATAACTATTTTCATTAGTATTTTTATGATTTTTTTCCCGCATTAGTATGATCAAAAATTTCATTTCATTTTATTCTTCTAATTCTAATATATATATTAATTGTTATTTTACTGAATTAATACAATAGTATGTTTATCTTTACTTACACCTAACTATTTATTATAATATATTCTTATCATTATCATTGTAAAAAAAATATATTATTTTCATTCTCATTAGCATTACTATCATTATAATTTTAATTATTTTTTTTTTTTTTTTTTTTTTTGTTTTGAGTATATTTTTACTTAATTTTATTTTCACTATAATTATTATTATGAAAATCATGTTAATGAAAACCTTTATAGATAATGAAATATTTATAATGCATATGATAATCATATCAATAATAATATGAATATGAAATACTTATAATTCATGATATATAACGATCATTATCATTATCATTATGATTTTTATTACAATAATGAAAAGTTCTATTACAACTTTTGCTTTAGCTTTACGAATTCACCTCAAACTTAACTTTTCAATAATTTATTTGTAACTAGACTCTAACATATAATTTAGTTAATTGTAGCTCTATGAAATGCGATTTCTATCTCGCTTAGTCTTTGGCAACTTAAAGCTGCCCTCAGCAAATCCATCACGTAATTAAACTTAAAACGTGATATTAACTCACAACTTGAGCTGCAAAATTGAACCGTTGCTGCTGCTTCTGCTGCAACAAAAAAAAAAAAAAAAAGCTCCACACTTTCCCTTCAAGGGGACGACAGCCTTGGTAGTTGAAATAAAATTTAAGTTTAGCTCGAGGCTGGCAGCACATGCACATGTGGAGTCAAAAACTGACTCGGCCCAAACCCAACCTGCCCAGCCGATTCCACACCTCAGGCACTGAGCACGTGACTTGATTTCCAGTGGCTTGATTATGGCTCAGCTCAGCCCTGCAGCCTTTAGTTTTTGGCCAAGCATCGACCAGGGCATTGTAAGGTGTTAAGCATTCGTCTTTTACTTCAGATCACATCCTTCACCCCTCACCCTTCATCCGTCGCCCTTCGCTTCACGCTGAAAAGTTCACGTTTCCTGGCCAGGCAATTAAGTCGCTCCGTTTCTGGGCTATTGCGGTTGAGATTTTCCTTTTTTTGTTCTGGCTTTCGCCTCGATGGCTAAATAGCTGGAAATTTGTCAATTCGTGTTAAGGCCAATGCGGCACTTTCTCAATGTGCCACAGAGCTGGGTATTTCTTCTTTTTTTTTTTCTTTTTCTCTCAGTCATGTCTCTCATTCGACTCCCCCCCCCCCCCCCCCTCTTCTTCTGCTGGACATGAATCTCTTAATTAGTCGAATTGGACTTAAAGCTTCAGAGCTCATTAGATGTGTGCAATATTTTGTTGTAGCTGGATATTAATGGTCTTCCATCGGATGTTTTCGATATTTAGCTGTTAACAGTTATACAAGTATATATATTTATATATAAAAGTCAAGTCTCAATAACTTTGGGCTAAACTAATAAAATTCATATTCTTTCTATCAATAAAATATATTTCATAATAAATATTTATTAATATTTATATATTTATGAAAGAGATAGAGGCAGATAGAAAGAGAGATAGAGAGACAGAGAGAGAGAGAAACAGTATACAACTATTTACATTCATATCGACTATGATTTATTCTATTCAATTTCGCATGTTGGAAAATCAATGTTTTAATTAGTTTCTAATGAGATTGCTCAGTCGGCTGAATGAATATTCAATATTTAATAATATAAGTACTATCATATGGCCAAAAAGCGTTTGACAATCAAAATGATTTTGCATATTTAAAATGGTTGAAACAAACGCGCTGAATAAATTTTACTATGCGGGGCATAATTAAAACGTGCTTTAATTGAAAACATATTTATAGAGTATACACACACACATACGTACATATATGGCTATCGAGTATGTGTAAGTGGGGAAAAACTGAACGCTTAAATTATATAAACTGGGGACTGAGGGCTGGGGACTGAGGACTGGGAAATTGTGCATATTGTCACATAATGAAAATACAAAATAATTAGCATTTTGTTCTATCAAGTCGGGCGAATAAAATATATACATATATGTATATATCTATATGTATGCATATATTTTTGGAGTGAGCTGTGAAATAACAGACAGCACGAATTTCAAATAAATAGCATAAAAAATCAAATGCAATGAGACGTGCGAAAAATTGCAAAAATTGAACAATTTGCATGCAAATTCCATTTAACAAAAAAACAATAACATCCAAAAAATATACATTTGCCTGATGTATAAATAAAAATAAAAATAAATATATGTAAATGAATAATAAACAACAAATGCTAAAAAGAAAAAAAATAACAAAAAATCAACTCCAGAACAAGTTCAGTTATTGTTATACGTAATAAAGCAAGTGTGAGTGCGAGTGGGAGCGAGAAAGAGAGAGTGAGAGTGAGCGTGAAGAGAGCCTATTTTTAGAGTTAGGCATTTTGTTGAAAATAATCATGGGAACACAAAGAGTAGCAAGCGAAGCAGAAAAACAATTAGATTTCTTAAAGAGTGAGCGAGATGGCAACAGCTGTGCCGGTTGACAGTGTGAGGAAAGTATGTGTGTGAGTGAGATACCATTAGTTATATAGCAATTAGCTGATGCGAGCGACCAAAACCAATCACAATGCAGACAATTCACTTCAGTTCGAAGAGTATGGCTGAAGGTGCTCAATGAGCACCTGAGCCATGCGATAGGCTCTCTGCAGCGCTGAACAAGACATGTGTGATAATGGAGAAGACATTAGGAAAATATGTATTTGTATTAGAGTGTATTTTAAGCAGAATCGATTTGTATATGATATATACTGTTCCTAACATATATAGTTATCAGTAAATTTGGATTCTTATTGGTATTAATTGATATAAAAAATAATATATATATTATATTTATTAGCACAAGCATTAGTCGTTGTTGAGATCGGTGTGTTCATTAGGTGGGTAGATCTCAATCTACGGTTTATGTTGTCTTCATATATACATACATAAATTCATTTACATACATGCCTATATAAAGATTGGGAGATATGATTACATCTACTTGGTTTTTGATGTCTACATATGTACAACATACATTCATATACATACATACCTATATAAAGACTTTAAAATAAAGAATATATACATTTATTAAAAATCTCAATATACTCTTTATCTTACTCACATATAAAATTACTGAAATTCCATCTCAATCTTCTCTCTTTCTTTATCACTCTCCCTCTTGCAGTCTCTTATCCGCCAACAACCGCCTCTTCGGGTCTCTACACAAGCGAATCGCATTGGGGCGAGGTCAGCAACAATAATTTTGGGTTTGGCAATTCGGATGCGACGCGTTCCAATTACGGACAGGATAAGAGTGAGTAGTACTTGAGCCTATCATCAACATAGCTGCCTGGCACCCGCCCCCCTTGCTCGTTTTACCCCTAACACATTTGATTTTTTGTCAGTGTATCTTTCTATCCCCATCTTAAAATCTATTTCTTTGTCTCTCTCTCTTTCTCTCTCTCTGTCTCGCTCACTTGTGTGCTGTCTCCCCACATCATTATCATCAATCAGATACGCGCTATCAATCGAATTTGAATGAAATCGGTTTATCTGAACAAAAATCCTTCCTAGATAAAACACAGAATGCGGCAAACGGAAATGGTAATGCGCCCGGCCTCGGCGTCGACAGCGGCGCCGACAGCGACGCCAACTGCGCTGTGGCCATAGCGTGGCTGGCGCTGCTGCCAACATTGTTGACCATGTTGCGCTGAAAGGTTTGTGCAGGACTTAGCTTAAGTATGTGTTAGAGCTCCGAATATATCTGAATGACATATTGAGGCTAAGGCAACAAAAATATATATTAACAAATATATAGAAAATACTCGTATAGCCCCTAGTCCAGCAGACCCTAGTTATGATCCGCCCCCCCAAAGAAAACCAAAAGGAAAATTGCGCAGATTCAGCCAAACAGAGCTTGCGTCAACCTATATTAGCTTATCATATATAGAATATATATATATAACTAACTATATATATACATATATGTATAGTTACAATTATATAAACTTTCACAAGGGTAAAACAAACAATTGCAATTTAATTTTGCTTTAATGCTGTGCTTAATAAACGAAAAAGAAAAGAGAAATTAACAATTTGATGTACTCAAGTTGAATAATGTTTAAATAATTATATGATGGCATATACATACTCACATATATACATATATTTGTGCGTTAAACGCTGATGACAAACACAAATACACTTCTCATACTTAAACGAAATATATAAATATATTGTTAAAGCAAAAACAACAACAACCACATATCGAAAATAATTTAAATTATAGTAAATAAAAATTATATAGAACTATATACATGAGAGATGCGTGCGCATGTGTGTACTTATATATTGATGCACCTTATGCATATATATTTAAAAATTGTTCAGTTGAACAATATTTGATTTCGATTTTTCTAAGTTGAACAATATATAGTGGATATATATATGGATATATACTGTTACAGGGCAGTTTTATGGTCAAGCGCTTTATAGCTAATGCTGCTCTCCAAAATGTATCTATATCTGAGTTGCAAAATAAACTTATATGCAGAGCACGCACAATAACACTTATCGGCTTGCACATGCACGCAATTCGTCGGACTTTAAGTAAAAAAAAAAAAAACCAAAACGACATACTCCGATTTTGTCGTTTTGGTTTTTTTTTTTTTTCGTTAACGTCCGCGCCTTTGGCCTTGAGTGTGTGGCGTAGACGTCCGAAAATAAGTACTAAAATGTGAGTAGAAAATATAAACGATATTTTTAAACGTCCGCTAATTTATTTCCTGTTTCAAGCCAAATAAATACGATTGAGTCCGGGCTTGACGACTCTCTAGGGACCGACGATTTTACCAAAAGGAACAAATAATAATTAATAATAAAATAAAATAAATAAAAATTTACACAAATTAACTTTTTATTTAAAAAAAAATATAAAAATATATATATATATATATTTTTTAATTTTTATTTATTTTATTGTATATTATTTTATATATGTATATATAATATATATATGCAAAAACATAAAAGAATAATATGTTATTCATTTTATAAATTTAGGAGATAGCATAAAGGAATGCCCAAAAAGTACTGAAAAAGTTACTGAAGTAGGTCACACTTGGGCAAAATGGACAAAAAACCGCGCAAAAAGTACTGAAAAAATGCACTTTTACTCAAAATGGATAAGAAACCTCGCAAAATGCACTAAATTAGATCACATTTACACACCAAATGCACTAAAAAAGGTCAAATTCCTCAACGCAATTCAACGACGCAATTGATCTGCTTAGCGAAAACCACCCCCGTATATGCAAAACGCATGTACATATATCAGTGAAGAGTCTGTGCCAGCCTAGCCTGTTTCAGGCTAGATCTAGCTTATTTGAATATGGAATAGCCTATAAAATTTATAGGAAAAAACCTAAAAAAAAAAAATATATATATATTTTTGTAACATATTCTTTTTTCCTTTTTAATATAGATTGCTTTCCAGCATTTTCCCTTAATTTTTATCAAATTTTTGCAACTTTTATCCATAATCTAGCTTGCTTTTGAGCGCAGCAGCGGCAACACTGCTGCATTGTGCATGCAACGTTATGAGAAACAAAAAAAAAAGTAAACGACAACGTCCAACGTTATTAGAAAAAAAAAATAAATAAATGATAACGTCCAACGTTGTCGTTTACGGAAAAACGTCCGAAAATAGTACTTATTTTCGGACGTTTTACGCAAAACGTCCGAAAATAAGTACTATTTTCGGACGTTTTGAAATACTCAACGGATATGTGGGAGCTCTGCTTATATGTCATATATATAAATCACAAAACATGTTTCAAGAAAAGCGGAAAAAATAACAAAAAAATATTCATAAAAAAAATATCAAGTAAAACCTTAAAAAAAATGTAAACGAATTTTAATTTATTACAAAATCATGTCTTTTTTATTTCCCATTAACAAATTGTTAAAAAAAAAATAAGAAAAAAAATATATTAAAGCTTAAATTAGGTAAATTGTAATTAAAGCTTAAAAAAATATTGTAAAGAAAAATAACAAAAAAAAAAGAAGGAAAAACATATACTTAATGAGAATGTTAAACATTTAAGCTAAATAGTTGTGTTGCTTTCAATACAAAACAAAAATATGTTAAATATATATATTAATGATTTACAAGTAAATGTAAACACATACATATATATATAAATTATATATATATACACTACAACTATGTAACATGTATTTAAGCATACGAAATGAGTTGCAACTGCATTGATATAAGCCCCGACTCCAAATTGAAATAAAAATCAACAACAACAACAAAAGTGCTTTATGTGTGAAATGCTTAATTGCCAACCATATTGGAAACAGGCAACACAACAACAACAAACATTAATAACAACAAACAACACACATTAACAATACATAATGAAACAAGCAGCAAGGATGCTCTGAGGCTGTGAACAATGCCAGACCAGAAGATACCCTAATAGATTATCATATATACATATATGCTAGTTGCTCAAGAATAACACAGGTTGTTTCAGGTAAATATCAACTATATAAATATATAAAAAAAATATATTACTTATATACCCAAACACGTTCCATTTTCACTATAATATCATGCTAAATAGCGGTGGGTCTTAGAAATCCTTGGCCCGGTTAAATAAAACTCTTCTTAATATGCTACTTATATCCCCTCTTAGTTAAATTGTTTTAAAAGCACATTAATTTATCATACAATACATATTGCTTATATACCCCAAAACATTCCATTTTCACTATAAAATCATGATAAATATCAGGTCCTAAAAATGTTGCATACACATACTTGACCTGATTTGGTTTAATTCTACTCAATTCCTTTAATAATATAATTAATATTCCCTTTTAGTTAAACTCATTTAAATGTACATCAACCACAGCATACCCCACTCCATCGCACTCACCTTTATAGAGTATTTAAAAGTGCATCATGCATTAATAAACAATTAGTGTGAGGAAACTTTGCCGCGTTCGAACATTGAGTATTTTTCACCGCATTTTATTCGTTATGACATTTAATTTATTCATTTTTTTATTACACACCAAGTCTCATTGAGAATGTAAGAGAACAACAACAACAAAGGACAAACATAATAATAATAATAATAATAATAATAAAAATCATAATAAAATTTATCATTTGCAATTTAATTATTGTTAACAAACGTTAGAGTGTGGACTCTGTTTCATGCATTTTTCATAGCAGTTTTTCGATTTTTAATAACGCGTTCAAGAGACGCGAATTGCCAACGTCTGTGGCAGAGAAAGAGCAAGCAATAAGTGTGTGTGAGTGGGAGGAGTGGGAGGCTAAAGGAAGAAATCTGATGCTTTGAAATGAAATGGAATAAGAAAATATTTTAGGAAAACATATTAAAAAATAACTAAGAGAAATGCATGGCTAGATGGTAGCACGAACTCTGCCAAAAGCATTTATTGAGTGAATTGGAAAATGGAAAAGACTCTACTATTTGAATGTCGTTTTAGGCGGGAACGGAGGGAGGTACAAAAAAGATTTAAATCATTAGATTTTTTGATACTCAAGGCACATTTAAATACGGAATTTAATTACCGATTTTGATCAATAATAATAATAATATATAATGCATAATGAAAAATTTTAATGAAATGATAAATATGATAAAATGATAGATAATAATAATCAAAATTAATAATGAACTCATACTACGCATGGTATAATAAAATATTCATTTTGAAGTATCTAGCTTTTATGGCTGAGAACAACGCTATTTTAATACGATAGGACGAACGAACAGAAAGCTATAGGTACGGACAGGTGGATATGGCCCCATCGACAACGTTTGTACCTCTAAAGCTGAATATTTATTTACTTTATTGAGTCTGCCTTGTGCTACCTATTACATGCATTTTTAATAGACTTTTAAATCCTTATTTACAATTTTCCAAGTCTTTAGGTTGCAAGTTGTAAGAATCTTAAAAGAAACAAGTAAGAAAACTCTAGTCGAGAGTGCTCGACTAGATAATACCCTGAACCAAACAAACACAAAATACATTTAATATGGTTAAATACTTAGACTTCAATATATTTCAAATATATATATATTGAAGTCTAAGTATTTAACCATATTAAATGTATTTTTTGTTTGTTTGGTTCCGGGTATTATATATATATATATATATGTATATAGTTATATATATATATATATATATATATATATATATATATATATATATATATATATATATATATATATATATATATATATATATATATATATATATATATATATATATATATATATATATATATATATATATATATATATATATATAATATAAACATATATATATATATTTATTAAATAAAAATAAAATTTAAAGTCTTTAAAAAGACTGCAATAATTAAATTAATAACTTGCCGAGGTCAGAGTTGAAAAAGACGCGTCACTAACAATCCGCGCAAAAGTCTCTTCTCTAAGCACTCACTCAAAGTACATACATATATACACACAGATAAATATATGTATATATCAGAGCTCCCACATATCCGTTGAGTATTTCAAAACGTCCGAAAATAGTACTTATTTTCGGACGTTTTGCGTAAAACGTCCGAAAATAAGTACTATTTTCGGACGTTTTTCCGTAAACGACAACGTTGGACGTTATCATTTATTTATTTTTTTTTTTCTAATAACGTTGGACGTTGTCGTTTACTTTTTTTTTTGTTTCTCATAACGTTGCATGCACAATACAGCAGTGTTGCCGCTGCTGCGCTCAAAAGCAAGCTAGATTATGGATAAAAGTTGCAAAAATTTGATAAAAATTAAGGGAAAATGCTGGAAAGCAATCTATATTAAAAAGGAAAAAAGAATATGTTACGAAAATATATATATATTTTTTTTTTTTAGGTTTTTTCCTATAAATTTTATAGGCTATTCCATATTCAAATAAGCTAGATCTAGCCTGAAACAGGCTAGGCTGGCACAGACTCTTCACTGATATATGTACATGCGTTTTGCATATACGGGGGTGGTTTTCGCTAAGCAGATCAATTGCGTCGTTGAATTGCGTTGAGGAATTTGACCTTTTTTAGTGCATTTGGTGTGTAAATGTGATCTAATTTAGTGCATTTTGCGAGGTTTCTTATCCATTTTGAGTAAAAGTGCATTTTTTCAGTACTTTTTGCGCGGTTTTTTGTCCATTTTGCCCAAGTGTGACCTACTTCAGTAACTTTTTCAGTACTTTTTGGGCATTCCTTTATGCTATCTCCTAAATTTATAAAATGAATAACATATTATTCTTTTATGTTTTTGCATATATATATTATATATACATATATAAAATAATATACAATAAAATAAATAAAAATTAAAAAATATATATATATATATATTTTTATATTTTTTTTTAAATAAAAAGTTAATTTGTGTAAATTTTTATTTATTTTATTTTATTATTAATTATTATTTGTTCCTTTTGGTAAAATCGTCGGTCCCTAGAGAGTCGTCAAGCCCGGACTCAATCGTATTTATTTGGCTTGAAACAGGAAATAAATTAGCGGACGTTTAAAAATATCGTTTATATTTTCTACTCACATTTTAGTACTTATTTTCGGACGTCTACGCCACACACTCAAGGCCAAAGGCGCGGACGTTAACGAAAAAAAAAAAAACCAAAACGACAAAATCGGAGTATGTCGTTTTGGTTTTTTTTTTTTTTTTACTTAAAGTCCGACGAATTGCGTGCATGTGCAAGCCGATAAGTGTTATTGTGCGTGCTCTGATATATATATATATATATATATATAAATATACACAAACACATACACTTGGTTTCGGCCGTTACAGTACGCGCCAAGCAGACAGCATTCACACAGACACGACTTCGATTGCCGACAAAATTCTCGCTTACCGCGAAATCGGACAACTTGCGATTATTTCAATGTAACCGAAATATTTATTCACTCTGAACCGATCAGCAAAGTTAATTAATGTAATATTAAGCTATTTTATAATTTATAATGTAAATAATATAAAAGTCGAAAAACGATAATAAACGAAAATCGAGAGCTCGCCAAAATCTGTAGTGTGATGACAATCGCAGGCTACAGACTAATCGTTTTACCGCACACAATTGAAGTTTCAGTGCTGGGCAATGCCCAAAATCTGCTAAACATATGTTTTATATGTTATTGCACCCACAGAAATAAAATAAATTAAATCAGACAATTAGACTTATAACTAATTGTATGTTTAGATTATCATCGTATATAATAATTATAAGATTATATATCACCAAAGCTTGAAAATAAAAATATTTTTAATTTTTTTAAAAAGCCCGCCTGTTCAATGCTGCAGATCAGTGTTTAAAAGTTCATTTTAATAGTGATGATACTTTGCAGCATGTACATACATATGGATAAATTGGAACATGTATATGTAAGGGTGTATGTGTGTAACGCTCGAAAATACTTGCAATTATACATACAAACATTTATGTATATGTAGAAATGTAGGACTATGTTAGCATATACATGTGTGCATACATATGTATTGCCAAAACAAATTAATAGATGGCGCAACGCGCTTTAGTTATTTGCAATTAGAAACATTCTATATTATGAACATTATCATTTGATTCTGTTAAACTTAGCATATGCTATAAAGTTGCTTAAGATGTAAATAGAAAAGAAAATGTAAATATTTGCGTGGGTAAAAGAATTGAATAATTTATTTATTTTCAATTTATTAAAAATAAAAAATCATTCACATATTTTCACTGCAATTTAAAGAATTTGTTCAAATTTATGGTCGCTATCCAAAATGTTGACTTTCCATTTTATTAAGACACCAAGACTCAAACCGAGAAATTCTCGATGAACGTTCACCTCGATCACCTCAAAAAGTCACCTCATGCTCTCATGCTAAAAAGATTGAAAAATTAAATTCTACCGACTTTGCCTCCGAAGTCGAAAGGCGCGCCTCGCCTTTAATAACAACGCCACCTCGCCACTTAAAATCGAAACGACAAAACTGCAATAAGTTGACCGCTAGAGCGCCATCTAGTAAAACTAAACTAAACTAACAGCTGAGAATTTTAACACAATAAATCGCAATTTGATTCTTAGAATATGCTAGAAGAGGTTTGAGTGTATGTGTGCACACGTATAGGAAAACTCTTTTTGCTGCTGCCACGTGCGTTTGTTAGTTGGCCAAACGTTTTGTTTATTAATTTGTGTTGACTAAACGGAATTTAATGAAACTTTTAGCATATTATGTACATATTCTATTGAATATTTTACATTTTATAAAAATGCCAACTCATTCACAATTAGCTATACATGCAACTGACCTTCAAAGGGGAGTTTGGTCACATTTGGAGCCGGTATCCAAAATATAACAAAAATTGAAATTCTGTAAAATTCATCTAAACCTATATGCAAAATTTGGAGACTCTAGCTTTAAAGATGTAGGAGATATAATTTTAAAACGGATTTTCGATAGGGTTTTTAATCGATAAAAAAAAAACGGGAGTAGTTATCGTTTTTTGGAGATAAACTCGATCTGCGCGTGCAATGCACGGACCTAACAAAAAAAATTTCAAGTCTCTAGCTCTTATATCTTCTAAGATCGACGCGTTCAAACATACGGACAGACGGACGGACGGACGGACGGACAGACGGACGGACGGACGGACGGACAGACGGACATGGCTAAATCGACTCAGCTCGTTGCCCTGATCAAGAATATATATACTTTATGGGGTCGGCCACGCCTCCTTCTGACTGTTACATACATTTAACAAAACCATTATACCCTGATTTCCCATTTTCAATGGGTTCAGGGTATAAAAATTGGTAACATATTAAGTATTTGCAATTTCTCCCGAAATGGGCTTTAAGCTTGGATGTGGTCCGAACTATTTCAATAATCAATTATCAATTATCTCATTATCGCAAATATTTCAGCTGATCTATTTTTTCATAAATATGTATATTTTTGATAATATGATAGATTAACTTCCTCATATTTATCTTTTTTTTTGTGTTCATTTCTTACCATTCAGTAGTTAGAAAATACAAAAATCATTAAAAATAATACTATTAAAATTTTGCAACATATTCCCTAAATTTTCCTAAAAAACTTAAAATAAATATTGAGCAGCAAAATTCAGTTAATAAAAATAAATAAATAAAACCAAAAAATTAACTAAATATAAACTCGTTTTACATATAATACTAAAATGCAGTTATAACTTTTATAATACTACTCTAAAATTCAACAATTTCACAACCAAATATTTACATAATCTAAAAAAAAATAAAAAATAAATAATTTGCACAATTTATTAAAAGGTCCTGGCTAAGGAGCTTAACAAATGCGGAAATTGAATTGCAAGGCATGGAAAACTGAAAAACGGAAAACTGAATTTCCATGCTGGATGGAAAAACAAGCAGCAGCAGCAGCAACAGCGAAAGTTGAAAGCAGCTAAAAAAAAAAGAGAAGAGGAAGATGATGAAAAAAATGGGAAATCAGCTTGAAATCGCGACACAAGATGTCAATTTCATTACGGCCAAAACGAGGACAGCGCGGACAGTGCGCCGGACTCATCTGCATAAAGGGGAAATTATTTTTGCTAACAACTGACAACAGCAACAACAACAACAGCAACAACAAGCAACTAAATGGCAATTGCAATCGCAGCTGCTTGGACAAACTTTGGCAAGCCAACAAAAAAAAAAAGGGAAAGAAAAGAAAAATATAAAAAATAACTGCAAAAATGCAGAAATGCTGAAATGAACTATTCACGACAATTTCCGCAAGGCTACAAAAGTCTTCAGCGGCAAAATGCATGTAAAGCAACAATAACAACAGCAACAAAGTTAACAAAGTCAACAAACAAATACAAATGAAGCCAAAATACTGGAAAAATAAATTACGAATCCAAAAGCAACTAACAAGAAGAAGCAGGAAAAGAATAAGAAGAGTGGAGGAGAGAATGGTGCATTCGCGCGCACAAAAAAATGGAATTATATTTATGAAAAATGCATAGGAAATAGCTATTACCCGAGCTACTTTCTATTAACCCATGGCAGCGCCCTCTGGCGGCAACAAAGGCGAAACAAGCATTTCAACAGCTCTTTGGAGGGCGTGGCAGTACTTTGATAATGCCGTATGCTGTATCTGCGTATGTATGTATGTGTGTGTGTGTGTGTTTGTGAGAAAGTTTTGTGTGGAACATGTTTGCCATACTTTTTATCTCTGGGCCCAATTCTTTATGCGAGTTTATTAAAAGAAGGAAGCGCACAACAGGCACCAAGTGTCCTGCACAAAAGAACTTTTGCATGTGTGTTTGTGTGTGTATGTGTGTGAGTGTGTGTGAGGCATAAAGTTGTAAGTGCATTTCGCATAAATGGAAAATTGTTCAATTTATCGGCGCACAAAGGAGCGAGCACAAGGCAGAACAGAACAGACAGAAGAACTTGAGAAACTTTACGCAATTGAATAGATAAATGTTTATGTTGGTCAACTCCGGTTAACCCTTGCGGTTATGTATATGAAGTCTATATATGGATATATCCATTTGTGGCTCATGGCTCAATAATTGCCACAAATGAGGCGCATCAAATTTGATTTGATTTGAGCTTTTAAGCCACAACAACGACAGCAATCGAAGGACAACAGTTAAAGCGCTGTAAACGGGATGAGCAGAGGATGATAAAAATATCAACAAGCCAGCAATAAAACATTCAACATTCAAGGAGCCGAGGAGCCAACGAGCTGAGGAGCAGCCAAGTGAACATTGGACCATTGTCGAAATGACATCAATAAAATATTTAAGGCGACAACAAAGAGAAGCAGCAACCACATTCGCATTCACGAATGGCCTTCATGCTTCAGCTACCTCTGCCCCCACTCCTGCTCCTGCTCCTGCTCCGACTCCCGCTCCTGCCACGCCTCCACAGTTGGCAAAACACACTCAAGGAGGGCGCTGAATGGAGAACTCCACTCGACTGGCGTCATGGCAAACGAGCTTAACAGGATAAACCGATGAGAACTGAACGAAGACGCTGTGGATGATGCAGAGTGATTGAGGGTGAGGATGAGGATGAGGGGGAAGGTGAAGGTAAGCAAGGGGTTGAGGGGTTGGGTAAACTCACTTGAAGCCAGCAGCTTCAGCGTCTGCTTCAGCTTCAGCTTCAGCTGCTTTTCACTCGTCTCGGTTTCAACTCGACTTTGAAGTGCAACATCGGAATTTGAATTCAATCGCAATTGCAATCGCTCTGCTCACAGTCAACTCCATTCCAAACCCTCTTCTCAAATCTCTTCCCCCTCCATAACTGGCTTTTTATTGCGGCGTCTCATTCTGTTTTCTGTCCTGCTCGCTGTGTATTATTTGTGTAGGAAAGCGGCTTAGACTTGTTAGCAACGTCTTCCGACTGTTTACGGGTCTTAGGAACAGCGCAAGGGGGTTGTAGTCAGAGTTTAGTCTGAAAATCGCGAGCGGCAATCAGGGTTAGCACAAAGATGGGCTGCCATCGATAGGCGAAAGTAACAGGAATTGGAATTTGAAATCCGAATTGGACAGTTGACCAAATGGGCAATCAAGAGGCTTTTACCCCAACTTCCGTTTCGATTTGCCATATTATTTTTTAAGCTTCGACCGCACTGAGCGCACGATAAGAATTGAAGTTTATCTTATTTCTCTCATTTTTATGAAATTTGCATATTTTAATCAGCCAGCGTCGATTTCCCAGCGGCAATCAATTTGCGTTTCGTCTTTCGACTATGGAGGAATCAGTTAAGATTTCATCTTTCGATTTTCTTTGATCTAATTTCGTTGCGCAGCAACAAATTGAACTGAAACATTTTTTGACTGACGCTTGAAGTTTGAACTTAGCTTTTGTCCACACACCCAGAGTCTGGTCTAGTCTCTATGCCAGGCATTATCCGGCGGGGTATTTACAGAAGCGTCGGGAGTCCGCCGCGACCAGAAATGATAAACGCCTTTTCCCATTTTCCGCTGAGGATTGTTGTCGCACTTTGCTGGGCAAATTTGCATTTAATTTTAAAGTGTTCCTTCCTTCCGACTACTATTAATAGGCTCGCAATTTGAGAGGTTGTGGTTGCCGTCAAGTCAATAAAGTATCAAATTACCATTCCGGCCCGGAGGCCATTCGGCTAATGAGCGAACGCCCTCAGTGAGCGGCTTTTGAAGTGGTCGCCGCCCCTTTGGGCCTGGCGGGCTAATATTTGAATGGTAGCCATAAACTAGTTGAGCTTTTGATGACCATCATTCAATTTTATGATAATTAAAATTTGTCCACCTTTTGGCAATAAAGTGTTACGGAGGCTCCCCACAGATGCTAAATAATCTGAATTACTCAGCTTAGTCAGCTGTAAATTTAATGTTTCGAACTTTAGCTATTCATTTTCTATTTATTTCCCAATCTGTGCAATATTTGAATCTAACTCTGTTAACGTGTGCAATAAGTAAGTCATTAGTTTCTTTATCTAATCATAGTAGCTTTTAGAAGGGTATACGAAATTGTGTGTAACTCAACAAACACACTCAAGCATTATATGCATTGGCTTTCCCTACCTCTGAGCAAAAATGTTCTCAAAACAACAGAATCCATAAGACGGTAAGCAAAAGGCGTAGAGCATAGCTTGGATCGTAAGCGAGAGCTGAGCAAACTGCCTTAGTGGAAACCAAATAGAGCGTCTTTTCATTAGTTGCTCTGAGAGGCTTCGTCCGCGCACACACCTAAACAAACATGTATAATTCACACATTCAACGAAGCAACGTCAATGGCGACATTTGTATATTGCAGCGAGCGCTGCTGAGAGTGTGAGCGGGTCAGATGTCGTTGCCAACGCTTCGTTGATGCGAGTGAGAGCATAACTTGGATCGTGAGAGCTGTGGAGCTGTGCCTCCCTCAGTGGAAACCGAATGCCTTTTCGATTGTTGCTCTGAGAGTCTTCGTCCAAGGGCACACACACACGCAGGTAGGCAAAGTCGCACATCTAAAGAAGCAATGTCGTGATATGTGTGAATTACAGCGAGCGCTGCTTGGAGTGTGAGCGGGTGAGGGAATCTCGTTGGTGCGAGTGGGAGCGTAGTTTGGATCGTAAGTAAGAGTTGAGCTAAGTGCTTCAGTGAGAAACGAACGCCTTTCCGATAGTTGCTCTGAGCGCCTTCGTCCGAGCGCACACACATACACAGGCATGCAAAGGCGCACATCAAACTAAGCAATATGTGTAAATTGCGGGATGTGTGTGGATTGCAGCTTTGAACTATTTGAGGAGAGCGTTAGTGGGACTGAGAACGTGAGAATTATTGTAGCTGAGTGGTTTTAGTGTTGTCAATGTATTAGTGCGAATGTCGAATATGTCCACGGGTCTACACTTTGCTGCATTCAGTTGTTTGCGAACATTCGCTTTGATCACAGGCAGTGCGCGTCACTTTGTTCCGTGTCTACTTACATACATATATAATTGCGTACATTCATTCAATATTTTATCTCATTATACAATTATTAAAGTGTAATATTCAATAATTAATGATGTGACAAATTGGTTAGGATTAAAATGAGATTTTCGCCTGGAATATAAATAATACTTATGTATTTATATTTGCAGTGATTACTTTATAGTCCTTGGGTTGATTAATATTTCAATATACATTTATGCATAAATGTATACATATGTACTATTTCATTTGTGTAATCGCAACTGCAATAAATGCAACTAATTAATGTACTAACTATGAAGGTAATAAATATACACAAAAGCATACATATATGTATGTATGTATGTATATATACAACATATCAGAACAGAGAACAATGAGAAGCGTGTAGAAGAAAAAAATGTATGTATAAGCGTATGCTAATATGTTTGTGAACTATTATGTTCGCTCAATTCAAGCATAAATGATCAGAGTGAGATGAGCGAGCAGAAGCAAAGCTGTCTAATTTTCTATTTCTTTTGGTGAGACGTGTTCCACATGTGCTGAGGCGTTCCACACACACCCATACACACGACATTATTCTCACTCATGTATTTTCGCATAGTTTGACGGATCAGTGGCGATAAATACATATATATGTAGACTGCAGTTTTCGATCGGTGTGGATAAAGAATTCTTTTCGCTGCGTTGACTATTTTATCTTTGCGTCCACACTCTTTGAATGTAATTAGTGTAATTATTCTGATGATATTTAACATTATAATTTTTATTTGTTTATTATCGTTATTTAATTTTAGTACAAATATCTACATGATGATGATATGATATAATATTTTATTATTATTACTAATTATTAATTTTTATTATCGTTATTTACATTTTTTTCTTTCGATACAAGATGAATAAATCAGTTTATCCAGTAAAGAGTTACGTATACTTTTAACTGGTAAGTAAATCTCAGATAAGCAAAAATCCTTAAATGATATTTAACTTATTTTCCAGACAGAAGCATTTAATCTTATGCTATCTTTGGCTGCGCAGATGTTCCTTGACTATAACCAGCAAAAGTTCCGATTAACAGCACTTCATAGTTTTTTATCAACTTTAAACTGGTAATTAAAGTTTAACCTATCTTAGTCAACGCTAAACTAAAATATTTTTGCTTTTTCTTTAGATACCCTTTATTGAACTGTTAAAATGTGCAGAAAATAAAGTGACCTGGACCCGGCAGAGGATCAGATCACAGCATCTCAAGGCTCTTGCAAATTGATACAACAATTGATACAATTCTATCCCCAGGCTAACTAGCATATGGTGCTGTTGGCAGGGCAGATCATTCAGCTGAATTTCTTCGATCTAATGAATTTTCTTTAAAATTAGTAACTTATATCTCCATCTAATATTAAAAAGGAATATTATTTTGTATCTTATGAACTATACCTGAAACAAATAAAATAAAATAATTCAATTGAAATCATATCGTTTTCTTTTTTAGGAATTTGATAGAAAGCTTTATTTCAATTTTTCAGATAACGTATTTTACTGAATTTTACAAATTGTTACTAAAATCTACTGAATTTTACAAATGTATACAAAAAATGTCAGGCCAATTGAGCAGAGCAGCAAGAAGCCGAAAATAAGCTAAATAACATTTATGTTGCATACCCGCACGGGGCAGGCCGACAAAATCGTATTTGTCTCGGTTTTCAACGAAAATTCACTGAATTGACCAGGCGAACATAAATGACCAGCAGGGTGAAAAATGTAAGCTAACATAACTCTGTTAATTAACAGTGTGGAATGTAAGTTCACTGTTAGATAATCACTCATGTAAATTGAGCGGCAATTGTGAGAGAGAGCTGAGTGATATCGTCGGTGTGCTCAAGAGCCATTACAATTCTTAAGTCGGCTGCTCAAGAGCAAGTGCAATTATAAGTGGGCTACGCAAGAGCAACTCCGCCTGTAATGGAAGGTGCTCAAGAGCACCTGCACTGTTTAGTCGGCTGCTCAAGAACAGTTGCGCCTGCTCAGTCGGCAGCTGCGATTGCAGTAAGTCAGTCGTTTAGCGGCAGCTGCTGATGTCGGTTGCTCGTTTAGAAATGCTGCTGAAAGAAATAGAATACTAATTTCGGGACAATTCAAATGCGAATTTTACTAGGATTTTGATTTTGATTTTTAGGTTGACCAACACTACATCATTGGTACATCACTAATTATATATAGGTCTACTGGAAACCATTATGGAAAATGTCTTCAATAGCATATTGAAGACAGCTGAAACCGGTGCATACATAGGCTTCAATCAAGTACTTGCGGATTCTGGATCATTAGGATCATTACCAAGGATATTGGGCTCAGTTAATATTTTTGTATGGGCTGTATCAAAAATTCAGTATATAGAAGTATATACAAATTTACTCAGAAATAACATAACTATAATTATATTTAAAATTCTGATATTAAATTCATTTACACAAAAACTCTAAAAGCGTATATTTCAGCTATATTAAACATAATTCCGAAAAAAAATAGATCATTGCTATTGTAGAATCTGAAACGACAAAAAATAAATTAAAATTATTAATACACAAATAAAAAACACAAATATGAAGTTATTGTTTCAAATGTAAAATATAATTTGCTTTAGCTACGATAAATGAAGTTCGATTCTGGTGAGATCCGTCTCTTCATTGGGCTTCTTCATAGGACATAGAAGTCCTATTTCTGCTTGCTGTTCTCAAATCTGAAATAAACAATATATGTATAATATGTTCATATATGTACAAATAATTTCAATGGCTATACATACAAATTGTAAATGAAGTCGGATTGTGAAAATAACCATTTCCATGATTACAACTATTTTTTCTGATTTCCTTAAACCAACAAAATTTAATGATTTGAGTTAAATAAAATTGATCGATTATCCTGATTGTTCCTATTGGAAATTCCGGCATATTTTTGTGAATGCCTTTGGCGGTGTGCTGAAAATGGAAAAGAATTCAAAATATTAGACAAAACCGTTGGAAACTTAGCAAAAAACTTGCGATTTATATATATGTACATATTTATCATCTCAAAGTTAAATAAAAAAAGTTTTTTAAAGACATTTTACAATAATAACTATGGTAAGCCTTATTGACATTAAGGCCACATAATTCGGCCATAGCTCTCTACAGTTTGTTAATAAATATTTCAGCCGTTTGGTCGTATGCGGAAAATTGAAAAACTTAAAAATAATAAAGTTATTTAAACACATTTATCAATAATAATTCATTTATACTTAATTCACATTTAGGCCACATCTTTCGGCCATAGCTTGTTAAACAACATTTCAGTCGACAATTAATACAATTATCACATTAAATGCCGGGCCACAATGCATATCAAATTTCCTGCTGCCGGAAAGCCACACTCAAACACCCACACACAGACACACACACACACGCACACCTGTGGGCATTGGTGTGGCTACACGTTGTAGCTCACTTGAAATCTCGTGCCAAAAGTGAAAACTCCGCTGGGAGTTTCGCAGGTAACAACTGGGGGACGCTGCAGGCCCATTCAATTACACCTGCTTACGAGCATTACAATGCCATTATGGTGTGTGTATGTGTGTGTGTGTGTAACTGTGTCAGTGTGGGCGTGTGTATATGTATGTGTTGGGCACTTGGCAGCCACAGCGCGCTGGCAACTCGACTATGTCCTCAACCTTGTGCTGTTGCTGCAGACTTGCCAACAATTTTATTACATTTTCGTCTGTCGACACTTTTGTGTTGTTGCTGTTGCTGTTGTTGTAGTTGTTATTGCGGTCGCTTATTACTTAGTAGCAATAACAACAACAACAACAACGACGAGGCACAACTCAAGCCCAAGTGCCAACAATAATAATTACAATAACAGCAACAATCACAGCAGCACGAGCAGCAGCAACAGCAGCGGTAACAGCAGCAACTGTCTGCCAAAAAGTTCCGTTCCGTGTGCCAAAAACAGTCGACGACAAATGCCACATAAAACATAAATGAATAACAGCAACAACAAGAATACCAACAATTAGAATAAATAGGGAAAACAAAATTTGAGAGTCGAACTAAAAATATCCTGTAATAAGTGTTCATTTAAAATACTAGCTGAGCTAACTAATTTTTTATATGTATATTAATATTTAATAAATATTTAAATATATTATAAAAAATAAATATATACATTTTAAATATAACACATATATTTTTATATATACCACATGTATATTTGTACATACATTTTACATTTCTGCATTCAACTGCTGCCAAGCATTGCACAACCCGCTCTCCGACAACAGGGTATAACAATAACAGCTAGTGACGGCAACAACACAGTCGCAGTCAGCGTAAAGTAGATGAAGATAACTACACAGAGAGCGAGCAGGCTTAAGAGCGGGAGAGGGAGCGCCAGAGAGAGGCATGAGTTGGAGGCAGCCACTACTCAGCACAATTTTGCAATTTGGTTGCCCATTGAAAGAAGAAAGAGAGAGAAAAAAGAAAGATGAAAGTACTGAAGCGCAGCTCGGCTGCAAATTTTTGGTTATTAAATTTTCAATGTGGATTTGAATACCTCCCTGCTGCTGGCTCCATAGTTTTTGGGCTCACAACAGACGCAAAGTGTTGAAACATGTTACACACTGCAAGTAACACAGCAGCAACAACAACAACAGCAACAGCAACAAGGAGTCGCTGTTGCTTGTTGGCGTGTTTTTCGTGCAGATTTAATTAGTTTTTATTACCACAAAAGGAAAACGCAGCGCTCATTGTTGTTGCATTGCATATGGAACATTTCATGGGTGTTGTTATTCCTGTTGTTGTTGTTGTTTCTGTTATTGCTGTTGTTGTTGTTGTTGTGTCTGCCTGTTCGGCTGTGCTCTTTGGCGTTCGTGTCGCTGTTAAATAGTCCCATTTTATGTTTCATACTTTTATAAGCTGTCTGCATTTGCTTGCAGTCTGGCTCTGGTCATAACGGTTCTACTACAGTGCTGCTTAGCGCATAGGATAGAAGAAGAGCAAAAGAGAACATAAAATTAGAGTAAACCAGACAAGCAATAAGTAAAAGTGTTCTTATACAGAGTAAAAAAAAAATAAAAAATATATGTGTACATATATACAATGCAGAATACTCTTTATGAAGTGATATTTACTTTATTATTTTATTTATTAACCCTTTATATGGCGGTGTTGCATATCTGCAACATACCGTTTAAATCGAATTATTTCCCAATGGGTATCAATAAAGTGGCATGTGTATATATTTTTTAAAGCAGAATTAATCGTTTTAAAGATTTATATGGCTGGTCACGCTATTCCACATGTCTTGCAATACACAAATTTAATTTTCCCGCCAATTTTTGGAATTGTGTATGTGGTGTGCATTCTAATTTTTAAATTGCAAATATTTATTATAAAGAAAGTTATTTACTAAGGAACGACTACATCATATGAAAGGTAATTTTATCAATAATGCGTGTGTTATCAAGTTATTGTGTTTGGAGTTGTGTATAGTGAGTAACTCTTGAATATCGGTATGTTGCAGATATACAACAAACTACAATTCGAACTTTTTTTTTGCACTGTCAATTTTGTTGCATATCTGCAACATACCCTTGTATGTATCTATGTTTAATATGTTGTTATATGATTTTTGTGTTGTTTTGTGCTATAAGTCATCGGAATTTGATTGTCTTATGTGTTTTAATGTTCTTCTTAGAGGCCTACATACATATGTATATATTTTTGGCGACGGTATTTCTTACTTAGGAATAATGTCAGCAAAGGGGTTGACGCCTTCACAAATCGCAAGATTTTTTAATAGTTTGGAAAGCGAGGACGAACTAGATTTTTCTGAGGAAAGCGATTTCGATCCGGAGAGGGAAGATATCGATTGTACGGATGAGGAAGACATTGATGATCAAGATGAACGTCCGAGTGACTTGGACGTCTCAAACAATAATACAAAATATGGTGTGCCTCCTGACGTTGATGTAACTGCAGCTTTTAAACGCACTGCTTCTTCCAACATCCACCTAAAAAGATCGCTGCTATGGAGACAACGGAATTTAGTTTTGAATGAGTGTCAACTGCAGTTTCTCGCGAGTACTACCTTGTCTCCGGAACTAATGGAGCTTTCGGAGCCCATACAATTCTTTTCACTTCTGTTTCCAAAACAACTTTTTGAGAATATTTCAAATGAAGCCAATTTGTACATTCATCAAAAAGACCAATACAATAGCTACATGGGAGGCGTTGATCTGATTGACAGCATAATCGGAAGATATAAAATTTTACTCAGAAGTAGACGCTGGCAGGTTCGTTTTTTTTACCATTTACTCGACTTGGCAGTCAGCAATGCTTGGCTTTTGTACAAACGCGTTCACAAGGCGAATGGATCACGCACTAAACTTTTAATATCTTCCGACTTCCGGATAAATATTGCAGAGGTGCTAACAAAAGTTGATACCAAATCTATAATGGGAAAACGAAGTTCTGTGCTCGAAAACGAATTACAGCAAAAAAAACAGAGAGGTCCTACTCAACTCGTGCCCAATCAAATGGTACGGCAGGACGAGTTTGGGCATTGGCCTGTCTGGACTGAAAAACGAGTTCGGTGGAAATACCCAAACTGTACAGGATTCTCACAAGTATTGTGCGATAAATGTGAAGTAGCCTTATGTTTCAACAAGAGAAACAATTGTTTTAAAAACTTCCATTTAAATTAAAGTTAAATCAGCTTTAAATATATGTTACATAGTTTAAGAACAAAAGAAAATAAAAGATTAAGCTTTTCTAGATACTCTGGGAATTATAAAATTTTTTTTGACCTTAAGCACATCTGTTGCAGATCTGCAACAAATCCTTTTTCCTTGATAATAGCGTACTGAAGCAAAATCAGGAAAAACGAAAAAGAAGTGTATTTTTTATTTTTCGTTTTCCATCTAATAAAAAAAACCGCGTCTAAATCGGACGTGGTGCCATATAAAGGGTTAAGATTTGCCACTGCTTAAATTGCAGACTAACTTGAATGTAGTTGCGTTCGCATAGGCTATACAAATCTATATTGCATGTTTGTCCATATGTAAAGACAATATATATATATATATATATATATATATATATATATATATATATATATATATATATATATATATATATATATATATATGATAAATTATAAATATATGATTATCACATTTATGCACAATTTACTTTAATTAATTTACATAATTTATTGCATTTGCACAAAAGCCCAATAGAGCTCAATAATCACTCAACTAAGATAAATCCTATGCTCTCATTATCTGTATATCTACATTGCAAACTCACGGAAATAACTTAATGTACACACACATATGTACGTATATTAGTCCGCTCCCACTCCCGCTCACGTTTCCAGCTGCGTTCAGTCGCCATTGCTGCTTTAAGAAGTGTGAGCATTACTCCCGCTCAGTTCTTAGTTACGATCCAAGCGGCGCTCTGTGGATTCTAGATATTATTGCTCTCTTCTCGCTCAGAGCAAAGAAATATGCATATGTGTGTGTGTGCGTGTATGGAGTTTATTGAAAACGTAATAGTATTACTCCGCTCTCAGTCACACTTCCAACAGAACTCAGTCGCCATTGCTGCTTTAAGGCATGTGAGCATCACATCGCTCTCAGTTCTTAGTTCGCTCAGAGCAAAGAAATATGCATAGTGTGTGTGTGCGTGTATGGAGTTTATTGAAAACGTACAGTATTTCTCCGCACCCGCTCACACTTCCAACAGTGTTCAACGCTTTAAAGTGTGTGCTCTCTGTCCTTAGTTACGATCCAAGCGGCGCTCTGTTGATTCTAGGTCTTTATTTTGTCTTCTCGCTCAGAGCAAAGAAATATGCATGTGTGAGTATGGAGTATGGAGTTTATTAGAACATTGCAAGGCATTGCAGCTGCTCTGTTCTTACTTACGATCTAAGCGCCGCTCTGTTGATTCTAGGTCTTTATTTTGTCTTCTAGCTCTGAGCAAATTGTGACAAGTTCTACACTGCTCACACATATGTATGAATATACGTACATAATTATGTTCGCATTATGATCAACTCTCTGCTTAAACACACTGTTAAGCTGAACTGAAAGATTTTTTCTGCTCAAACGGAATGCACTTGCTGTATGCGTGAGTGTGCTCTGATTAAAAACTCATTTTCATCTATCATCTTTCTCTTTAGTTATGAGACTGTCACACTGTCAAGAATTTGGCACTGGCATTTATATTTTCTCTAGCTGATAAGCTTAATTAAAATAATGCAATTAATTTGTTGCATATTTTGACAACATTTTCATTTTATTTCGCAATCTCACTTAAGTATATATTTATGACAAATAATTTTGGTATTATTTCAAGTTGTTTATCATTTGCTCAATTGCTGTCGAGAAATCTCAACAATCGCAATTTGGTCAGCCACAACAGCACAATGGGAATGGGAATGGAAATGGGAATCTGACGAGAACTTAGCCTCAACATAACCAACAACAACAACAACAACAACAACGATAATAACAGCAACAACGATGCAAACAGCAAACGATAATGAAAAAGAGGAGAAACAAAACTGAATGCAAAGTTTGGCACTAAATTCACAAATTGCTCAAGTTTTAAAGTTTCGACAGCAGAAGAGCGAAAGAGGGAGATAGCAGTAGAGAGAGAGTGAGCAAGAGAGGGGAGGGAGAGCGACCACATTTTTGGTTTGGCGAAACTATTCAAAAACAGAGATTTACGCCATGCACTAAGTAAGGAGGAAGGAGTGGGGTGTGGCCCCCCAATTGGGAGCTAAGCCAAGAACTTGGAATAGAGCTTGGGGGTGGCGGGGATAGTTAACAGATTTGCTTGCATAGTTTGCGGTTTGTTGCCTTCATTTAACTGCCAGTTGGTAAATTGAAACAGTACCAACAATTGCCGTTGTTGTTGTGGGTGCTGTTATTGTTGCTGTTGTTGCTGTTATTGTTGTTGCCGCTGCTAGTTTAACTTGGCTTAGTTGAGTTATTAAAAAGCAATTTGTGGCCGTCAAGGCAAGTGTGTGGCAGATTGAGCGTAAATGCAGCTGAGCGCAAAGTTGCCCCGTAACCCAAAAATTGTTTTTCGAATGGGGGTGGGGTGCTTAGGTGGGTGGGAGGGGGCGCTGGAGGCTGCATCAATGCGGATTAAGCAGCATACGAGCATTGTAAGCCAACCTTTAGCTAAACTAATTCAATTAGAAGCGAGTATATGCAGAGTCTCGAAGCGTTCAGAAAAGTTGACCCTCGCACGGCTTTTGAAAGGTGAAAGGCAACACAGAATTCATCCTTATGATAAACAGATTTTGATATAAGATCTGTATATATGGAGAAGATTATACTGTATATATGGAGAAGACAAGAATATGTATAGATATTTTCAGTATTACTTTCTGCTGTTATTAATTAATTAATATTATATTTTGTTGTTACAGAAAGTAGTTGAAAGCTACCAACAGATGTAATAGACAGTCCTAAAAGCTTGGACCTTCCAGTTAGATAACGCATTGTTTATACCTAAAATTTGTACTCCGATCAGTTATGACTAATTGCCTAATCAACAGGGCTACTTGCTTAACTAATTTGTAGATGAATACAAATATTATTTAATTGAGACCGAGAATTCATTTAATGTAAATGTAATATTTGTATTTTCTGTAAAATTAATAATTATTTAAAAATTACAAAACTTCCAAAAATATATGTAAATAATAATTAAAAATATAAAATAGACTTTTTATTGTAATGTCTCATTTTCCGTCGGTCTCAGTTTCATTATTTGTGTTTTTTTTTCTATGTCTCTCTCTCTCTCTCCCTCTCTCTCTCTCTATCTGCTTCTCTGTTTCTCATCCTGCCTTGATTTTCTTTCCAGTCCATCTCTCGCTCTGTTTCACTCTCCTTTTTCATTCTCTCTCTCTTCTAACACTTTCTCTTTCAATTTCTCACTATCTCTCACTTGGCTGCAAAGAAATAAATATTAAAGACCATTCAAAAATATAATACAGTCCCTTTTAAAAGCACATATTCAAGTAATAAATTTCGTATAAAAATAACCAAAAGCAACATGCAACAGAATACATAAAAGTACCACAAAAATATTGACTAAGAGTCGAGAGAAAGGACAACAACAACAACAACAATGAGCTAGACTCTGGTAAAAATCGTATGCAAATAAAGGCGAAAATCATTATCTGAGCATGAGAATCTGGTTAACTTCGTTTAAAGCAGAAACCAAACAAAAAAAAGAAATAAAAATATAGAAAAGAAAGTAAAGAAAAGCAGCCCAGGGAACATTTTTCAAATGTAGTCGAAAAGCCAACTAACCAACTCACATAGGGAGCGGCAAATGCAAATGTGCTGCCAAGTGGCGAAAGGATGCGACGGCAAAGGACCCACAGCCAAGGACAAGTAGGTGCCAACAAGTTTTGCGGCGTTAAAAAGCGTTGTTGAAAGCGAAGGAGAGTGTGGAGGAGGTGGGAGGTGGTAAGAGGAGGAGGAGGAAGAGGAGGAGCAGGCGCTTGCTGCAGACGGGCCATTGTCATATATTATGTTAGTCAAGGCAGCTGGAAAAGGCACCTGCAACAACAACAACAGCAACCATGCCACTTGCATTAAATAACGGAAATGAAAACAAAAGACTTCAACTTCCGGCCAAGAGGCGCGAGACACGTGGAGCAAAGCAACCAAAGCAACCAAAGCGCCCAAAATTGCACTCGAGTGAAAATGGAAAGTGGAAAGTGTAAAATGGCAATGTGGCTTTTGTACTCCACCTCCTTCCCCCTCTCTCCCTGTCCCTCTGCCTCTCTCTCTCTCCCTCTCTCTCTCTCTCTCTCTCTCTGTAGCTCTCGTTGTTTCATTCTCTATTTCTATCTCTTGTTGCTTACTTTGATTGCATTGCCAGCTGCCTCTACCGCTGCCTCTACCTCTGCCTCTACCTCTACCTCTACCTCTACCTCTACCTCTGCCTCTACCTCTACCTCTACCTCTACCTCTACCTCTACCTCTACCTCTACCTCTACCTCTACCTCTACCTCTACCTCTACCTCTACCTCTACCTCTACCTCTGCCTCCTCATCTTGAGAGCTGGAGGCAGGTGTTTGTTTGGCGTCCCGCATGTGGCATAAATAATTTGCACTCAACGCGGCAAAACAAACGACGGCCAAACTCGGCACTTGTAGAGCTCCAACACATGGAGGAGCAGCAGGATGAGCAGCAGGAGTCGGGCGGACAGGCGGACGGGCGGTTGGGCGTCTTGCAAGCGGAAAACATTTCCCGCTGGAGAACGTGCTCCGGTGGTTTGTTCTTCGTTTGTTCTTTCGCTCTACAATTTTTTCTATTTTTTGTATTTTTTTTTTTATTATTACATTTGCCACAGTGTTGCTCTCAAGTGCAAGGACGCGAGGCGTTCTGGTTGTGTCTAGGCTGCTCCTTGGAGACTTGCGGCATGCGTTGCAATGAAATTTCATTGGATACAACTGGGAAATAGATACGCAGTGAAAGACATTACAACATAACAGTTCACTTCGTCTATCTCAAAGTAGAAATCTATTTAGTTGTGTTGTGTTATTGCTTTGCTAGATACTTCAAGTATTTGCTATAAATAAGATTCTTTACTTTAACTATTTTTAACTATTTGCAAATTATAAAAATATTGCTCATTGATAGTTAGTACAGAAGATTTTAAGCATGGATTTAATAAGTATTGAATATGATATAAATATATAAATAAATAAATATATAAAAATTGGTATAAATATTATATATAAATATGGACATTTACTTTAAATTATATATGACTTTGTAATATATACGTAAGTAAT
The DNA here is from genome assembly GCA_035045345.1 of Drosophila hamatofila. NCBI lineage: Eukaryota > Metazoa > Arthropoda > Insecta > Diptera > Drosophilidae > Drosophila > Drosophila hamatofila. The sequence goes on along the minus strand of JAWNPA010000019.1, from coordinate 15,866,457 downwards.
TAAATATTTATCTATATAATGGCTTGCTACAAAAGAATTCAACAAATATTTCAGGTTAGTTATTAAGAATTTTTATAAGAACATAATAGAGAGTATAATTGAAAGTATATTTATAAATAATAAATTTGCTTTTTAGATAAATTTATAATAAAATATAAATAATGAAAATATATACAATAAAATTAAATAATTATTTATTGATTTTAAATTAAATTATAAAAAAATAAGTATAAAAATTAATTTTGGAAATAAATGTGTATTAAGATTAAAAAACAAAATATTTATACACATATATTAAAATAAATAAATAATGTATTTTAAAATGAAAAATGTTTGTGAAGTATTTAAATAAAAATTTACTATGAATTTTAATAAAATATTTATTTTACATTTCAAATGTGCATTATATCATATGTTCCAATAAAAATTCGATCATACTTTTAAAAAAATGTTCGTAGGCTTAAAGCTAGAAACAAGCAAAAAAGAAAAGCGCACACAAAAGTAAATTTAGTCGTAGCTACTTTTTTTGCTTAGTTAGTTTAAAGGGTAGCGTAAAAAAAGTACAAGTGAAATAAATAAATGCAAAAACTGAAGCAGCAAAAGCAGTTACAGCCCCATGCTTATGCACGTTCCGTGGAGTCAGTTCCAGTTCCAGTTCCAGTTCCGGCTGCTGCAGCTGCTGGCACGTGTATGAATAAGTGGACGGGTTGCTGGCTTGATAACGGTTAAAATTTATTGGCAATTGAGAGACTACCAAGTGGCCAAGAAGGAGAAAGGATGAGAGAAAAAGAGAGAGAAAGAGAGAGAGAGATAGCGAGAGTTAATAGAATTGCAGGAGAGTTGCAAAGAATTAAAGCAGGACACCAAGAAATGAAGTTCAAGCGCAGCTAAAGCAGCTGCAAAAAGTCTTTCAGCGCTTGGAATTTGTATTTATGATGACATTAAATTGCCGCCAAAATGGGAAAATGGCTAGCTAAACAAAAGGGTCCGCGACTGTGGGCCGGGCCGGCAGACAACTGGCTGCTAACCAGGCCAAGATAAATAGCAAAACAAAAACCACTCAAAGCCGCGTAAATTGAGGCAAACTCTCTTCCGTCCGGCTGCCCCGCTGCACCGTCATCTTCTTCTTCTTCTGCCCGAAATAAAAAACTTTTTGCCCATTTTAGTTTTTGCGGTCAGATGGAACAAGGAGGAGCAGGACATGAATGTGGACAGGCACAAGCATCGAGGCGAGGCGTAGAGTGAGACAGGGATACACTTAGTTGCTTTTCGCATTCTTATTATAGCTGAGAACTCATTGCGAATGCCTAGACAGGGTATATTAGCATTGGGGTTGTAATTGAGAGAGGAAGTTGATTTGGACAGAAAATATATTTTATTTACATTATTTTGAATATACTTAATTTCATTTGGTATTTTGGATATACTAAATATAAAATAAAAATTCATCTTCTGTTTATACTTTTCCAGATTCCATTTAAGAAATTTAAAAGCTCTACTTCTTTAAGCCTTTGAATTATGATTGAGCAAATTTTTAAATTATAATGAATATTTTGAAATTTACTAAGATTAAATTTAATAAGATATCATAATGCTTAATATAATATCTTATTTAGTATAGAACATCTAAGAACAAACGTAAAATATTATTCTAAATTTATTAGAAGTAGCATTTTATGCATTCCATTTGCTGATCTCAAAATATGTAAGAAGAAGAAGAACATATCTAATCTTATAATAAAAGTTTATGCGAACCATTTGCAGTTTTCCTTGAAAACTTGATTATTTGTTAATTTCGATTTTAATAATTTGTTCTTAGATATCATATACACTTAATAAGTTATAAACTGCATCACAATATTTCTGTTTAATTTCTAAATATTCATTGAAATATTTCGATTAGGTTTTCTTTGAACATAACTCGAAGACTTTAAGAGACAAAGCTTTCAAGTTTGGTGTGTAGATTCTCATTAAGTATACACAAATTATGAATAATATCTTTTTAGGATATACCATTTAAAGACAATGGTATATAGAGTATATCAATTACATATAAAGTTAACTAAATAGTAAGTAGTGGTAATAGTAGTAGTAGTAGTAGTAGTAGTAGTAGTAGTAGTAGTAGTAAGTAAATATGGTATGAATTATATACTCAAAACCAGTTAAAGACACTGGCATCATAGATGCTCTTAGATTATAGATTCTGAATATTTTCTTTTTAGGATATACAACATACCCATACCAGTTCAAGACAAAGACATGTATAGTATATTGGCTAGATATAGATAGATTCTCTATAAGTATATACTAAAAATACGCTTACCAGTTAAAGACACTGTCATGCAGGGTAAATTTGGTATATATACAATACATATATGCTCTGAGACTAATTCCCCTCTTCATTTAACCCACAATATCAGCCTGCAGTTAAATCCTTCCGGCTTGCCGGGTATATCTTAGTCGTCTACTTTCAACTTTTGGCCACTTTTTACTTGCTTTCTTCTTATAGCCGGGCATGTTTACTATTTTATTTTATTGTGGCGCGTCGGCGTTGCCCAAAACCACAAGAAACGACAACAAAAGCAACAACAGCAACAACAACAACAGCAGGGAACAAAAAACTTAGCGTTAAATTACTGCGAAGTCCCGAGGGCACAAAAAACCGAAAATGGAAATTTATGTCCCAATTGCATTTCGCACGTTGCGCCCCCTAGGAGAAAACTTTGCCCGGTCCGATTATTGGTTATATACGAGTATATATATATATATTTTTTTTTTTGTATATTTTTTCCGTAGGTTCACTAATTATATTAAATTTGCATTAAATTTGTACATTTCATGCATCGATTAACACTTGGATTTCAAGTTCTGTTCGTGTCGTTGTCCTGTCCTGTGCTGTCCTTGTCCTGTGCTGTCCTTCTCCTCTCCTGCCCATTAAAAGGTAATTTGATATACACTTTTGACTTGTGCTTTAAACGTAAATGCCACAAAAGGCGAAGCAACAGTGAGCCGGCATCCATTTATCATTCGCACTAAGCCTCAGTCGCGACGATGTCAGAAGGATATAACTTTAAGAGTTTTTTCTTTTTTTTTTCTTTTATAAATATGCAATGAAATTGGATCAGCGAAAGAGCAATGCTCAACTGATTTTTGGTAGTCGAACGAGCTTTGACAGCGCATTTTGGATGCCGCTGGGAAATCGACGCCGGTTGCATTAAAATATGTAAATTTTCATATAAATACATTGCAGATCTTATCGCTGCCTTGGCCCGTGCAATGAAGCGAATTATGAGAAATCGACAATGGGAAACGGGCCCTGGGAAAAGCTCATTTGGTCAACATTTGAAGTAACAGCCCAATTTGGATTTCAAATTCCAATTGCTGCTATTTTCGCCTATCGCTGGCAGCCCATCTCTGTGCTAACCCTGATTGTCGGTCGCGATTTCCGGAGCAAGGCTTCTCGTCTTATTGTCTACGACCCGTAAACAGTCGGAAGACGTTGCTAACAAGTCTAAGCCGCTTTCCTACACAAATAATACACAGCGAGCAGGACAGAAAACAGAATGGGAAGCCGCAATAAAAAGCCAGTTATGGAAGGGGAAGAGATTTGAGAAGGGGGTTTGGAATGGAGTTGACTGTGAGCAGAGCGATTGCAATTGCGATTGAATTCAAATTCCGATGTTGCACTTCAAAGTCGAGTTGAAACCGAGACGAGTGAAAAGCAGCTGAAGCTGAAGCTGAAGCAGACGCTGAAGCTGCTGGCTTCAAGTGAGTTTACCCAACCCCTCAACCCCTTGCTTACCTTCATCTTCCCCCTCATCCTCGTCCTCAATCTCTCTGCATCATTCACAGTGCCTTCGTTCAGTTCTCATCGGTTTATCCTGTTAAGCTCGTTTGCCATGACGCCAGTCGAGTGGAGTTCTCCATTCAGCGCCCTCCTTGAGTTTGTTTTGCCAACTGTGGAGGCGTGGCAGGAGCGGGAGTCGGAGCAGGAGTGGGGGCAGAGGTAGCTGAAGCATGAAGGCCATTCGTGAATGCGAATGTGGTGGCTGCTTCTCTTTGTTGTCGCCTTAAATATTTTATTGATGTCATTTCGACAATGGTCCAATGTTCACTTGGCTGCTCCTCAGCTCGTTGGCTCCTCGGCTCCTTGAATGTTGAATGTTTTATTGCTGGCTTGTTGATATTTTTATCATCCTCTGCTCATCCTGCTTATGGCCGTTTACAGCGCTTTAACTGTTGTCCTTCGATTGCTGTCGTTGTTGTGGCTTAAAAGCTCAAATCAAATCAAATTTGATGCGCCTCATTTGTGGCAATTATTCAGCCATGGGCCACAACTGAATATACATATACTTAGAATTCATATACATAGCCGCAAGGGTTAACCGGAGTTGACCAACATAAACATTTATCTATTCAATTGCGTAAAGTTTCTCAAGTTCTTCTGTCTGTTCTGTTCTGCCTTGTGCTCGCTCCTTTGTGCGCCGATAAATTGAACAATTTTCCATTTATGCGAAATGCACTTACAACTTTATGCCCCACACACACACACACTCACACATGCAAAAGTTCTTTTGTGCAGGACACTTGGTGCCTGTTGTGCGCTTCCTTCTTTTAATAAACTCGCTCGCATAAAGAGGAATTGGGCCCAGAGATAAAAAGTATGGCAAACATGTTCCACACAAAACTTTCTCACATATTTTCTCCTCTTTGGTTTTTTTTTTCTCTTCTGCCACGCCCCCCTTTTTGTTAGCCTTTTCCTGGCCCTCTTGTTAGGCATGCACCGAGAAATTTTGTTCATTCCGATAATTTTTCTTTTCAATTTGTTTTGTGCTCGTGCGGCGTCTAAAAAGTATGCAACTGTTTTATGGAATTGGCTCGCAATTTGTCGCACAAATATGCCAAAGTCGGAAAATGCAAACTATGAAAATTGCCTGCCTCTGCCTGCCACATGCCACAATGCAATGCAAGGGGAATTAGAACGAGCACTTGGACTTCTTCTTCTTCTCTCTCTGTGTGTGTGTGTGTGTGTGTGTGTGTTTTTGCCTATAAATTAGGAATAAAGAGGGGAAAATGGGAATGAATATATTGTGTCTTATCTGCAAGGAAATTAATTTAAAAGACAATTCATACAAGACAATTCATACAAATAGAAATATGTATATAAATAAATAAATATATTTATATATATCTTACATTTATATATATTATATATATTATATCTTACATTTAAATAAATTTCCTAATAGATAATATTTAAACAAAATATATGTATAGCATAATATATAATTTGTATATATATATATATATATACATATATAAATAAATATTATCTATAACGAATTTTATTTAAATGTAAGATAATTTTTACGTAAAAGTAGATTAAGTTGCCATTAAAAGTAGCAGAAAATTTATTACATACAAAATTTAGTTTTGTTTAATAATATATACAAATTTTTACAAAAAAGTAGGATATTTTATATAAACAGAAATATATATATAAATAAATATATAAGAATGTAAGAATATAAAATAATTTAAAAATTTTTATTTATTTATTATATAAGCATATATAAAACTATTTAAAAAAAAGAATATTCTCAAAAAAAAGCAACTAGCTTAGTTTTTGCATTAACTTTCCGTATCCTTAAATGTATCCTTTAATAATAAGTGAAACTGCAGTTGTTAGCAGAGTTCAGGTCAATTTCTTTGTCATTTAAAGAAAAATTTCTGCTTCGTAAAAATTATAGTTTCAATTGGAATTCAATTTAAATTTAAGCCTAAAGTATTTCAACTATATTTAAAATACATAGATGCAAAACTTAAAGCAGAAACGAACAGTAGGAAAGTATGAAAACGATGAAGACTTAGCAAAAAAGGTTAAGGATATTCCTTTTTAAAATGTCTCCGATTCGCTTTCATATTTCTCTCTGCTTTATAGCTCTTTAGTCTTTAAGTCGCAGTGCTTTAAAGTGCTTCGATTATTCTTTCGATAATCGAAAGCTATTATGCCCACATTAGTCTGTCGCCCCCGATTTATATTTTCCGCTTCTGCTACTACTTCCTCCTCCTCTTCCTCTTGTTGTTGTTGTCAACGTTTTTATGCAAATATTTACATATGCGCGACGACACACTTTTCACGCCCAGTGTCCTTGTGATAGGCGCTGTTACATTTATTTTTCGACTGTTTGCTAAGGATCCCGGCTGCCGTCTGCCCAGCCCCGCTCACCTCCCTTCCTCTCTCCCCCTCTCTGTCTATCTTTCTCTCTGCCTGCCTGCCTGACTGTCTGTCTCGTATTTTATTGTTATTTTAGCTATTAAATTGCTTCGGCTTATCGCACGTTTAAAAAACCAACACCAACAACAACAACAACAATGAGTATGATGATGTGGCACGCCCCCCACGTGCCCCGCCTCCCACGCCGTTTGAATTGTAACTTTTAACTCCATTTATTGTAAATTGTTGTCGCTCGCTTTGCCGCAGGCGCAACATTGCGTGCGTGGGCGTGGCATCTATCATTACAGATAAGAAAAAAAAAAACATAGAGAAAAGAAAAACCGCGCGTGTTTCCCTTGCCTTGCCTTGCCTTCAATTTTTCCCAGCTGCCGCGTATTCGATTTTCCATAAAAAGAATTCGCCCGCGGCACGTTTCCTTATTTCAACTTGGTCCGTTGATGAGGCCGATATCTTGACTCTGCCTTGACGCTGTCTCTCTGTCGTTTATCTCTTTTGTTTAGGAATTTATTCATGACAATTCCAATTGTTGCAAATTTTCATTTAAAAAATATACATATATGTATATATATATATATATACATAAATATATATTGTAAAGATAATTCTTATCAATTACAAATAATATGTACCTAATTAAAAAATGAAGAAGAGGCTTAGATAAATATATAAAATAATAATTAATAATTATTATTATTATTAATATAATATTATTGTACAAGTTTTTTATATACACTATAAAACATTTGGTGTTATTTTAAATTACATAAAAAAGTTTAACTAAATTTATTTGCGCAAATAAATTAAAGTACTAAATTTTTAATTTAAAATAAAAAAGTATGCAAAATGTTAAAAATAATAAACAGATAAAATGAACAAACTTATATTATTTATAAAACTTATTTTAAAAACTAATTATATAAAATTAGAAAAATTTAACAAATTAAAAAATAGAAAATAAAAACATGTTAGAGCATTTTGAAAGATGAAAATTAATAAAGAAAAAAAAATGTAATAGATATAAATAAAATATGAAAAACATATAAGTTGTGAAATTATTATTTTATTTTTATCATATAAATAGTAATATTGAAAATTAGTTATATAAAATAATTAAGTGAAACAAAAAGCTGAAAAAAAAACTTTTCCAAAAACAAAACCTCAACAAACATAATAAAATTTGTTCAGCTGCTACACAAATATTACAAGACCTTAAAGACTTTTCGCTCGCTGTTTTGAAGTATTTCTGCACACAGCTTAATGTATTGCTGCCACGCCCATTTGCAATTGTAAATTCATTGAGTAACTTTACTTAATTTAATCCCCTGTTAAGAGCAAGTTCTAAGACATAATATAGTTTACGATGCTTAGGTCAAGAGCCAACTGCAAAGCAACAACAACGTCAAGTTGTTGACTCCTTTTCGAGTCACCTGGCAACGGCTTAAGACAATATATATATATATATATCTGTATCTGTATATAGCAAAAGGAGCCTGGGCCACAAATGAAAGTGGCTGAGAACAAAGCAGCAAACAACATGAATGGGTTGGCAGGAGCAGGATTGGCTTCGAATGAACTAAAGCAACTTCGACGGAGCACTCGAGGCCAAGTCTTGCTCGTTGACTGTCTATCTCTCTCTCTTTACCTCTCTCTCTCTCTCTGTCTGTCTGTCTGCCTGTCTTGCGACTCCTTGACAGAGTTTGACAGCCCGTCGAGGCTTTTCAAATTGAATCAACACAATTTTCTTTGCCAGAGTTGTCGCCGTCTTCTCTCTGTGCATTTATAAGTGACCGAGGAGGAGGGAGGAGGTGGGTGGAGGGCTTGGAGACTTGTGCGGCACTTGGCAAGCCACTTAATTACAAAATAATAAAGATTCTTGTGCCAGACACTGACGCCTTCATTAACACAATTCAGTGATGGGTCGATGGGTCGTAGGCCTCTCTCTAACTCGACTCGAAAACTTATTCTAATTTCAGCGCCACGCACAATGACCTGGTTACATTTGTAGCCACGGCATGCCACGCCCCCTCTCACACCGTACTCTACTCGACTCTTCGCAACTCCCACGACACGATGTTAATTTCAATTTGTAAAGTCGTCAACGTTGTCTCTCCCCAGTGATTCGTGTGGGCGTTGGTATGGGCGTGACCCGTGTCCGTTATGCCGTTTTTGATTATTAATTGAAATTATGCTTGTCGTGGCAAACGCGCACCGAATTTCTGACAGTTTTGGCAGCCAGCCACGAAATTTGCCAAAAGCCCCCAATTGCCGCATTGCTGCCAATTAATTTGGACCACTGTGCAACTGGGCAACTGGACTCGCCTACCAAAACCTGTCCTCTGTCCCGACAACTGTGGCACACCCAATTCGGTCTAAACAAATTGCAGTTGGAGATTTGTAAACAACGCAAATAGACAAATAGATGCCCGGCCTCTCATATACAAAGCTGAGCAAATAGCCCGAGTGGCAAAGGCAAATCCATTTCGGAAATTTACTTTGTAATATTTCATTATTTTTTATAGAAATTAAATAAAATATTTGGTTTTAATTGAGATAAAACAATTGGGGATTACTTAAGTGAGTAAAATTAATTTTTAAATTAAGATTAAACATATTAGGAATTTTTAAATAAATAAATTAATTTTAAGATATAAAATATTAGGAATTACTTAGATGGATATATTAATTTGTGGACTTTTTCCTGACTATTTACTTAGTAGAATTTTCTAAAAATGTATTTATAGGATATATACGTGTATATTATATATATTTATGCAGAATCTAAAGCAGAGAATATGTTTATGATTTGAATGAACTGATAAGGTGAAAAAGTAAGAAAAAAAAATATATATATATATATGTATGTCGGGGATAAAATGTGGGAAATAACTTGCTGATATATATGTATATGTATATATTATAGTAGGCAAATAGGATGGGATAGCACTATAGTTAACTATCGATGCTTAACTATAAAGTTATCGATATTTAACTATAATACCAACGAGACTACACTAGAATGTATTTAGGAAGAAGAAGAGAGGTCTCTTCACCTCGACAGGTTAAGCGAAGACGTTTTTTGTTTTGTGTTTTTTTTTTAAGCGAAGACGTTGACATCAGAATTATTTAAGTAGTAAAGATAAAATAAATAAAAATATATATATACATAAAGAAAAAAAAATAAATAAATAAAATAAAATAAAATATAACAAATATGTTTTAAAAAAATACATGAAAAATATATTGATAAAAATTTAATATATACATAAAATTGTGTTTAAAAGAAATTAGCTTTTTTTTTATAAATTTTGCTATCAACAAATAATAGTAAATAAATAAAAAATGGAAATAGAAATAAGTAAATAAAATAAGTGAACAAAAAAAATAAAAAAATAAAAAAAATGTATAAACTTTTTTATGTTTTCCTCGTCAAATGTTATTATTGCATATATTAATATTAAATAATAATAAATAAATAAATAAATAAATAAATAAATAAATAAATAAAAGAATAAAAAAAAAATAAAAATAAATAAATAAATAAAAAATTAAATGAGAATTCTTTTGTTAAATTTGCTTCATTCCTGCCTTGACTCCCCTTGCTTAAAACTTAGCGTTAAATATTGTGCTATTTATATTTCTTTTTGAGTTAGTAAATACTGAGTTTATTTAGTTAACTATCTTGTCACTAGTTCTAAAAATAAAATAAAATAAAAAATATATATTTTCTTTAAATTATTCAGTTAACTTGCCAAATATGCCAATAATTCTATAATATTCTATATATATTATTTTGCAAGCTGTTCTGCCTGTGCAGTTGGAGCTAAAGAGTGATCAAAGTAAATGCCAATACATTTGCTCAACTTAATGTATTAAGCAGCTGGCAATGGTGTTAACTAAACAGTTCTCAATCAGTTGTCGACATCGTCTGCTATATGGAGATATATAATATTTTTTGGCAGGTCGTCGCACCACACAGATCCTTATTTCACTTTGATATGCAGCCACATGTCAGTGAAAATGTCTCGTCTAGCATTTCTTTCGCCTCTCTGTGCTTTTTTTTTCGGGATGCTGAACTTTTCTGACATTTATGATGACAGGCGGTCATGTTGGAGCATTGCAGCGAGAGTCGGAGCTGCTTCTGGCCAGCCCAGCAGGAGCAGCAGGAGCAGCAGGAGCAGCAGGAGCAGCAGGAGTATCAGCAGGAGCAGTCACAACTGATGTTGACACGTGCTACATCATCATAGCTGGCGATTCTTTTGCGTTTTTGCTCAGCTGTCGCTTTGCCGGGGCACGTACAAAACATAAAAGTAACTGCACTGCGCTTTGTTGAAATAGTTGCAAAAGGAAACGAGCGCCAAAGCACCGCAGGACCACACACACACACACACACACACACACAGGACCCGCACATAGCCCGCACTGGCCAGCCTCCACTCCTTCTACTTCGCACAGATGATGTGATGCAAAGATGAAAAAAAAAGGACAGGAAAGGAGGCCAGCATGCAACAACGCCCAAATTCAAACTGGACTTCAAAGTGTTAAAATTGCAGCGTCACGGCGAGTGTGTGTGCGTGTGTGTGTGTGTGTGAGTGAGTGTGTGAACGAGATTGTGTGTGATAGATTTCCGTAGAATGTGCATATATATATGTGTGTATATATAGAAAAAAGTCAGACATGGCAAAAAAGTGCAATAGCCTAATGACGCTGCATGCTGAGAGGCCACACACAAAAGATATAATATCTCTTTGAGCTGCGAATGAGTTTAATCGAAGAGGCAGAGCAAACAGGAAAACATAAAAAACAGAGAATATATATGTATGTATGTACCTCTATGTATATGGAAGCGAGCATAGCTCGCTTTGATGTCGCCGCATGACGAACATTTGCAATACTAGAAATGACAGTTCATTAGGCAAATAAACCTTAAAGAGACGCTGTTAATGTTAAGTACTTAACAGCGTCTGCTAATGTTAACTAGATTTACGATGAGCAATAAATATTATTATATATTTTTATACCCTGAAGCCATCGAAAATGGGAGAACAGGGTATAATGGTTTTGCTAAAAAGTATGTAACAAAAAGAAGCATGCCAGACCCCATAAAGTATACACAGGGTTGTCCATATTCGACGGACCCATCTGAGGTTGCCCGTATTCAACCCCCATGTTTTTTTTTTTTTTTTAAATAATAAAAAACACAATTTTTTTATATTAAGATATCACATTCAAATCTAAATCTTGAACTAAATAAAACAATTATTATCGTCAGCATTAAAAAATTGTGCTTTTCTTTGTTTAAAAAAAAAAATATATATATATATATATGGTTCAGTTGAATATCGGCAACCTCAGATGGGTTCGTCGCATATGGACTTCACTGTATATACTCTGTTCGTCTGTGATTCTGTTTGTCCGTCCGTCCGTCGGTACATCGTTTGAACGTATAAGAGCTAAAGACTTGAAATTGTTTATAGGTCTCTGTATATCATGCGCTGATCGAGTTTATTTGAAAAAATCAATAACTACTCCCGTTTTATTGTTATCAAACAAAAACCCCACCAAAAATCAGTTAAAAAATTGTATTCCGTATATCTTTAGAGCTTAAGTTTCCAAATTGTGTACATAGATTTATGTAAGCTTTATTAAACATTTAATTTTTGTTAATATATTGGATACTGTCCCTAAATAAATCCTAAATTTGAAAAAAAAAAATGTATTTAAAATATTAAAGAGTTGTGGTTTGGCAAATATACACAAGAATGTCATTAGCACATTCATAAAACTTATATAGATAGTCCATCTACAAGAAAAGTTATTCAACAAATAAGTTCACATAACATAACCCGAATTGCAGCCCAAGCGCAGTCACTGCGTCAACTGCGCAGCAAGCAGAGGGTCTGCTTATGCGTGCGTGCGTGCGTATGTGTGTGTGTGTGCATGTATTGTTTCTTATATATGCATAAAAGCAGCGAAGAATTATTAGAATATCAGTTCAGCTTTCTTACTTGTTTATTATAGTTTTATGTACTAATACCTTTCCTATAATAAGCTATAAATATGTGTAAATATTTTGTATTTTTTTTTTAAAATATATAAATTTAAATATAAACGTACTTTGGCCATAATAAGCTGGTCAACTCTCTGACCAGACCCAAAGTGGCCAGCCCTCTGCGCTGCGAGCCTCTCATGATTACATCATATATTTTTCATGATATTCCAGCAGCATTTTTTAAATGTTTTTTATTTTTTTCTTGTTTCATCTTCTGCTTTTGCTTTCGCTCAATTTTTGTGCTTTTGTATAATTTATGCAAATTTAAATTTCGCACTTGACGGCACTCGCGGCTCGTGCTTTGGCTGTTTGGCATTTTGTTTTATGAGCTGCTGGTCGCTGCTCATTTTATGCCACTTGCCTTTTGTGTCTCTACAATGTTTTATTTACAACGGCAAAGTGGGAAAGTGGCAAAGTGTGGAAATGGGGAAATATGGCGGCATTTTACAGCCCAGTCTCATATAAAATGTCAACATATGTAAACGGTTTGCGCTGCCGAAAATATTTCAAAAATTCGCAGCAATTGACAATTATGTTGGCCAAGAGCACAGGTAATCATAAAAAGGTGCAAACATTAAGCTTTAACGAGCCATCTCAAACAGCGTAAGCCAGACCAGGCAAGTTTTTTAAAAGAACATTGTCGAAGAACTACATTGCTTAAGCATGCCATAATTCTGAGCTGTTAAAGAACGAAATTAGCCACGGAATTGGAGAAAATAATAAAAGTGGCTATTTAAATATACAAATTTTGTACAATATATAGTTCTTAAAAAAAAAAATATTACAAAGCAGTTTACAAAATAATAAAACTATTTAAGTAGTATTTTATTTTTTTAAGTATTTTTAATAATTTATCAAAATATTTATATAAACAAGAAAATATGATAAAGAAATAAAAAATGTATATCAAAATAATATGTAATAAAATATGAAAGTGTTAATCTGTTAAAGTATTTTTAAAATTTTATACAAATATTTATACAAACAAAAAATATGAAAAATAAAATTAAAAATGTATATCGAAATAATATGTAATACAATTTTAAAATATTACTTTGTTAAAGTATGTATTATAAATTAATAAAATATTTATAAGTACAAGCAAATTTGATGAATAAAATATAAAAATTATATCGAAATAATATGTAAGACAATAAAAAAATATTAATTTGTATTTATTATTATTAAAATAAAAAATATAATATTTTAAATAAAAAATAAAAATAAATCAAATAAAAAATATAGAAAAAATAAATAAATAAAAACATATAATGAAAATTTTGAAAAATTAAAATCAAAGTATTAAAAAACTTTTTTTACGGTGGTATTCAAAAAATAGATAAAGTTGTGTAGGCCAATGGCATTATAGTTAACTATCGCTAGTTAACTATAATGCCATCGATTGTTGAGTGTGGTAGCGGAGATTTTAAGCAAAAATACAAAACATATTTTATTTAAATGAGTGATTAGTGATTTAACTTTTTATTTGAAAAATAAGTTTATTGAAGTTTGTTTCAGTAAAGTTAATTTTTGTTTTTATATTAAAGAAAATTTCAGTGCAACATTTGAATGTGATAATTTTAATATATAAAATAATAGTTTCAGGGTAAAGAAATAAGCAATTAGATAATAAATATCATAATTATTATATTTTGATAAATTTTTTTTACCCAACTCATCGTTTACTTTTATGATACAAACTTTTTTCGCAGTGTATTTCGAGAAGGCAGCTTAAATGTGCAAATAATATTCTAGTCTTGACGCTACTTCTGCTGTCCTTAACTTCATTTGGCCAACACACACATGCACACACATACACACACACACACACACACACACACACGCTCACGCTGAGACAGCCTTCAAGTTAAGCCATTTGCGATTTCTATTGCCGTCTTTTAGGCGTCGCGCACGTGACGCCGCAATTGAGAATTCGTTAGGTGGTTTCCTTATTATGGAAAATATTTGTATTTGTATTTGTATTTGGTATTCTTTTATTCTGGGGGCTTGTCTAAGACTGCATCGACGCGTCCATCGTGTGGTCAATTAAGCGATTATCGATTGCTAAAGCGATTTCTTTGGCTGCACTCGTTGAGGGCGCTTGTGGCATGCTACACTTTCTTGCCGCAACTCCAATTAGACGCTTGAGCAGCTAACTCATAAGCAGATTTGCAAAGCGCTGACTGTGAAATTTCAACGCCGCAAATATTCATAAATGGCTCAGGCACCAGACCAGTTCACCTACCAGTTCAAACCACTGCCACACACCCCCACCCCCTTCGCAAGCCACGCCCCGCCTCTGGGTAAATCCGTAGATGAACTTTAAGCTGCTTGCCTTAAACTAGAACTGTGTATGATTTAATAATTTATTCCCGGCCAGGGCCGCGGGTTTTCGCACAGCTCAGTGAGCTGCCTAGCTGCAGGGGCGGTGAAGCGGTGGGCGGTGGGTGGTGGTTGGTGGGCGGGGCATGCGGAATGCCGGGCAAACAGATGAGCCGGGGGACGAACGTGGGTAAACACAACGATGGAAAATCATTGCAAGGATATAACCGAAACAACAACAACAATGCGAACAAGTGAGTGGAGAGCGGAGAGAATGATTGACTAGGAAATACCCTAACTATAATTCACGAATTGGGGAAGATGTAGGCGAAACACCATCTAGAATGATAACTAGTAAGAGTAGAGTCTAGAGAGTGTTGGACTAGAAAATACCCTAACTACAATTCAACTGGTTCAAATAAAAATTTTGTTTTGTAATATTCGAAAATATTTAAGAATATATAGCCGAAAAAACTACAATGAGAACAAGTCTACAAGAGTAGAGTCAAAAGAGTGTGATTGACTAGGAAATACCCCAACTATAATTAAAATTGCTCAAAATTGCCTAGTGCCTTGGAATATTAAAAAAAAATAAGGTAAATATAGCTGAAACAACAACTTTTATTACCAGGGTAGAGTCTAGAGAGTGTTTGAGTAGATAATGCCCTAACTCCAATACGAGTATCTAAAATCAATCAGCATTGTATTGGACTATTTTAAGAAATTGAGGAAGATATAATAGGATTTTCAACTACAACAATATCTGTGACTTATATTTGTAATTTATCTATAATCTTTGATAACCTATATACCCGATTCAACATTTAACCCCTCATTTCCATACTCTTCTGGTTATGCTCCAACATGGCTACATAGTAGATCAATCATATCCGATAAGTTCACTTCATAGGATAACTCCACCACATACAAACATTCAACTAGCATATCCTTTCTACACATTTTCAATGAGTACAGGGTATATCAGCTACGACAACAACAACAACAACAACAACAAATGGAGCAGGGATTGTGCAGCACTGCCTGTGGTAATGGCATTGGCAACCTTTTGTGGCAATCCTGCGAAAAGGATCTTTGTTTTTGAGACTCTGTTTGTTTGCCCAGCTTTGGTTCGTTTCGCTGCGTTCCGTTACGTTTACGTTTACGTTTTCGTTTTGGTTCGCTTTTTGCTGATAGTTGGCAGGGTTACCATAAAATCAGCTACATCGTTTTCATAAATTCTTAAAGCGTACATCATTTGATAGATGGCCAACAACCTTGTGCTTAAAAGCGCGTTTGTTTGTGTGCAACAGCGCAGCTGAAGAGCTAAGCACATAAAGAAGGATATAGACAAGCGAGCGAGAGAGGGAGAGAGAAAGCAACAAACGACTGAAGGTAAACTGAAACAGGCAATGGATGGGGAATCGTGGGCAACCTTTACATTGATTCGCACATGATATGCACTTTAAGCCAGTCAAGCGAAAGTTACCATTGACTAATCCAAAACAAACTCAATCCGAAGCGGAATAAGCAGGCCAAGATTACAAGGCAAAAACTGTGGACCGAGTCTCAACTTATTGCTGAGTTGGGGCAATTTAAAAAATATGAAAATTAAATGAATAATCACAATTATTAAATTGTTAATATACACGCTAATCTAAATATAATTTACGGTTTTGTCTCATTTTATTTATTTTTATTTATTTATTTATTTTTTTTTTTATTTATTTTATTTTTTAATTCAATTTAAATTTTAATCAAATTATTTTTTGCTTTTATTTAATTTTTCAATAAATTTAATTATTTTCCAAATTATTTTACAATATCTACAAATTATTTTGATGCGTTGCTATCTTTTGTATTTATATTAAATATGCATATTATTTCTAAACATATTTTAAAATTGCAGTTGAATAAAAAATAAATAAATATTATTGTACATTGAAATTTATTAAAATTGTTTTATGGATGATAAAGCAAACATGTTAATATCTTTAAAAAATTAATGTATATTTAAGTTTATGTTGATGGATAATATTAAGTTTTATATTTTATTTATAATACATATACATATGGGGATACATTTAGTTGGGGAGTCACAAAACATTAAATTAAAAATAAAAATTATTTAGATAAGGATTTAACCCTACCAACCACAACTGTATATATATGTGAATATATGTGTATATATTTATACTTATATATTTTAAGTTACTTATCTGTTTTGGAGTAGTTTAAATGATGTATTATATATATATTTATATATATATATATATTGAGGCATATTGTTAAGAAACAAATTTGAAGAACATTTAATGAATAATAAGAAGATAATATGAGCCAAAAAGCTTTATACATATTTTAAGCAGTTTATCCTTAAAGTAGTATTTAAATATTATGTCTGTATAGACAAAGATAATAAAAGTCTTATGAAATAAAAGAATAAAAGATCTAAGCCTCATAAATAACTATAAACATGTACAAAAAAAAAAAAAAAAAAAAAAAAAAAAAAAATATATATATATATATATATATATATATATATATATATATATATATATATATATATATATATATATATATATATATATATATATATAAATGTATGAGCTTTCATGTCCTTAAGAATTGTATATATTATCTAACATATGTACCTCTAGCACAATTAAATTTTAAGGACTTTAAATCAAACAAATTTAGTATAAACATATTCTGCATGCTCTTAGCTTAAAAACAATGCCAAACAAAATGAAGAAACAGTTTATCTGCTCAGTAATCTACTAATAATCTCAAGTATATTTCCTTATCAAATCAATCTTCATCCCACACCCACACAGACTCACAGCAATAAAGTAGCCAAAATTGGGTTGGCAAAAGCAACAATTGTCAAGCATATTTTCGGGCATTAATCCTAATAACTGGCCAACCAACCAACCACCCACCCACACCACAAGCACCTCTGCACAACCGCCGAAAATGCGAGCCATAAATATGTACACGAAGCACAGGAATAACAACAACAAGAGCAAAAAAAACTATTAACACAAACACAACGCTGAGTTATGACAAGCTGCCCCCAACAGCGATAAGGCAATTGTGGCAAGGCGAGCCGCAAAAGCCGCAGCTTGTCATAATAAAGGACATGATGGGAGGCACGCTTCTATGGGTAAAGCAGGACGGCAGGACCGCAGGACATCCGTAAAATAGTACAAAACGAGAGCAGACACAAACACAGACGGACGGCAAAAAAGGACCGGGCCCGGAAAAAGGAGTTGCTCCGATTCCCTGTGATGGACAAGGGCCAAGAAGTTCCCTACGTGACTTTGTGATTTTATTGGCGTTGAAAATGCCGCACGTATTCGGCAAGGATTTTCCTTTGTGGCCAGACCAAACTCAAACACACACACAGACTTCCTCTCCCCCTCTCTCTCTCTCTCTTCCTGCATTAACACTCAACTGGTGAAGAACTTGGAATGCTTTTTATGCTTGTGTTTAGTGAAAAAAAGGGATTCGAGCTGATTGCTCCCCAAAGAAATGGGAAACGAAGTCGCAAACTGGACTTCAACTGCCGACTGTCAAACATAATTGGCTGAATGCTAGAGCTGTTGGCATTTAATGTCCGAGTATTGAGAGCTAAAGCTAAGTACTATAATTTATATTTGGAAACAAGTATGACAAGCGTAAATTTATGTAATATTTTTTAAATAATTAAAGTATATAAAATATCTTTGTAAATTGTAGAACAATAAACTGAAAGAATTAAATAATTAATACTAACAAAATAATTAATACTAACAAAATTATTTCTATTTATGTAGCTCTATTAAAATTAATTTTATAAAAAACATGCTT
This sequence comes from Drosophila hamatofila, assembly GCA_035045345.1. Lineage (NCBI taxonomy): Eukaryota > Metazoa > Arthropoda > Insecta > Diptera > Drosophilidae > Drosophila > Drosophila hamatofila. The sequence goes on along the minus strand of JAWNPA010000019.1, from coordinate 15,847,999 downwards.
TGAATTCCCAGGATTATAATTAATACTAACAAAATAATTTCAATTTATATTTTAAAATTATTTTGTAGATAATTAATATTAATTTGATAAAAAATGCTTTGAATTCCCAGCAATATAATTAATACTAACAACATAATTTCTATTTATAGATTAAAATTATTTTATAAAAAGTTAATATTAATTTGATAAAAAATGCTTTTTATTCCTGCAATTTTTATACATTTAAATAATAGAAAAATAATGGAGCAGAAAAAAAGGAGCTACTTCTCAATAATAAATATATTTATTAAATATCATTGTTATTTTAACTTATGATAAAATCTCTATTTACAAAAATATTTATATAGTCCACTTCTCAGCGCCTACATATATTATATATATTTCATATATGCTTCAATTATTGGAGATAAGTCTAGTTATGACAACTAGTTATTTTTAATATTCCTTGATGATAAGAAATTGAAATAAAAGATGTTGCTTTGTGAAGCGACGATCAGTTCAGCAAATAGCGTTAAAAAAAATGATACAAATGCCCAAAAAATAGAAAAAATTCTAAAAATATTTTTTTTTTTTTTCCATTATCTTCCTTGATATTATAAGGGTCAAGAATCTATCTATCTATTACTTGAACTATTTTTCTCTATCACACATCAAAATCATTAACCTAGCTTACCATTTAAGAGTAGCTCCTATTTCAAACATGATTGTATTGAAATAAATATAGACACAATTTTTAACGAATTATAATGCTTTTTATATTATTATAGCTAAGATCGTAGTATATCATAATATTATAGATCGTATATATTATATTGATACAAGATATATAGATTTTCCGCTTACCTTATAAGACTTGTAATAAGATTTGCTTCAATGTGTTAACCAAGTGTTAAGCTTCTGCCTTCTACAAATTTGTTAACTGCAAAAGATGAAGAAGAGAACATAAAAATAATGAGAATAATTGCATTTGATTTGGCACTTGAGAAGGCCTCAACTAGTCGAGAGCCGAGCCAATTTAATAGAACGTCTTCTTTTTCTTCCCCTTTCTTTCTGCCTCTCACTCTCTCTCTCTCTCTCTCTCTCTCTCTCTCTCTCTGTCTTATTAAAGCAATGGAAATGGTTCAAGTGCAAAAACTGAAGCGCATAAAGGAGAGCAGGGAAGAAGAAGAAGGTGAAGCTGAAATTTCGTAAGAGGTAAGAGGCATGAGGTAAGAGAGAAAGCTGCCAAAGTAAAGGCACATTTTTTGCTGCTGCTAGCCAAAGAGAAGAAACTGAAAGACAGCGGCAGTCGTGTCTGCCTTTGTTGTTGTTGTTGTTGCTGTTGTTGTTGCTGTTGTTGTTGGCGGTGTTGGTGTCCTGGCAGCTGCAATTCTGGCTACGGATTTCCTGATGATTTTATTGGGCCGCCAGCAAACATTTTTGAGTGTAGCCAACGGCGCTCAGGACTGCGGAATGCGCCAAAGTATTTTGGTAACTTTGTTTCTTTTTCTTTTTGTTCATTTCATTTTTGTTGTTGTTGTTAGCAGTCCACGGTTTGCATTCCTTTTTCATTTTTTGTTCTTTGGCAAAGGAGGCCGAGGCATAAAGGATTAAGCTTTAGCGCCGCCAGGCCTGAGAATTTTTGTGAAAATTTTGTATTTTTAAATTTAATTTCCACTCGAGAGTCTAGCTACGTTGGCCTTAAATTGAGGCAGACAAATAAAATGCTAGAAAATATTGAAAAATAATGGAGAGCAGCAACAACTGAGGAAGGATATAGCTATGTGTGTTAGTGTGTGTATGTGTGTGTGTTTGTATCTGTGTGTATCTTCACACCCTAGCACATGTGCAGCGAAGCGTTGCATACTTTAAGAAGCCAGCTGGCATTTTGTGGCAGCTGCAACTGCAACTGCAACGGGCAATGGCAATGGCAACTGCAGCCTGCCACGATACACGATATTGCAGCAGACAGGCTGCCGGCTACTTATGGCTGCAAAGTCGAACACACTGAGAAACCAGGCCAACACACACACACACACATATACATATATATACATGTATATACTCCTACTTGCAAGTGTATACAATATTTCGTTAGGAACTTTTCTTTTCTTTTTTTTCACCTCCCCTGAGCACAGCTCCTGGCACTTACTTAACGATGAGTGCCGGCTTTCCACATCCTCATATGTTTCGAGTCCTGGCAGAGTGCTTGTTTAGCCGGTTTAAGCAGCCAGTTGAGTGCGTGGCATCGTTAAATATTTGCACTGCCTGTTAAACAACACTTATGCCAATGCCAATGCCTGCTCATATTTATCTACGATTGTTAAAAGTGCGTTTCGAAAAGGCCAAGCCTAATGAGCATTGATTGTGTGGAAAGGTAAAGATGGGTAGAGTAGATAATGATACTTGGGCAGATCAAGTGCTATATCTTTAAACAGAAATATTAATTGGAATGGCAATTGGAATTAAAGAACAATTTTTGTTACTATGTTGAAGCTACTTACTTGACTTGTTGTATAAAATACATAGATCAAGGTTTTCCTAAAAGATAGGCTCAGGCTTAAGACTTGACGATGTCAAATCTTCTGTTCTGAATGCTCATCGTGAGGGGAATGTGTCGCCAATGTTTATTCTCCTTCCTGCTCTTCCTGTTGTCCATAAGCAACTGAGTCAGAGATCTCTCAGAGATCGATCCCTAATCAATTCAAACAGTTTGGCAGGCGTAATACTTTTGACCAAAGTTGATTGGGTATTTCTACAACTTTAATGATATTGCTGATTTTGCTGAAAAGAATTTAACAAATAAAAAATTAATTTGTAAATTTTATAAAAAAATAGCATTTTAATTATATAATATATATAGTGAAAATAATAATTATAACAAAATAACAAATATATACATATTATCTAATATAATCAATAATAATAAATTAACATGTAGGACTAAGTTTTCTGTTGAAATGAAACCCAAATTTCAAAGTAAATGTGTTATCAAATAAAAGAAAATAAAAAAAGGACAAACTCGCTCCAAAATCCTTCCTAAATAAAGGGTTTGACTTTTAACAAATTAAACTAAATGTTTTGTAGAACATAACATTAATAATAAAAATAAATACAATATATGTGCAGTAAAAAAAATAATAATAATTAATAATAATAAAAATTAATTTGAACTAAATTCACATAATAAATAAAAAATAAATATAATATTAATAATCAGAACTATAATATTAAAATACATATAATATTAAGATATGAGTATTAGAACTATTAATTATTTTTATATATATTTTTCTATTATTATTATTTTTATTTATTTATTTATTTATTTTTTTTTTTTGTGCTTGCTCAGAGAATTTATAAAGTGCATTCCACTTCAAGCATAATTTCATGAACAGAAACAACCTAGACTAAATTTATATCTAATCAAATATACTTTATTTAGACTTCTGTTACTTCCTGCTGCTTGTTACATACACATATACATACACATATAGCTTGTATACACTTCTAATAAATTGCTAAACAGTATACACAGAAGCTAAACTTTCAAATACTTTAAAATACTCAATTTTTGTACATTTATTTAAGGCTTTATCTTGAAAAAGTTTTCTCTCCAATTCACTCAAAACGAAACTTTATAAGTATTTGTCAGCTAACAGAGCAGGTAATTAGCAAAGGCGAACTTTAGAAATTTATATAGATATTATATACAAACAAGTAAGAAAGTTCTAGTCAAGACTGCTCGACTTCGAGATCCCCTGAACCCTTCTAGGAATTTAAGTAATACATCGCTTATTTTCTGCCTATGCAAAAAACCAAATATGCACACACACACACATACACACATACGCACGCACGTATAATCAACCATGGGCTGCAGTGTGAGCTTACTATGGGAACTTAATTATTTAATAACTTTTATTGTAGACCGACAATCTTCATAAAGCTTTCAATATATCAAATAAATATCATATGGGAAATTTACATGTATATAAAATATATAATTAGAATTAACTATGTTTATTTGCCGATCTATATACTAACCATATGTCTATCTGTATGTCTGTTTGTCTGTGTCTCTGTCTATCCCTCAGTCTGTCTCTCCGTCTGACTGTCTGTCTGCCTAAGCAAAGCAATGAGCGAAGATGAGCAGCAGAAGATCATTTATGTTGTCTATATGTACGCAGCAATATTTGCTTACATTTACATTTAAGTTAAACTCACTTAGAATGCTTAGAGCAGCAGAGAGTGTTCTCATTGATCACTTCACGATCGACTGCAGCGATTGCAACTCGACGCAGGCTCAACATTTGAGCTCGCCTTGGAGATTGAGTGAAAGTGGCCCTATATAAAGAGCAGCAGCTGCAGCAGTTCTTCAGTCGTCCAGGCCCGGTGGGGGTCAGTAGTGCAGTGCAGTAAAGTGAAAGTGAAAGTGAAAGTAGTGAAGTGAAGTGTGGTCAGGTAAATATTTTATTTGTTAATAATGTTAAGTACTTTAAGCAGAATTGTAATAGTTATAAATAATTCTTATTATTGTTATTATTATAATTATTAATTATGAGGGCAACTTTAGACAAAATGTTAGTGATCGTTTGAAGACTTAGAAAACTTGAAAGACTTAGAAAATTCGGAAGATTTAGAAAACTTAAAAGACTTAGAAAATTTTTGCAGAATTAGAAAATTAGGAAGACTTAGAAAATTTTACAGACTTAGAAGACTTGAAAGACTTAGAAAACTTTATAGACTTAGAAAACTTGAAAGACTTACAAAAATTAGGAAGACTTAGAAAACTTGAAAGACTTAGAGGGAAAACTTAGAAAACCTGGCAGACTTAAAGGAAAGACTTAGAAAACTTGGAAGACTTAGAAAGACTTAGAAAACTTGAAAGACTTAGTAAAATTGAAAGACTTAGAAAATTAGGAAAACTTAGAGACTTAGAAAACTTGGCAGATTTAGAGGAAAAAGTTAGAAAACATGGTAGACTTAGAATACTTATAACTTTTTCAAAGCATCGTTAGTAAAATTGGCATTAGGATAATAGTTGATAAGGTAATTATTATACATGACAAAAACCAAAATTCTTAAAAATACATATGAATCTTCATTTTAAATTTGAAGACTCTGGCTCAAAAGTTGTAGGAGGTAAAATTTTTTAACTGATTTTCGATAAAGTTTTTAATCAATAACAAAACAACGAGAGTAGTTATCGATTTTTGGAAACAAACTTGATATGCGCGTGCAATAAGAAAAATAGTTTGAAGTCTCTAGCTCTTATATCTTCTGAGATCGACGCGTTCATACATACGAACAGACGGACGGACGGACAGACAGACCGACAGACGGACAGGGCTAAATCAACTCAGCTGATCAAGTATATATATACTATATGCAGTCTGCCACGCCTCCTTCTGCCGGTTACATACATTTAACAAAACCATTATACCCTGATTTCCCATTTTCAATGGGTTCAGGGTATAAAAATTCGATATATATAAATTTATATATAGGTAAATATATATGTGTGTTGGGTGTAGCTAAGCTAAGCTATAAGCTGCATCGAACCGCAAAAGTAAAGCTTAATAGAGTTTGGCCAAATCTTTCAGCTTCTCCTGCTGCTGCTCCTCCTGCTGCTCCACCTCCACAATTAACACACACATGTGTATATGCCACACATATGTTGCGCAGTTTTATGGGCACTGTCTGCTGGCAAAAAAGAAAAGGAAAAAAAGCTGTCGACTCCCCGAACGCATTTGCTGAGCTCCCTGGGCGACATTTAAGCGACAGCCGTGCGACGCGGACACACAGACAAACTGACAGTTAAATGACAACGCAAAGGAAATAAAATGCAACAGCCAAAGTCTGCAATGCGCCTCCATCTCCCTCTCTCTCTCCCTTCTCTCTCTCTCTCTCTCTCTCTCTCTCTCTCTCTCTCTGCATTGTTTTCTGCTCTACGTCAGATTTTGGTGACTTTGATTTGGCTACAACGCGTCGTATGCGCAATGTAAGCTGCAAAAAAAACACGCCCTGTCTAGCCTCCACTCCAACAGCTTGTTAAATTGCATTGTCGATTGATTTTGCATGAGATACCTGCATATAAAGTCCATATACATGTAGTATATATGTATTCTGAGCACAGCTCATATGTCTCTATTGATTTTGCCAGCCTAATTAGTGAACGCCATTTGCAACAGTCACGTTTTTCGACTTTGCCAACTTTTAGGCCAAGTTTTTTAATTGCAATTAGGAGCGGCTTATATTGATTTGTCTGTGCGCAAAGTTTTCAGTTTTCAGTTTTCAGTGGGCTGGGACGGAGGGCAGGAGAGAACTGCATGGCTGACAAATTGTTTGACTCTCTTTTGTCGGCGCTCATTTGCATAATTTTTAGCTCGGAGCATCTTTCGAGTTGGGCACACAGCCAAACCAAGCCAGGGCAGGTGCTTGGCGTTAGTCACCTTGAACCCGTTACATGTGCAAAACTACATTCATTTATCAAATGCGCTAAGCCCCCTTTGTGCTGAAGTGTCAGCCGCAACGTTAACCTTGCCCAATGCCAGCCGCAAGAGTCGCTTATCTGACCGGTTACACGTGACGTATACGTAATTTCTGCTGGCAAATGATTAACGAGTCATGTGCCAAGCCAAGCCGAGGACAACAACAATGACAGCGACTTCTCCTTGGACTTCCTGACACTTAAATCGTAGCCAAATATCGGTTAGAATTAGGCAAGAGTGTATATGAAGTATTTTAAGAATTATTCATTTGCATAAATATTACAACTTTAATGAATTTTATTTTATGTTATTTGTTTTTTAGAATATATTAAATATACATTTTTGTATGTCCTATATAAATATATATATATATATATTTGTTTTTTATATTACAATTATTTATTGTAATAAACCAATACAGATAGCAGAAGAAGAAGATTAAGAGCGGCAGAGATTAGTTAGAGTTGAAAGAGAGAACAAGTCGAGAAGCAACAATTGGATAATAAAATAATAATTTAATATATAATAATAAAAGCTCTTATAAATTAGATAATGAAATAATGTAATAGGGCCTTCTACATTACATTTAAATTTCTCACTGTTATTTATTCACATTAAACTTTTTTTAATTTAATTTTATTTTAATTATTTTTATATATTTAAATTAAATATATATTTATTTAAATTAAATACACATATTAAATTAAATATGCATTTTTATTTATGTTAATATACTTTTTATAATATTACAATTATTTAAATTATTTACTGTTATTTATTCACATTAAATTAAATACATATACTTGTCCTTATAAAATTGAAAATTATATAACAGAATTAAAATTTAATTCTTAAAATAGTTCATATACACTCTTTAAATTATAAAACTAAAAATTACATTACAGAAAAACGTCTTATAGCATTGACAGTAACTTACCTGTGTGTAGTATATAATAGTATCAGCATCAATTATCATCAAATGGATTAAATGGATAATCAAATCAAATGGTAGACCACAGAATTAGCAGCAGCTGAAACACATAAAACATACAGATAACATAGATAGATAAGATTTAAATATTACTAAATTTTTAAACAATAATAATAATAATTTATAAGTATTTAATCTATAAAACCTTAAATAATAGCATTAATATTTAAAGAACATAAATAAAATCTTTAGTTAAAATTCCCTTCAATTGTAATACTCTTTTTTGGGCACTTTTCGGCGTGTAGAATATCCATTATTAGTGTTGGCAATATATATTTCACTTTAATGCCATTATGTTTGCCTTTCATTAGGCTCCACTTGACATGCCTCCTGCTTGCGCTCCAGCAGTTAATTGATTTCATTGTTCGAAGCTAGTTTGCAGTTGCCAACAAAATCGCAATAAACTAGTCGGTCTGGCCAGGTCCAAACCAGCCCCGGCGAATACGCAATTTAGCCACAAAATTTATGCTATGGCACACTAAATGGGCCGACGAGGCCTTTTAAATTGCAACAATTGCCACAAAGCAACAACAAGGGCAGACAATAACAACAACAGCAATATATAAGCAACGGCGCTCGCTGGCAAAGGACAAACGCAAACAATGCAGATAATTTAGTTGCCGCGCTCAAAGCTAGTTCTCGTCGATAGATGGCGCTGCTAACTTGTTGAAAAATAGCAGCTGGTCAACTGAATCCATTGGCCACACGCAAAAACAGTTAACTTTGCAGCATGCAACGTTTAAATTATGCAGCCCAACACAAAAACAGAACATGGACTCCCGCTTTCCCACTATGTGGCTATATATATATATATGTGTGTGTGTGTGTGTTTGTGTGTGTATTTGTTTGCCAAACGTCTGTGAGGCCTCTGCTTCTGCCTCTGCCTCTGCCTCTGTTTGCATTTGGCATTCAAAAAAGTTGCCGCAAGCTAAAATTAAGTTGACTTGGAAGTGGCTTTAAGGCTTCCAGCCATAGCCAGAGCTATAGCCGTCGGCAGAGCCATCGCAAATGCAGCTCATTTAAACACATGTCACAATACTTTCGCACAGCTGTCACTTTGACAATTTTCTAGATGAGTTTCCTGCGATTCCTCGTGCCAGCTAACACACCACCAAAATAAGTAAAGAGAGCATGGGATGACTAAAAGATACCCTATATATATACAAAAATATGTTTGAAAATTAGAGACAGTTTAATAAAGTTATAATATATTAAAATCGATATATATCGATATTGAATGTTTATTTATATAGGCATTATTTTTTTAGCCATTTATGTAAAATTATTTGTAGCAAAATTACTATGTTGGAAAATGAATAAAAGTTAATATAATAATATATTACAATCGATATATATATATCGATATTAAATGTTTATCTATATTGGCATCGTTCGTTCATATCGGCAAGCTAAGAAAGTATGACACGACTACAAGATACCCTGTATATATGTAGGAAAATGAATGAAAGTTAATATAAAAATAATAAAACATTACAATTGATATATATCGATATTAAATGTTTATTTATATAGGCACAGTAATGTGCTTTGTGGCTTAATTACTAATTTCTTAAAATTTGTCACCAATCTCTATTCTCTATGTTATCGATTAATATCGATTTCAGACAAGCAATAATTATGACAAATGTATGCTTTGATTCAGCATGCTCATCTTACAAGGATTACAGCGTATAGCAAGAGAGAAATAAAAAAAATCTAAGCTAAGCGCCGTCTTGCCTTGTCGCCTTGTGCGTAGGTTTGTCAACGTCATCATCATAATGTTGTACCAAGCACACACACAAACACACACACACATAGAGACTGCCTGTCTGGCTGCGTGGACTGACTTTTTGCGGTGGGTTTTTGTCGCCACGCGTAATGAAAACTTACATCAATATAACGTGTATTAGAAAAATGGCAAGCAGCTGCGCTTGCTATTGCCAGAGCATATACTATGTAGACATATATATATATGTATATATATATATATACATCATATACATATATATATATATATAATATAATATATCTGATTCTGCCAAAAGTTACCTCAGCTGTGCTGAGCTTTAAGATTATTGCCAAACTTATTCACAGTCTGTTAATAGACAGCAATAATTCAAGTTCAATTTCATTTCAAGTTCATGTGAATTCTTGAATATGCTTAATACGAGAATTCTTAGAACGTAACTTGTTAGCTACTATATAGGATATTTATGTAAGCCTTTGGGTATGTCAATGGCAAATATGATTCCTGGTAATGACTGGAAGTACTTTTAAGATTATCTTCTAGACGAAGATATTTGTTCAAGTTCAAGTTAAGTTAATTTAAAAGCAGTTCAAGTCTTAAATTGATCTAATGTTTACGTGTTTTTGTTAAGACCTTTAACAATATATATTCTATAAAATTGTATATATTCATCTATATACATATCTATGAGGCATTGTATAGGAAATTTAATTCTTTTTTCTTTCAAAGCAACTTAACTAGTTAAAATTCATTTTGCATATAAAATAATATATATAGAAACATAAATAATGTCAGCTTCTACCAGATATATAAAATGTATTTAAATTTTTTTATATTTATTTTTAAATATATATTAAATATATGCTTCATATTTTACTCTAAAGTCTTTCGTTTTTATATTGCCGAAAAAAATAATTTTATATAAAATATAAATTTAAATTCAAATACATTTTGTGTATATTGTAGAAGCTGAAATAACTTATAATATAATATATAATATAATATATATAAATTTAAATTTAAAAAGATTTAAGCTAACAAAAAACGTATCTTTAGTATAAATATAATATAAAAATTTATATTATTAAACAACATTTTAAAATATAATTATAATTTAATATAAAATGAATTACAAAGTTAGCTTAAAATATATTATAATATAACAAAAAATATATTAAATTATATATTTTTATATTTATTGTAGAATTACAATCAATTTTAAATGTATATTCAAATAGATTTTGAGTATTAAAAATGAAATGAATAAAAAATATTTATATGATTATATAAAATATTACAATATACTTATTAATAATTCAATACAAAAAGAATTATAATAAATAAATTATTAATATATCAAAAAAATATATATATAAATAAGAAAATATATTAAATTATATTAATACTTTAATATATGTTGTACGATGAATATATTTATAAGTATATAAATATATAAGAATATTTTATAAAATAATTTATATTATTTTTTTTAGCCTTTACGTTATATATTTAATACAGATAGGTGCTATATTCATCTATTCATATATTTTCTATGGAATAAGATGATATTTTGCAGCACATAGACTTTCCTTAATAAATTTTTTAATTTCTATCACTAATCAAATGTTATCAATTATTGCATTATTTCAAATTTAATTATCATATAGAATTATATATATTTATTATTATTATTTCATAGGCATTCCATTTGTAGCTTGAATATATTTAATACTTAATAACCCAAGTACTAATTTAATTTTTGTTTATTACATTACATTATTACATTACATATTTACATTACATTACATATCAGCTAAGACTTCACCTACTTCTATATTTGTAGTCCAAGTCTTAAAGCCGCAAGCTAAGCTCCCAAAGCAGGCGCATTAACCAAATTATAAACCATGGACTACCGTGGCAAGGCGTGCGCATACCTATTCTAAAGCACTGTAATAGTTTGCCAACATAAAATTTCATAAAGAGCACACGCCGGAAATAGGAAGGATGCGCTTTGTCGCTCCAACTAGGAATCCTCTATATAAATATACAGGAATATATATGTATGTCTTTCTAGGAAGTAAATTTCGTTATCGTTTATTATTATTATTATGCGCCATGTGTGAAATGTCTATGTATATATATATGTGTGTGTGTGTGTGTGCCTTGTGTTTGTGTTGTGACGTGGGAAATAAATTTATATTCATAACACAGGACGCGGACGAGGTATAAAAGACGCTGTCGGAGCTGAAGGCTCAGCGCCCACAAGTCGCCAACATGCATACAAAGTGCTTTATGTGTATCACAAGATGTTCCTCCTCCTGCCTCCCGCCTCCTGCCTCCTGCTCCCAAATACATGAACTGCTGCTGCTACTGCTACAACAACAGCAACAGCAACATCAACAGCTATAGCTACTCCTGTTGTAGCATTACATCAACAGCCAGCAGACTGGCAAGTTTTTTGATTAAGCTTTAGAGTTGAAGGAGTCTGGCGCTCACAGTGCGCCTCGGAGTTCTGTTAAGGCTTTGAGTCTGTGCAGCCGGCTAATGGCATTAGCTAGACTAGCTAGTAGCTTCTACATATTGATTACTAATTTACTTGCCGTCTGCGTCTCAAGTTGTCGAGCCGAAAACTTCACATATCACGTCAACAGAAATGCAGATAACGACATTTTGCTAGCTAGCCCAGCTCAACACAGATCAGGCATTAACATCGAAGCGAACCAGGCCAGACCAGGCCAGACCAGGCCAGGCCAGGCCAGGCATCGTCCAGGTAGCATTCACGTTGCAGGTGGCTGGCTGGCTACTAGTTTCCGTTTGATGCAGCAACTTCTTCGTCTTCTTCATATAAAATGTACAAAGCGACAGTGCAAAAGTAATTTTGGGCACAGCAGAGACGTAGGAAACCATGACTAGACCCAATATGAACTTCCACTCAAAGTCAGTCATGCATGTAGTCAAACGGCAAATGCCGAAGCTTGAAGCACCAGCTACCAACTCCCCTCGAGCTACGAATGTTGAGCGACAGTCGCACAACAATCAAAAAGCGTATGGAAGTCAAAGGCGCCGCAGGGCACAGGAGGCAACGGCATCGGAGGAGGACGTGGCAGATAGTGAATGCTAACTGAGCCCAGTTCCCATCGATGGCATCGGGCATTGGGCATTGGGCATTGGGCAGGAGGGGTTCGATGCAATGCAATAACTTGCCAAACTGACACCATATCCTTGGGGTCCACTTTTTGGCAGCGGCACATGTAGAGCGCTCGCTCTACGCTCTAAAATAGTTCTTTATTTTTCTTCATCTTCCTTCCCATTTTTTCGTTTTTGCATTTATATCTGTATAAGAAAAAGGGTACTACACGCACGACTACTCATCATCATGTGTATTATGGGTATGCTTGCTTTTTAAATACACTCAGCGAAATTCTGAGAAATTTATAGACAGGTAAAAGAGTATATTTTAATATATTTATAAAAAATTTGCATATGACTATAAATAAATATTACAAAAAGGAATTATATATATATAGATGTAAATTAAGAAAAATAATTATAATTAATATTAAATAATAATAAATATTACAAAAAGGAATTATATATATAGATGTAAATTAAGAAAAATAATTATAATAAACATTAAATAATTATGTATAATAAAAAAAATTTTTTTAGTTTTATTACATTTTTTAATTTTTGGTTGAAATAAGAAAAGAAAAAAGAGTATTCTTTAATATATTATAAATTTGCAGAAAACTATCAATTTAAAAAAAAAAATATTTATATATATTAAAATTATTGATTCTTAATATTCATAATAAATATTTGTGTACATATAAAAAAAATAAATTGTTTTTCCTATTTTTTTTTTAAATTTAAAGAAAAATAAAAAGAAGAATAAAAAAAAAATAAATAAATAAAAGAATATATATATATACAAAAAAAAAATAGAAAAAAAAAAGAAAAATACAAAGGAGTATTCTGTAATATATTATAAATATGCAGATAATTAACAATATTTAAACGACAAAAAAATAAATAAAAATGATTGATAAATATTTATAATAAATAATTTTGTATAATAATACTTTTAATATATTTTTTTATTATTATTGTAAAGAAAAATAGAAAAGAGCTCAATATTATTCACGGCAATCAACACTTTTCTTAATGAATTATAAAAAAGAAGAGATAGAATGTTTAACAATGTGAACAGACAGTTTAAGCTTATAAATAAATAAAAACCAGTGCTGTGAAATGTTTTTTGCGTATAACATATATAAATTTGCAATAAATGGTAATACTTTAAATATTTTATTCTTATTATTTTATTATATTTTAATGACTTTTTAAAAGAAAGAACGACCTATTTTTATACATTAGATATACAGAAAATTATAAATATTTTTAATTAATGTATTGTGTTTTATATTTGCTTATAAAAAAGAGAAACTTATTTGGATTTCATTTCAGTAAGGAACAGAAAGTTGAATTTTTTTTTCCAAAATATAAAATATTTTATTATTGCAAAATTTTGTAAATCAACTTTTAGTTTATGGATTCCCGAATAGATTTCGCTATCTGTACACATATTTTGAATGGAGGCAATGCAAAATCATGCTCAAATCGAGCAAATTGCATATTTCTTACGCTCGCGATTTAATTTTTGATGCGATATGCCGCAGCGTTGACTGGAGGGAGCAGAGCTGGGAGAGTGAGGAGAGAATCGGGAAGTCGTCTCCGCAGCAATTGCAGCAGCAGGAAGTTCCGACCACATCCTTAGCTTCTCTGCTCGCCCTACACATTGGGCTGCTGCGAGTGTGTGACTTGTAAATTTCCCCAGTTGAAGCTCAGCAGAGGCAACAGCAGCAGCAGCAGCAGAGGCGCTTGATTGAGCGCACGTTTTGCCGGCGCCGAGTTGGACTGTCAGACTGTCAGACAGTCAGCAGCGCTTCACTTGACTTTTTATTTAAAATATATATATATATAGTATGATATAGGGGGATTGAGCACACGAAATTAAACAAAAATAAAAAAAGGGAAGTACAGGAAATGAAGCAAACGGCTAACTCTTTTTATTTCCCAAGTGTCAGAGCCAAGCCTTGGCGCAATTTTCGTTTGGGTCTCTCTCACTCTTCTCTCGCCGATAGCAGCTCGTACGTGTTTAGAGTTATCTTATTCAAGGTTTGGTAATGCAACACCTACGGCTGCAGAAGCTTATATCTGCTCAACTGTGGTTTTAAATTTCTGCAATATCATTAGCAACATCATTACATCTGTTGTCTTCTCTGCATTGGTATTCAATGGCATTGTCTGTATTAAACTTGAAGCCCACAAGCTCCAAGCTGCTCCTGCTGCTGCTGCTGCTGGCATTTTCAGCATGTCATGTCATGAGTATGTAAATTTTTGTAGCTCTCACTCAGTCTCTATTTTCTCGCTCGTATCTCGCTTTGAATATTATACAGTATTAATGTGAAAAAGTACAGCGTTGATTTCACATGTCTCTCTTTCTCTCTCTCTCAGGGGGAAACCCCTCCAAAGCCATAGCGGAGGTGGTGAAAAATGTTGCAAAGATGCAAAACAACTGTTGGCAGTTTGTCAAATTTGATTTGTCATACATCAAATGGCTTTAAAATGACAAGAAGCACGAAGCGGGAGCTGCTTTCAGCCAAATGACTGTTGACTAGAGGAGCTACAAACAGCTCCACAAATAGACACCATAGCAGAGCCAAACAAATTTGATAATAAAAAGAAGAAGAAAAGGACAGAAAAAAAGTGTTGATGTGTAAAAAAGGCCCGAGGGCTGCATAATGGCAAATGCAAACTACCAGCAGAAGAATTTATGTAAATCAAATACGTTTTCAACCAGTTTGCGATTAGAGTTGGATGAGAGACAAAGAGAGCTTTAATCGGACTAAGAGTTGCCCTAAATTTGGGTTGGCCTTAAAGAGTTTTTAAATACATAAATATAAATATAAATATAAATATAAATATAAATATAAATATAAATATAAATATAAATATAAATATAAATATAAATATAAATATAAATATAAATATAAATATAAATATAAATATAAATATAAATATAAATATAAATATAAATATAAATATAAATATAAATATAAATATAAATATAAATATAAATATAAATATAAATATAAATATAAATATAAATATAAATATAAATATAAATATAAATATAAATATAAATATAAATATAAATATAAATATAAATATAAATATAAATATAAATATAAATATAAATATAAATATAAATATAAATATAAATATAAATATAAATATAAATATAAATATAAATATAAATATAAATATAAATATAAATATAAATATAAATATAAATATAAATATAAATATAAATATAAATATAAATATAAATATAAATATAAATATAAATATAAATATAAATATAAATATAAATATAAATATAAATATAAATATAAATATAAATATAAATATAAATATAAATATAAATATAAATATAAATATAAATATAAATATAAATATAAATATAAATATAAATATAAATATAAATATAAATATAAATATAAATATAAATATAAATATAAATATAAATATAAATATAAATATAAATATAAATATAAATATAAATATAAATATAAATATAAATATAAATATAAATATAAATATAAATATAAATATAAATATAAATATAAATATAAATATAAATATAAATATAAATATAAATATAAATATAAATATAAATATAAATATAAATATAAATATAAATATAAATATAAATATAAATATAAATATAAATATAAATATAAATATAAATATAAATATAAATATAAATATAAATATAAATATAAATATAAATATAAATATAAATATAAATATAAATATAAATATAAATATAAATATAAATATAAATATAAATATAAATATAAATATAAATATAAATATAAATATAAATATAAATATAAATATAAATATAAATATAAATATAAATATAAATATAAATATAAATATAAATATAAATATAAATATAAATATAAATATAAATATAAATATAAATATAAATATAAATATAAATATAAATATAAATATAAATATAAATATAAATATAAATATAAATATAAATATAAATATAAATATAAATATAAATATAAATATAAATATAAATATAAATATAAATATAAATATAAATATAAATATAAATATAAATATAAATATAAATATAAATATAAATATAAATATAAATATAAATATAAATATAAATATAAATATAAATATAAATATAAATATAAATATAAATATAAATATAAATATAAATATAAATATAAATATAAATATAAATATAAATATAAATATAAATATAAATATAAATATAAATATAAATATAAATATAAATATAAATATAAATATAAATATAAATATAAATATAAATATCTTTTACAGACTCACATAATTTCGAAGTCTGCTATCTTATACCTGTAAAGCTTTTTCAAGTTTTCTAATTTATCATAAAAATAAAAATCTTAACATATACTTTTCTGTAAGTCTACCGAACTGTCGTCGTAGCTTGCCATTAATAAACCGTTCATTATTAGCATCGGCATGATGTTGCATACATTAACTAAGCTACAAAGTGGCGCTATTTGTGTGCTCCTAAGTAGCTCATTCATTTAGTTAATATTCTAATATAAATTTCAGCGCACTCCATCAAAAGTGCAGCACTCGAAAGGCGAGAGCCGCTTAAGAGCACGGCTGGAATACCGGCAGGAACTGCCGCCAGCTATGCAAACAGTTTGAGCCAACTTAGTCGGCTGCCGGCCAGGACTAAGAACAGAGCCCTCACACACACACACACACACACACACACACACACAGACACTCACGCAGAGACAAGCGTCTGTTTGAAGGACATGAAATGAAACTCATTTGCTTCATTGGGCCCGGTGAGCTGGCTGGCTAAGTGGGCTGGCAAATGCCACAGTTGGTTTTTACCCAGACCTGGCTGGCTGGCTGACTGCCTGCCTGCCTGCCTGCCTGACTGCTTGGCAGTTGTGCAGCGTGACACGCAAATTGCCAGGATACACACAGGGAAACACACACATACATACACACAGAGACACCCACACATACACACAGCTAGACAATGCAGCGTGTTTAAGTTCGCCTCCGACAAGTCAAGTGGGAGCACAATGGACTCCGACAGCCCAGACACTCATTTGCTGGCTGCCGTAGCAGCTGCCGTTAGGTTAGCCGGGCCAGTATGACCATGACTAATTTGTTAGCAATTATGTTGGATTGACATCGCCGGACTGGGCCACATTAGCATAATTGTTGGTTTGAGCAACCGCCCACAGGTGTGACTTTCATGAACTTACATTACTCATGACTGCCGCACGCACAGCGATTCAGGTGTTTCGAGCAAAAAGGCGTAAAACTAACATTGATTTAGAGAAATAATTCTTTAATTTTTAATGATGGCGAGTTGTTGGTAGTGCTAGATAGTATGTCCTAGTATCTCTTAAGATACAAAAATTAATTAATAAAGTAATTCTGTATAACGTACAACTGTCAGGTATAAAAGTATCTTTAACAAGCGAAAGTATGCACAAGACATAATAGATTAACAATAAAATAAGATATACAAGCATTTTTAACAAGTGAAAGTATTTACAAGTTATCAAAGTATCTGTTAAATAAGAAAGTAACTATGTGTGACATATAATTTTAAAACACACAAAAGTATCTTAACAAATAAAATAATACAAATTACTAAAATAATATATTGACTTGTGTACTTTAAACAAGTAAATTTTTTACTAGTTACTAAACTATCTGTGAATTAATATAGCAACTCTGTAAAGGATACAATTCAATAAGATATAAAAGTATCTTAAACAAATAAAAGTATCAAAACATACGAAACTGTAAAATCATCCATAAGATACAAAAGTATCTTTAACAAGAAGTATCACAAGATACTAAAATATCTGTGAAATCATAGATGAACTCTGTTTAAGATACAATTGACTAAGAGACAAAAGTATCTTCAACAAGTTAAAGTATGCATAAGACACTAAAGTAACGGGTGAGTACAAGATACAAAAGTATCTTTTGCATGCCAAAAGCTTTTAAGTATCTATGAGATACAAAAATATTGTTTAAATATGCAAAGTATCTTTAAAATTCAAAACTTCTGTTGCATATTAAAATAACTGTTAGATATAAAAGTATTTTTGAGTTTGAGTATTCACTACTAAAAGTTGCTATTTATAGATTTAGCTCACACAAATTGGCAATGACAGCACATAGTACTCAGTCAAACTCTTATGACTTTATTCCAAATGCAATTTTAATTTGCAGAGCAATTTCTAGTCAACGTCCTCTCGATTCCTTAACTTGTTAACCTCAGCTTCAACTACTTAATGACTTAAACAACTAACTACAATGTAAAGTCTCGCATAAAGTTTCCACTCTAAAAGTCAGTCAAATGCAAAACCGCAGCTTGTTTTTTGGGGGCGTCTCAGGTTCAGGGAGCCAGCCAGGGCGACACGAAATGGCATGGGATGTGGATGTGGAGATGGAACAGGAACTGAGAATAGGGACACAAACCGCAGCTCTGCATGTTTAACAATTTACACTTAATTGTCTAGCTCGACAACAGCAACAACAACAACAACAACAACAACAATTACGAGACAACTGACAACTGACAACAGCAGCAACAAGAACAACCATTATGCAAGTCTAACACATTTACAAGCGTATTGTAATTAATTTATGTGAAGTGTGTTTGGGGAGCTGCTTTAAGTGAGCCACTGAATAGTTTCCTATTCGTTTGCTCGTTGATTTTTGACTACTGCTGCTCGCTGCAATTCTTGACCATTTGATACGCCCATTTAATTGTGTGGTCATCGAGCAGCCACTGGGCGTGGTCTGCGGTTGGCAATTAGTGCAGGTGGTAATTGTTACATAGTCAATAGATATGGATGGTTAGTAAACGTATTCACTAGAGATTTTTAGTCCCTTGAAAATGTTTTCTAGACGCAAAAGTTCTTTAAGCACAGACTAGTAGCTGTGAGATATAAAAGTATCTTTGAGATACAAGAAAATTTATAGATATACAGAACTATCTTTAGGATACAAAAATTTCTTTAATTGGATGCAAGAGTTATTGACTATCTTGCATATTCTGCAAGTATCTTTGAGATACAATAGAATCTATGGAAAACAGAAAAATTTTTAAGATACAAAATAGGTTTTAAAATAGAAAAGAATATCTATAAGATAGACTCGTATTTGCGAGACTCAAGAATATATGTGTGATACCGAATAATGAATAAAAAAAAGAAAACAAACATGACTGAGAGATACAAAAGTATCTATAAGATATAAAAATTAATTTAAGACTTAATCTGTAAGATAAAAACATATTTGTTAAATACGAAAGTATCTTTAAGATAGCAAAGTAAATTAATAATATCTATAAGCCACAAACGTATCTGGGGAAAGAAGCTGTGAAATATATATAAGTATACCAGATACAAATACAAGTTTCATCCAGATACAAAAAATCTTTTTTGTAACGAGGAGACAGTTTTGAAAGACAGTTTCAATGTGTATTTAAAACTATCTATAAGATACATCAAAATTTGCTATATACAGAACAACTCAAAAGATACAAAAGTATCTTATAGAATATGAAGTACCAGTCCACGTGTTTTCAGAGTTTATATTAAATACGTAATTGTTTCGCTGCAAAATATGCAAATATTTGAAGCTCATAAAGTATCACTTTCAGACAGTTTCTAAACTGTTTCTGTTATCAAGTTTCTATTGGATTTGTCGACAATGTAGTATAGATTGAAATATAAATCAGTTTTTCAAGAGGCTTTAAACAAATTTTGTTTTAAACTTTCATGTAGGAGGGGATTATATATTTTATGACTAAATTTGGAAAGAAACATGGACAAAGGCCGCGCCATACACCGCCCAATCCAATCTTTCAAATTATTGCGGGCGGCACGTCGAGTATTGTGGATGCGATGCTGATGCAGCCATTGGATGTGATCACCACTCGACTGCAATTGCAGAGCGATATGGTCATAGGAGGTGATCACTATACGGGAATGCTGGATGCCTTCAAAACAATGTATCGAGAGGAGGGCCTCACATCATTCTGGAGAGGTTTAGTGCCCGTTTTAGTGGCGGATACACCGAGACGAACACTTAAATTTTTGGTATTTGAGCAATCCAAGCAGTATTTTCTGTTTGGTAGGAAGCACCCCAACCACTGGACTTATTTTTTTTCTGGTGGATTGGGGGGCATGGTGGAAGCAATATTACAAAATCCTTTCGAAGTAGTCAAGGTAACACAGCAGGCAAGTCACGAGTCAGTTCACACGATGGATGTGGCCAAGACTATAATTAAGAATGAAGGTTTTCGAGGACTGTACAAGGGCATGTCAACGACGGTGACCAGAAATTTTATCTTTAATGCCCTATATTTCGGATTCTATTGGACAGTTCGAGATGCAACGCCCACCTATAAAAATCCATTTTATGACTTTTTGCGCACTGTTGCAATCGCCTGTGCAGCCAGCTTTATTGCCTGTGTGACAAGTCTTCCACTAGACGCTGCAAAGACTAGGATACAGGGTCCGCAGCCGGTGCCAGGTGAGGTCAAATATAGGCTCACATTCCAGACTGTTTACACAATATGTAAAGAGGAGGGCTGGAGGACACTATACAAGGGTATGGTGCCGGTGGTGATACGAATGGTGCCAGGCGGAGCTATTTTGCTTATAGGTTACGAGTTCATCAACAAGCTGTTAGTGCTAAAGTTCAACCCATAAACAGAAATTAAATTTAAGAAAAGTAAAATTGCTCGAAACGGGATCGCCCGACAAGGGGAGACCGTGAACCAAGCGCAGATCTAATAATTTAATTATTCTGCGCTTCTTTTAGACATACAGTAAAAGAAAAACATCCAGACTCACGTTTTGTGGGAAATTAGGTAAAAATTTGGGACGTATCCAAAATCTAATATATATAAAAAGTCTGTATATTCATATTTCAGTAACCCCTACACTACATTAAATGTTTCCATATGTTATAAGTTTAATGCTTAACTTTTATCGATAATAAAGAAAAAGTTATCGAATAATAATGAATAAACTCGTACTACGTATGGTATAGAAAAATATGTATAAATTGGAAATTTAAAATGTGTTTTTTGTAATTTCAAATGGACTAATGGACAGACGAACACGGCTATATCGACTTTAATTTCTTGGGTTTGCCACGCCTCTTGGAAATTCTGTTACATACAGTTTCCCAATGTCATTATACCATGCTAAATAGCTTCAAAGTTTATATGGCATATGGCATATGAGGAAATATTATTTTAAATAATTGCATGCATATATACTAAGTATCGGATTGGTGCAAAACTCTAGGAATAGGTACATGGTCTATTGCA
The DNA here is from genome assembly GCA_035045345.1 of Drosophila hamatofila. Classification (NCBI taxonomy): domain Eukaryota; kingdom Metazoa; phylum Arthropoda; class Insecta; order Diptera; family Drosophilidae; genus Drosophila; species Drosophila hamatofila. Next base: position 15,826,316 of record JAWNPA010000019.1, on the reverse strand, counting down.
TATAGGTTATTATGGGATATGACCTAAATGTCTAGTCATTAGAAATTTAAATCAGTTCCAGATAAGTTTACAAATTTATATATAAATTTTAAAAACAAAACACAAAAAAAAAAACTTTTAATTAGGAGCATTTCATACAGTTTATGTCTAAATTGAAAGAGAATGGAAGAGACCAGAATTATGTGCCACAAAATCCAGTTTTTCAACTCATTGCGGGCGGTTGTTCGAGTATTGCGGACGTGATGTTGATGCAGCCATTGGATGTGATCACGACTCGACTGCAGCTGCAGAACAATACGATCATTGGACCTGATCACTATACGGGCATGTGTGATGCATTCAAACAGATATTTCACAAGGAAGGTGTGACAGCATTCTGGAGAGGCTTAGCGCCAGTTTTAGTGATTGACACACCGAAACGATCAATTAAGTTTCTGGTCTTCGATCAATCAGAGCCGTTTTTATTGTTTGGTGCTCCAAGGCCGACACCGGCCACTCATGCGACAGCTGGTGGACTGGGAGGCATTGTGGAGGCACTAATTCAAACGCCTTTTGAAATAATTAAAATTAAACAGCAGGCCAGCCGGGTGAAGGTTTCTTCGATGCAAGTGGCAAAGAGAATAAGTCAAAGTAATGGCTATGGCTCTCATGGATTGTACAAGGGCATGCCAACGATGGTGGCGCGAAACTTTGTCTTTAATGTCATATATTTCGGGTTCTTTTGGTCGGTTCGAGATGCAACGCCCTCGTGCGAACGTCCGATACATGAGTTTTTGAGTCATTTTACAATTGCGTGTGCAGCCAGCCTATTGAGCTGTGTGGCAAGCCTTCCATTAGATATTGTAAAGACGAGAATACAGGGTCCGCAGCCGGTGCCGGGTAAAGTCAAATATAGAGGAACATTCCACACCATGTTTAAAATATGCAGAGAAGAGGGTTGGATGGCACTATACAGGGGCATCGTCCCGGTGACGATACGAATGGTGCCTGGCGGGGCTATTTTGCTTATAGGTTACGAGTATATTATAAAGTTTTTGGTGTTAAGGTACAGCCAATAAAATCAGATTTTTACTATTTATTTTTCAAACTAAATTGAATGGATTTTTATTTATATTAAGAAGTCGGGAATGCCTGTCTAGATATATATCGTACTATATCATACGATTCCTGTAGATGCAAGGGAGGTATGGTGTCTGCCACGCCTCTTTCTCCTTTTTATAAAACTATTATAGCCTGAATTCCCACTTCCAATGGGCTCTAATACACCTAGATATGATTTTATAACTTCAGTTGTATAATATATTTATTTATCGATTTCATAGAAACGATTTTATAAGAAGTTATCGATTTCTAGCAGCAAGCTTGATAGGGTGACCAACGTAAAGTGTTCGAAGTCTTTGGCTCCTTTAATGCTGATATCTATCAGTCGGATAACCAAATAAGGCTAAATTGATTTGATCCTGTTCAAGAAGTCTGCCTGGACTTTTGCATCTTCTGAACTTTTACTAAAAACATTCTACTTTGATATTCCCATTTTCTGTAATAAAATATGACTTCAATAGGCAGTAGTGAATTAATTTTTATGAAAGAATTTAACATGCTGCATTAGATTAATTGTATATAAAGTCTAAATATATTACGTCAAATAATTGCTGACAGATTTCAATATTTTGTTTCCTTGCATAACTTGCTATCACAGCATTGCTATTGCTTCAGCAGCTAAATGAGCAGTACAATTCAAATGATTAACTAATAGAGATGCAAAATAAACAAATTAAGCAAACAATCGATGCTGGGCACAATTAAACAAGCTGAGCAACAAATCGAATCGACAAAAACAACAACAATAGATCAAACATAAATGTGTTTTGGCTTTTCTGGCCAACGAAAATGTCTCCAGGGTCAATTTCAGATGCATACGAATTGCCACACACACACATATACAGAAAGAGAGATGGAGATGGAGATAAAGAGAGAGAGAGAGAGAGAGACACACTCATACAAGCTCGAAATATACATAGATTAGTGTAATTACGAGTACAGCCATGCAGCAGTGGAATGATGTCAATGTTGGCTCGAAGGCATTTCACTGCATTCATGAATTGCAGATAGAAGGAGATAGATTGATAACGACATTGAGGGTGAGTGAGAGAGAGACAGTTTGGGTGAGTGTTTGGCATTAACAACATGATGCTGGTTACATTTTGGCATATGGCAAATTCAGCTTTTGATTTCATTTCATTACCCATTGCAATTTCAACTATGAATAATTGAATATGTGCATTGCATACTTTAAGGCATCAAATTGCCATTGCCATTGCCATTGCAATTGCAATTGTAATTGTTATTGTTGTTGCTGTTGTTGTTGTCATGCTTTTGGCTAATTCAGCTGGAATATGCTTATTACGCATTAAAACTAATTAAGCATGAACATTTCAGCTGACACCCGACTCCGATTCCCTCGCTTCAAACCAATTGACAAAAGTCTGCAAATATTTTGTTGTTTGTCTTTGATGGATGGCAGTTTTAAATTGTCAAACATTCAACATTTGGCCCGCTGTAAGCTGTTAATACGCCTAGCTGAATGCGTTGAAAATATGTGTTCAATTTACAGAGTAAGTTGAAATGTCACAAAAATATAATAAAGGTTAACTATTGTAACTATGTAATGTATTATAATTATTATTGAAGATTTTAATTTTTATTATTTGAAATATAAATATACAAAACTTGAGGATTGCCCATGAAATAGGCCATATTTCATTTACATTATTGTATATCAGACATGGGCAATAATATGTGAATAGAATAAGTTTACTATAAAGTTAATATACACTTTATCGAAAAGTGAAGTGAAGCTGATCTATCGAAATCTAAAATTCAGTTTTTTACATAACAAGTCTTTATTCTTACTATTAAACGTACTAAGTCCCTTAAGAGGTTGATAACTCCATTTTATTAAAGACTTTATATGTAAAAAAAAATTGATTTTTGATTTCGATAGATCAACATTGCTTAATTCCTTGAACAACATTTAATCTAAGTTTTTTATAATATTTTTTTTTAGAAAAGAATTCTATTTTAATGATTTCATTCACTAAATCAATATAAAAGGCCACCACATAGAATGACAATAAATCCTATTGCTTGATTTCAGCAGAAGTTATCGATAACAAACAGTTGTTGAAATATTTAATAAAGTTGAGGTTAACTGTACTCTGTACATTTTTAAAATCGTTAACAGTTTGGGGAATATAATTACAATAAAGTTCATATTGCGTTATCAAAAAATTAAGTTAATCGATACATAGAAGTCTAAAATAGATTTTTTTTAATATACAAAATCTTGATTCTTTCTAAGTAAAATTCAAATAAATTGTTTTCCAATAAAAAGTGTAAATACTACCGATAACTTTATTCCAGTAGCTCTTAAAGTTATCGGTAATAGTTGGAATATTGATTAAAGCTTGCCACTTAATCAAAATTTGATGAATGAAATTATCTATATGTACTAATTAGTAAATATAATTAAAAACAAAAAACAAAGTATTTTTAAGTATTATAAATACACTAGAAGTAATTTCATAAAATCTAAATAAAAAAGGTTTGAACTATTTTGAACTTTAAATTTTAAGCCGCATTTACTAAATGCTTTAGTCTTAATCCCTCCAAAGTGTACTTAAGTTGTGAAATAAAAACAAAAAAAGAAACAATTAAATCACTGGCATTATAATTTGAATGCCCTAAATGCAGCCATTAAGCCGTTCAGTTTTATTAAAATTTATCCAGCTATCACTTTAATTGCATTTGACTCAATTAAGCCTCGCAAATGCCCCACATAATTCCAATAAAAGTGCACAATTCGAACGGGAAGCACACTTCAAATTTAACAATGGCCAAACGCTCGCTCAATCAACATGGGTCGGACAATCGCTAATAGAAAACAGCAAAAAATTTGGGCTTTTTCGATAAATTCAGCATAAACAAATTGAGTTAACAGAAATGAAAAGCGGCCAATGGAAACATAATTGTTGTCGCATTTCGCTTTATCTCTATCTATATATCAATTGGTTACTTTAACTGCCTCGACGCTGTTGTCTAGTCAATAAAATATGAATTATTTGAAATATTTTGGCGTACAAATAAATCGAATGCCAACACTCAGCATCAAAGCAAAGAAAATGAAAACTGAAAAATAAAAAATATATATTTCGTATTTTCTTTTATTTGATTTTATTTGATTTTATTTTTCTTATTTTTTTTTGGTCTGGTCACAAATTTTTTATCAGCACATAGCACAAATTTCGTATACGTCATGTGATTGTGGTTGAATGCCTGTTTCTGTTATTCTTGTTCTTGTTGTTGTTGCGGTTGTCTAAATAAATTTTTTATTGACCATGGTTAACGCTTCAGTGAGCAATAAACGTGCGAGAGGCAGTCGACCAGCCCCCACATGGGTTTGGGGTAGAGTTTTTGGTTCACATCAAGTGTGAAAAGCACAAAAACCACAGAGAAAAATTTGCTGGCCGCCAACTTCTGTTGCCACTGTTGGCCAACGCCTCGAAGCATGCCACAAGTTATTTTGCACACACACACACACACACACACACACGCGCACGCATTGCCCACTCAAGTGTGTTCTTGTCTGCATTTGTGTGTGTGTGTGCGAAATAAAATGCTCGAATTACACTAGTTATACAATTGTTGTTGGGCGTCAATATGATTATGTTAGTGGAAGAGCCAAGGGGGCCGAAAGGAGACGACTAATCTGAATCTAAAACTCAAAAGGAGATGAAATGTATCTCGGAGTTTGCGTGTGTGTGTGTGTGTGTGTGTGTGCGTGTGTGTGTGTGCGTGTGTGTGTGTGTCTGAGCCTTTATTGTTATTTTAGATTAAAATCAACAAATATGTTTGAAAATATTCAATTTCATCTATATAAACTTTTAACTTTCTTTATGTATATGTAATATTTATATATTTTAAAAGAATTTTATTTAAATATGCAAAAGGCAATTGTTTTTAAATACATTCTACGAAATATTTGGTTATAATATATATTTATATTATTGTATTATTATTATTATTATTCTTTTCCTGCGAAATTCTCGCACTCATCCTTAGTTTATAGTCTCCTTTATGTATATATAATATTGATAAATTTTAAAAGAATTTTATTTAAATATGCGATGGGCAAGTGTCTTTAAAAACCTTCTACGAATTGTTTTGTTATAATATACATATGTTTATATTATTATTATTATTCCCCCGCGAAATTCTCGCAATCGTCCTTAGTTATTTAGGTTATATATATATAGTTAGTTATATATATTTTAAAGCAAACATAAATTTTTAAATATTCGTTGCCAAAAAAAAAAAAAAAAAAAAAAATGTTCCGCATTTTTTCTCTTAGAGTATTCGAATTTCTTATAACATAACTGATTTATATTATTGAAAATTCATAACACGTTTCTGGTTGCCCAGTCGCAATGTGAACGTCAGTCGAATTTTATTTTATTTTATTTTTTATTTTTATTTTGGCATTATTATTTGTATTATTTTGTAATGGTCGTTGCCCCTGAAAGTTTAAAGCCGGCAACGTAAAGTGCGGCGAAAATGAAATGAAATTAATATGAAGTTTGACTTAACGCCTCATAAATCATTGTCCAATTTTCATGTCGCATGCCCTGCAGCAAGCAGCAAGCAGCAACAGCAGCAGGACGAACAGGGACAATCTTGTGCTGGCGTTGTCCTGGCTGCCTGTAACACAAACACACTTAAAATGATTGAAATATATGTATGTCAGCTCTATATGCGTAACATGCGGCTACATTGCAGCGAAATGCGAATATATATATATATATATATATATATATATATATATATATATATATATATATATATATATATATATATATATTATGTGTGTGTGTGTGTGTGTGAGCGATATATACATGTAAGTATGTATGTATATAAAGACAAGCTTCATATTGGCCAAGAGCGAAGACAGGAACAGGACCGAAGACTGAAGACTTCCTCATTACACGCTTGTCACGTGCACATTTAACGATTCGCTGCACACACACACACACACACACACACATTTACAGTGACATAATTACACACACACACACACACATACACACAGAGAGAGACACCAACACCCGTACATGACAGTCATTCATATTAATATTGTCGGTCAACAAAAAAAAAAAAACAAAAACCTTACATAGACAGTGCTAAAAAAAATACTCAGCCAGACATGCATACAAATTTCAGTTTAAAGTTGCAGAGATCTTGACTCTTTACTATATAGCATTGCATACTCTTACACAAATTTAACTAAACTGAAATAATTTTGCTAAAACTTTTATATACATTTATAGATTTTTGCTTAAGTTTTTCAACTTAAATTTACAAAGTTTTCAGGCTGTTGCAGTTGTATTTTCAATTTGATTTGCAAATTATGCACAAGTCTCTCTCTCTCTCTCTCTATCTCTTTTCCTGTCTTTCACTTTCTCTGTCTGTATTTGATTCTGTCAGCTTAGGTGCCAAAATTAAATTTAAGCCTTGCTACACTTTTATTGCATTTTATTTTAAAGCCAAACACAAAGCACAAGACAGAGATTGTAGAATTCCTTAAGCTCTACTTTTTGTATACTTTTAAGTCTTCTTTTGCATTGTTTGATATGTTTGTGAATTTAAAAAATATATAAATAAATATAAATTATAAATATAAACCTAAAAACAACATATATTTAAAAAAGAGAATTAAAAGAAACTTAGATATTACATATTAAACACCTTATAAACTCTAATTAAAAGTGGTCAAAAGTTCATTAGGAAAACAGAGAAAAATATATAAAAATTTAATATATACAAATATATATAATAAATAAATAAAGTAAACTTGTTATAACAAATATTTATTATATATTTTTGTATATTATAAATAAACAAATATATTTATTTTTAAATTTCTTAAATATATAAGTAACTTTTTATAAAAAAATATTTATCATATATTTTTTATATTTTAAATAAATATATTTTTTTATTTTTAAATAAGCTACAAATTAAATTATAAAAGTTAGCTTTTTATAGAAAACAATAATAAAATATTTTTGTATATTTTTTAAATTAAATATATATATATTTTTTTTTTAATTATTAGATGATAAAGTATACGTCTTATAAAAAATATTTGTTATATATTTTTGTATATTTTATATAAATATATTTTTATTTTTGTATATTTTAAATATATATATTTTTTTATTTGTCTTAAAATTTATTAGATGATAAAGTATACTGTTATAAAAAATATTTATTGTATAGTTTTGCATATATATTGTTGCAAATTATATATATTTATATACTTATTTTGCAAAAGAACAAAAGTTATTTTAAAGCCGCCTTTGTAAAACTTTTCAGTTGCTTTCATGAAAACATTTAATTTCAATTTGATGTTTAAATTGCAAAGTTTGCCGTCCAAGTTCATATGCACTAGAAAGGCATTAAGCTGACAGTGGACCACTGACCATATGCACCACATGACGTCCCATTACACAGGCTCACATACCACACACACCGCACACACACACACACACTAACATCTTGATACAGATAATTAAACATGCTGCGCACGTGCAGCGGCTGCTTTCAACATTTTATGCTCTGATATTCCAGTAAAAGCAAAAAACAAATAAAATGCATTGGTGGGAGGGATGGGGGCGTGTTTATATGTCTGGTCTGCCTCATGGTCTGGGTCACAAATTGGACCACAAGTAGTGCCCAAAGTGCGAGAACTAACTTTATGGCCAAATTCCTACAATGACATGGGCAACAAGAGCCAACAGCGTCTGCTGCCGATTTTTATATATTAATTAAAACGAATTTTACGTGTTAATGAAATAAAATGTGGAAAGCGTGTGCAACGAAAAAAAAAATATATATATATATATATATATATATATATATATATATTTATATAAGGGCATATGTCTTATGTGCTAGCAAAAGTTGCCAACATAATTTACAATACACGACTCGTTTGACCTGTAAAATTGTTCAACAATTTAATATCATAAATTTCGTTACTAAAATAGTTTCCAATATTCCAAAAAAAAAACCGTCATGGTGTCATGTATGTTGTTGCAGCAACAGCAGTTGTTCTGAAACTGCGTCCGTTGACAGCTGCTCGGCGGCTTTGAGGCTGCAAAACTTCAGCTACAACATGTTGCGTATACGCCATGTTGCATCAAACCAAAGAAGTTGTGACATGTTAACGCTAACAGTTGTTGAAGCATATTTTATTTAGCAGAATGTTAATTCATAACAGCTGAACTGTTTGTGTGAAATATAGTAGATATAGATTATCTTGCGTTTTATATATATATTTATTTTTTTTTATATTTATATAGTTCAAAGCTTATTTATGAAAATGAGTCATAAACAATATAAAATATTTTTGAGCTCATAAGTGTTAAAAATATGTAATTTTTATCCTGTTTTTACGTTTCACTTTAAGTATTATTAGATATTTTAAAAATAATATTAAATATAAATATAAAAATAAATCATTAACAATATTAAATAGTTTTGAGCTCATTAGTGTTAAAAATATATAATTTAAAAACAGCTTACCGAAAAGGTTATTAAATATTTGTATTATAAAAAATACATTTTTTAATTAATTTTTTAATAATAATTTAATAAAAAAAAACATATCTGGCCAGCCATATAAATTTGGTTATATATAAGTTTCTAAATAGAGTTTTTAATGAAAAATATTTATTGAACACTTTTGAATTTTAGCTAAAAAATATTTATAATAAAAAAATACAAATAAAAAATAAAATAAATATTTTTCCCATATAATTAATTTTTAGCGAAAAAACAATAAATTTCAATACTTATTTTTTTTATTCTTACATTTATTTGTTTAAGAACAAAATAATTAATAAGAAAATATATAGCAATAACGAAAATTAGTTTTAGCTCCAACACTCTTAAAATAAAATTTATCTTTAATGAATTAAAACTTAACCCTCTCTAAAACAAAATATATAAAAACAGGGTTTTAAATTGTTTTTACTGAATATTAATATAATTAATAATATTAAAAAATACTTTTATAAAAATTAAAAGCAATATAAAATAGGTATTTCTTGAAAACTTGTTTAATAATTAATACATTAATACAAATATCATATTTGAGAAGCTTATTAAATTTAGCTTCATAAATATTTATTGTAAAATTAAATTTCAGCTGAAAATTTATAATAAAAGCAAATGAAAAAAAAATTTTTTTTTAGAACAAAAAATGTTTTGCGAAAATTCAATAAATTTCAATTAGTCCTCTTATACATATATAATAATATTATTATTATTACATTCAACTAAAAATAAAAAAATAAAAATTTTGAAATAATTCTTTTAGCGCCAGACCACAATAGCTAAAATCTAACTTGATTACATTTAAATATTACTCTCACAAAAATACTATAAAAACAGTTTTTAAAATGTCTCCTCTTTTGCCAATAATTGTGTAATAGTAACAAAATAGTTGACTTTTTGATGCACGCTAGCACAGAGATAAATATTTACCTAACCCATAAATCTATAAAATTTAATTTTAAGCAAATAAATCAAAGTCAATACACAGACACACACACACGCACACACACATATACACAGACATACGAATTCGGTTATGTATAAAATAATAATGTTGTGTGGCATTTTGTATGTAAAATTTAAGCTTCAATGTTTACACTTGACAAATAGACAAAGAATTCTTTCATAATTTACGAGACGACTGCAAATACCAAAAGCTGATGTTGAAAGTGAAAATTGTCCAGCAATTTTATATAAAAGCTTAACCGCAACCGGCTTAAAAAAAAATAGCCTAAGAATCTTTTTGCCGCAAAGCTAATCAAAAATAAATATGTTAAGCTGGACCACAAAATTTGCCAAAGTATTTTTCATCAAATGCTCGCATCACAAATAAATTTATTTATATTTATATATAAAGTTGCGGCTTTGTTAGAGATTAACAAAAACGTTTGCATATTCTTAAGTTTTGCCCAGGGCCAGGAGCTACATTTGCTGTAACTGTTGTCTGGCTAAATGCTGTCATTAGAAGTTTTAGTTGTTGAGTTCTTGGCTTGTTTGCAAGTCATTAGAAAGACTTCATTAGGAGCGAAGCGCGGAGCTGCTTGGTCAGCTCAGCTCAGATAATAGCAGAGTGTTTACTAATGATTCCAGAAAAGGAAATTCACAAAATACAGATAAATGTTTTAGTAAAATGAGAAATTTACAAACATATTTATAATATATAAATAAAACTTTTTATAATTGAGATTATGTGACGTCAAAGAGTTACACAGTATTTATATAGCTATATAGTCTATACAATCAAATTCACGCCACACTTTCTTAACTTCCTAACTAGAAAATACTTCAAACATTTGAACAGCTAATCCTTTAAAATTACAGCTTCGATGATAGTCCGAACTCACTTGAAACTTAAAACAAAATGTCTTTAATCTATAGCCACATCAAATAGTCAAAATATCAACCTGACATACTATATCATATTTCTTTGCGCTCACTTATAGGGAGTCCCTGACTATAGCATAATCGGAACGTCACATCAAGCTGATCGTTCAGCAGTACAACTTTGTTTGCACTTGTACTTATATTGTTTTAGTTTGATATCATAGCTCAACCATTTTGAAATACTCTCATATATTTTCAGTGCTGGATATTCAAATATTTTAATTTAATTAAATTAATTTTGATTTACAAATTTCACAAATTTTCTATTAAATTTTATACAAAATATATTAAGCATTTAGCTCTTCATGAACATTTTGATATATTATAATATTTACAAGGACCCATGTCACCAATCACTGTTGGCATCATGACTATTATCATCATCATCATCAGCATCATAATCATGCTGATGAGACAACCCTTGTGGGCACTGACGCAGTTGCATAACTTGCACAATTTATGCATGAGAGGAGCACCGAGTTAATCCTACAAGACGACACCAACGTGCGTTGCCAGACCATCAAAATGGGGGTAAATTCTGATGGTTTGGTAGCTCTTCTCTTTCTCTCACTCTCACTCTCTCTCTCTCTCTCTCTCTCTCTCGGTCTCTATGTTGTTATTTCAGTGAAAGCACAACAGCTGAACGGGCATTGTTATTAACACCAAAATGACAAACGAAAACAATAACAAAAACAACTGAACAAGAAGCAGCTGTCGACTAGCAAGCACAAGGATTTCAATTAAATCCATAGTCAAATGCTCAAAATTCAGTGCAAAATGAAAATGATTTAAATTAATAATGACATTATTTTAGTGTTGTTCTACTCTTGAAATCAACTTCGATCTTTACCAAAAGATTTCCCCTCGAATTATTGTTTTTGTTCTCCTTCATCTTCTTCTTTCCCCCCCCCCCCCTGCTGGACAACGGAAAATCCGACAAATTTAATGGCGTCACAATGAAAAATCACTGCCGCATATGTCCGGCCAATAACTGACATTATTGACTGTTAATATCCGAGCAGCTCACAGCAATAATGGAGAATGACAGCTGACTAAAGAGCTAACGACATTTGTATACCCTTTAATGTGGGAGCCTCACTGAGCATAGCAAGCTTCAAGTAGTTCACCTGTCGTTTAACTTATAGATACTCATCAACTCTTCCTATCGAGTCTTTTTGCTGATTAGCAACCCTTTTAGTAGTTAGAAAACATTTTGTATTTGCTTTGTTTTTGTCACGAAAGCAAATACTAAAAGAAACTTATTAATAATAACTTTAATTGAAAATAAAAATAAATAATAATAAAATTGATTGATTGATTAATTAAAAATAATAGAGTTCAGTATTAAATTATTAAGTTTAAAAATCCAGAAAAAATTGTAGATAAACAAACGAGGTTTTATCCTCCGATAAGAGCAACAAGAAAAACATAAAAATAAAACAAATATTAGTATCAAAAAAAATGTTTTATATAATTTAATAATTTAATTTAATAAATAAAAAATAAAACACTTAGCTCAAATTCAAATAAATTCTGTAAGGAAAATGTTTTAGTTTTCTAGAGAGAATGTTTTTTTTTTTATTTTAATCAATAGTAAATAAATATAAATGTAATATAAATAAACACATACAAATATTTTGTTTCTTATTTATTTTATATATTATATTTATTATTTTCAGTTAATTAATATATGAAAATAATATTTAAAATAAAATAAATAATAATAATTAATATTTTATTTTAATTAATCAATGTTGATAACTATCTAAATTATTTTGCTAAATATATCGATAGCTTTAAAGCTGCCATATATCTTTATGCAAAAATTTATTCAAAACTTCAACACTAAAAATATGTTTTCATTAAATTTCTTATCATTTTCATTTCTTATCTTTTCTCAATATTTCAGCATTGATGCCCTCACACACAAACTACGTAAGAATTGGCATAGTATCCGCATTTGCGCAGTGGTCTAAAAGCGTTGCAAGTGCAACATTTCAATAACTGAAACGCCAATTAAAATTGTACAATGGGTTCACGGTGCTCGGTCAGAAAGTTGGCGGCGGGTCTGAATGTCAGTTAAACGAGCAAATAGTCAAAAATAAACACACACACAGACGCAAGGGACAAACGGGCAAGCGCGCATAAATGGACATATATATATATATATATATATATATATATATATATATATGTGAATATGTAAAGTCGGCGGCAGACAGTTACAGCGACATCCTTGCCGTGCACATCCTGCCATATCCTGATGCATGGCTGATATGCGCTGGTAATTGGTATTGTTTGCCTGAGCACGTGGCCAGCGAATATCAACCATAGCCGGACAGTCTCTCCCACACACACACACACACACACACACACACATATAACACTCAAGTACTTTTGCACCATGACGTCAGATCAAAACCCGAAAAAGAAGAAGTGACAAAAAAATGCATGTGAAAACCAATGTCATGTAAATAGGCCGCAGCTGGAGCAACTATAACAAGAGTTGACTAACAGAAAGAGACAATTACACAGATATATATATATATATAGAGAGGAAGAGAGAGAGAGAGAGAGAGCAGGCTATATAATCAATGAGGATAGATGAAGAAATGTATTCATAAGCAACTAGCCACTATTCCATTTTATTCAATAAATAAGCGTTTTAGCCTGACTAAGCAGCAGCTTCAAATTTAAGAAAATTACTAGGAATTAAATATTTCTTACAAGAATACACGTGTTACAAACACCTGGCGTAACCTCAAATACGGCAAACTTCGCATTTTCTATATGCCTGAGCATGAGCTCATACTCTATTCAAAACTTCCAAAAATATAAACACACTTTTACGTAGAATGCATATATGCAGACTTTATTTGCTGACTTTATTTCATGTATTTTTGTGCTGCATCCGAATTAACAGAATTATTTACTCCTGCGAGCTATTATCTTCCTCTTCAGCCAGAGATATGCCAGAGTCAGAGTCAGAGTCAGAGTCAGAATCTGAGTCTGAGAAGATGACTTCAGGTTGCTGATGTTGCTCCTGTGGTGGTTCTTGCTGCCGATTAATCCAAATATATATATATATAAATATATATAAAATCACAGTTGAACAAAAGCCGTAGAATGGAGGCAAATCAATGGAAATACTGAGATCAGGTTGCTGATGTTCTTCATCTGCATTGAATAGCAGCCTCATGCAAATTGTAGCCATTTTCAAGTAATTTCCGTATGACTTATTGGTTTAAACTAATGACCAAGCGACTGCACGGCTTTTTTAGTTGTGACGGTATGAAAAAAGCCAAGTCATTGCGTTCGATCTGACAGCACGACAATTTTATTGATCAATATATTCGATAATACATAAACGACGATCTTTTTTGGCAGCCCTGATTTGAATCATTTAAAAAGGCGCAAATAAAAGCCAATACGATTAGGTTTAGCTTAATATTTATTATTTTTAATGCCGAGTCCGTGATAGCTGTTTAGGCAAAGTTTATTATATGCGAAAACTAGAAAATAAATTTCGTTTTGTGACAACAGCTGATCTTATTGAATTTTTTCGCAGCTAACTTCGCACTTTAAAAATACATATATTTGGTTAAAATTTGCAGAATTTGGATACCACGCCCCCTTTATGAAAAAAACTTTTTAAGAATTAATTCAATTAACAATTAAATAAATATATATATAAATAAATTATTGCTTTATTTAACTAATGCTTCTCCACTTGTTATCTCTTTCAATTCCTTGCAAAATTCTTGGGATGGGAGTACCCACACCTCAAATGAATACCTCAAAAGCCAGTTGATCCAGTTATTTGACAGCAAGGATCAAAAATGTTATGAGCATGGGATCTACTTCTTGCCCGAAAGAAGGCTAAAGGTATTGGATCAAAATGGAAAATACATAGCTTCATAAGCTGCTTTACATAATTAAACAAATAAGGTTTAAGTGAACGACAACAGACAGACGGATAGGTCAAAATCAACTTAGCTTGTCGCCCTGAATAAGTATATATATACTTAATGGAAGCTGTCACGCCTCCTTTTGCCCATTACATACATTTCAACAAAACCATTATACAATGATTTCTCATTTTCAATGGGTTCAGGGCATAGCAAAAAGTAATGCATAGTAATACTCCTAATTTTGTAGACAAGAAAACATTAACATTATTAAAACTAGATGTAAAGAAAAATCGTCAAAAATCATGTTCGTCTGTATGGATGAAATATAATATATAAATATAATATTGTAAAACTATATCTATATTAACAGTTCACCATTCATGTATGATTAAGTATACCCTTCCTTTTGATAGGCCTGATTAGCATGTCTTTCATAAACAAAAAATGAAATTAAATTTTTTTTAAATGAATTGGTGAGCATTTATACTATCCATACCAGGGTCATATAAAATGTAGTTAAGATCATCACGAACTTGACTAGGGGAAAATGCACCGCAAATTTCCAGTATTGTCCAGGTAAGAAAGGTGAAGAGCTAAAGAGACAAACAACACATTGGTCTTCTCAGTCAGTTTTTAGAACACAAAACAGTCGGGTTTAACATATTCACTAATATAAGTGTGATAGGTGCAACCGAACGAACAGAACTATACTCTCGAAATGAGTATATGAAGTTCATATCATCCTGTACAGCAAGTAAATATACTATAATTTAAGGAGGGCATCTAAAACACACTGAAGTAAACTCTTCACACTGCAGCTTATGCCATATTGAGAGCAGCTCTAACTATCTTCATCTATCTGCTTCAATCTGGCAACGAAAACAAAATCCAACGAAAACTTGGCCACAGCACAACACGTTAACTGGGAAAACCAATTCAAGTTTCACGTTCGCATTGTTTGCCCAAGCACGAAAAGTTATTAAGATCCATAGACGTGATTTTGCATGTTTTCAAAAAAGTAGAAAAATAAAGACAAACGGCAACAACAAAGATGCAGATACGCTGACGCCATAGCGTTAAATATGTTTATGCAGATAGATAGATAGTTAAAGCACAATTTCCATTAGTGTTCGGGGAAAAGCCAAATGCCTGAATAAGGAAAACTTCAGATTTTGCGAAATCCAAGTAGCAAGTACGACGACTATTCCCATTGACATGCCTGACAAGAATTGAATTAAAAGTTTTTCTCTCTCAAGGACCAGCTGGCAAAAAAGACAACAACAACAAAAGCATGAAAAAAAAAAAAGAAAAAATGCGCCGCTTTTCAATTTTCATTGTGGCCAAAAAGTTTCAGCCACGAAACGCGCATTTAAATTGATTTGTAATTCGTGGTTAATTCAGATGACGGCCCCAAACACACAGAGCCCACTCTGAAAGCCTCTACTTCAGACTATTTTTATTCAGTATACGCCGCGTTGATTTTTCCCTGTTCATGTTATTAACGGAATGTGACACTGAAAGCCTGACAGCTGCGACAAAAATGTTCTTTTTTATTCTTTTTTGTCCTTCGCAAGGTAAATGGGCGCTTAATTGATAATGAGTTTCGGCAGGTTGGGCATTGGGGCAGCCAGGCAGTATCTCGATCTGACATTGCATATATTAAATATTGATTAAATTGTTAATTTGTCACAAAATCATAAAAATATAAATTAAATAAAAAAGAAACAATTGCTATGTGGTTTGTCGAGCGGTTGTTATAGTGCGAAAATCATATATAATCACCTCATTATGGGAGATTAATACGAAACGAATATTGGATAAAAAAAAAACATCCAAGTGTCATTAGAAAGTTTAATTGATTTGTCAAAGGGATTCAAGCTGAAGTTGTTATAATATTTTGTATATTTCTATTAAATATGAATTTTAGTCCAATATTTAGCATAAATAATAAAAATGATTTCACTCACCAATTTAGAAATATAAGCTGTCCATAAGTTCAGCAGTCTGAAATATAAATATATAAGTATATATATATAATAAAAGTATTTCATATATTTTAGATGATACTTATTAAACTTGACTTAATTTTTTTATCACCATCGCCCTTATTTATATATCACAGATCTCTAGAGCAAGTTTATATATCAGCAATCTAAATATATAAAGAATAAATTTATAAATACTTATATATTAATAAATAACATAATTATTTGAATAGAGACTCTTATCGATAGTTATAACGCATGATTATTGTAGAGTGGGATGTCGGATATGATAGTATTATTCGAATGGAATACCTTATCGATATATCGGTATATGCATAGTATCACCACTAACCATACATGTTAGTGATATCACTGTGTTGTATGGTTAGTGATGTTAGTTAATAATTATATCGAGTGTGGCCCTGACGAGGTTGCCAATTGGTTGCGATTTGTGTAATCGAACGTTCTGGTGAAAAGCGCGCAGTTAAAAAGAGAGAAGAAGAAGAGCAACAAGTGCAGGGACACGACGCACTCAGAAGAATATCTGACATATATACATAGGAATGAATAAAAAAAAATGTAAATATTAATATAAATATATAAACATAAAGAAATAATTAAATAAAAATATAAATAACTAAATATATGGATCTTTGTGGATATATGAAAATATATGTAAATTAACTTGGATTTGTTAGAGCAGTAATGTCGCTCTCCCTGTATTGATATGACTGAGTTTGGGCTGCCTGAGCTCGCTATCCCTGAGCTTGATCTGACTGAGTTTGATCTGACTGAGTTTCATCTGTCTGAGCACACTCTTACATTGTCGATCTGCCTGAGTTAGCTCTCTCTCTGTGCTCGCTCTCTCTCTCTCTCTCTCTCTCTCTCTCTGTCGATCCGCCTAAGTTCGCTCTTCCTTTGTCGATCTGCCTGAGCTCGCTTTCACTCTCTCTCTCTCTCTGTCGATCTGCCTGAGCTAGCTCTCTCTCTCTCTCTCTCTGTGGATCTGCCTAAGTTCGCTATTCCTTTGCCGATCTGCCTGAGCTCGCTTTCTCTCTCTCTCTCTCTCTCTGTCGATCTGCCTGAGCTCGCTCTCTCTGTGCTCGCTCTATCTCTCTCTGTCGATCTGCCTAAGTTCGCTCTTCCTTTGTCGATCTACCTGAGCTCTCTGTCGATCTGTCTGAGCTCGCTCTCTCTCCGTCGATCTGCCTGAGCTCGCTCTCTCTGTGCTCGCTCTATCTCTCTCTGTCGATCTGAACAAGTTCGCTCTTCCTTTGTCGATTTGCCTGAGCTCTCTCTCTCTCTCTCTGTCGATCTGTCTGAGCTCGCTCTCTCTCCGTCGATCTGCCTGAGCTCGCTCTCTCTGTGCTCCTCTCTCTCTCTCTCTCTCTCTCTTTCTATCTGTCGATCTGCCTAAGTTCGCTCTTCTTTTACCGATCTGCCTGAGCTCGCTCTCTATCTCTCTCTCTCTGTCGATTTGTCTAAGCTTTCTCTCTCTCTCTGTCGATCTGCCTGAGCTCGCTCTTCTTCTGCCGATCGGCCTGAGCTCGCTATATCTGTGCTCGATCTCCTTAACTCACTGACTGTGCCCTGACTGGTAAATAAATTAATTGTTTTAAAAAAAAAGCGAGCAGTTGTCCTTTGTGATGATTTCTATAAGACTGACCACTCAGAAATTGACTATATTTCCGGACTAGGTGAACCTCAAATCCATATTATTGATGACTGTTTAACTCGTGATACAGATCTGAGCTTCGACTCGCTCTTATTCCATTTCAATATTCAAAACTTATCAAAAACATGTTTCAATTAATTATCCATTGTATTTGAGTGGCAGCTCAGTCTTAATACACGCAACATAGATAAATCTTTAAAAATTGTTACATCTTTTGGCCAGAAAAGTCGGCAACACTTTTTGCCCATTGTTGTTGTTGCTGCTGTTGCTGTTGCTGTTGGTGTTGGTGTTGCAGTGAGGCATTTAATTGATTGATTGCCGTTCGTCTATGTCTGCATCGATTTTGACTGCCCAGATGTCACGCCCATCGTAGCCCAGCCCAGCCCAGCCCAGCCCTAAGCCACGTTTCATAACCCATGGATTTTTCCCTCTGACTGTTGTTATCAAATCGACTTCATGGACCCACATAACAGACGCTGTTGTTGTTTTTGTTACTGCCAATTAGTGTCGGCGCGTCATGCGTGTGTGTGTGTGTGTGTGTGTGAGTTTGAGTCTGTGTAGGTGCGTCATCAATTAATTTTTGTATTGTTGTTTTCCTATTTTTTTGGCACAAAATATTGCATTTTCTGTGAGCTTGTGACGTGAGAAAGGGTAGCAGGATTTTAGGGTAACATAGGCCCCACTTTGGTCAGCGTTATGTATGTGGCATATCGCCTGTGTTTCCAGAGGTAACCATGTTGACTGATTGGTTTTTCGATTCAATTGTTTGCTTGTTTGCTGCTCCACGACTAAGTTTTGTTTTGGAAAGCTGACGAATTTATATAACTCTGCATGCAATAGTTGGGAATTCGGGCTGTCATGCGAGTGTTATGGAGTCTGCTTCTATACGGGCTGTTATTAAATCAATTTCGTAGTTGTCACAAATGTGATTTAGTCATTTTATGCATATGCAAGTCAGTCAGTATGTTGACTTTGCTTCAAATGAACTAATTAAATTAAATTCAAATTCTTTTGCATAAACATACAACAATAAGATATGTTTAACATTACAATTCAGGGTATATTAGTTTTGTGAAAATGTGTCTATCAGGCAGAATGAGGAGCTACAATAATAATTATATAACAATTTATAATTGTTACTATTTAATTTATGATATCCTGAACCCATTGAAAATGGGAAATCAGGGTATAATGTTGTGAAAATGTATGTAACAGGCAGAAGGAGGCATTGCAGACCCCATAAAGTATATATATTCTTGATCAGGATGACTAGCTGAATTGATCTAGCCATGTCCGTCCGTCCGTCCGTCCGTCCGTATAAACGCAGACACCTCCTAAGCTACAAGTGCCATACTACCTACCATACGCAGTACGAGTTTATCATATTTTTTCGATAACTCATTCCATTTCTTTTTTATCGATAATTATCGAAAATCTGACTTTGTTTCTTAAGCCTAATTTTAATACTGATAGACCTAGGGACTTCATATTTACTGTGTAGATTTATGTGATGAATACAAAGATTTTGTAATTTACAGCTTTTGGATACCACACCACCTTCGCCCCAAATTTGAAAAAAAAACGTATATCAAGTACTACAGACTTGTGCTTTGGCATATACACACACTTAAATGTTTTTATTACGTTCTGAAAGTTTGATGAAGATAGTCCCACTACGAAAAGATTTATTCAACAAATAAATTCTCATAATATAGCCCACACGGTAGCCCAAGCGCAGTAACTGGTAACTGCGCAGTTTGCAGAGCGCGTGCTTATGCGTTCGTATGGATGCGTGCGTATGGGTGTAGAATGATTGGAATATCAGCACTTTGCAGGGTTCAGGGTATCTCCTAGTCAAGCAGTCTCGACTAGAGCCCCCTTACTTGTTTAGACTGAAATATACGTGTATATATAAAGTAGGTATCACAGTTTTCTGAAATTAAAGACACTCATTCGATTTTATTTATTAAAAATTTCCATTACACGAGCAGCTGAATAAATATATACAAAGTGGATAAATAAACATAGACAACTTTCCGATTTCAATCAGTTGCAGTTAGAAACTTCAGTGAGCAACATGTCTAATGTACTCTTGATATTACTATTGATTCTAGTCAATGCTATTTGTTTGCTAGCAGGTAAGTGCACATGGACTTGAAAGTCAAGATAAATATTTGAAATCATTTAATTTGTTCATTTAAAGATCATGGAGGTCTTAAAGAATTCATCAGAGATATCAGAACGCAATTATTTGATCTGATTGAGGATTTACGAAATAATTAATTGGATTAGTGGAATATTATTTTATATATTTCTATTTATATATGAACAAGAACGAAATATTTTAGTTAAATTAATCTATATGAACATTTTGGTAAGTCTTTTATCTGTGGTTGATTACAAATACTATATACATAAATATATATGCCTTTTAATCGGATGAATTCCAAATAATTGATAGGCAGTTGAGTCAGAGTCGTGAAATCATAAGAATTTTATTTGATTCCAATTCACAATCTTATCACACAAATGTGATAAGCCAGAGCTGAACGGTTGGTTAGACCATATCGACAAATAAATGTTGTCGGCTTATTGCAATACATTCTAGGCATAGATCTTGGTCAAAACTAGGGCGAAGACAGCGGCCACGATGGTGTAATGGCTGCTGCTCAATTCCCCAGCTGGATTCTTGTTGCACTTGTCCTTGGAGCAGACAGTGCACGACGCTCTCCTCCAGCTGGAATACTGGGGCTTGAGGGACAAATTACAGGCATTCAAATCGGGATGAACACAGCCATGTAGCTGATGCGTAATCGTGTTATCTAAATAAGTGCACAACGATATTATGTAAAGCAATTTGCCAATGTGAACTATCACAAGTACTTACTATTCGGATATGTATACTTAATAGCAAGACAATCGTATGTATACCTAGGTAGCCAATGCACGTTCTGATGATAAATGCCCAAATAATTGCTAGTCTCATTCGCCGCTGCATAGGTGCAAGTCGTTTTTCTCGCCTTCTTGCAGTCATTGGCATTTACACATGTGTAACACGTCAAAGAGCTGGCTACGATTTTATGTAACTGTCATTAGTTAATGATTTAAATTGATTTTAATAATCAATTGAACTCACCCAAATGCACACAGGTGATAGCTATTAGCACCACACCGACAAGAAAGCTTTTCGTCAACATTTTCGATATTTTGCGATGTGCTTTTATGATCTATTCAGTAGTAACTGAATTGTTTGCTTTAATGCCTTAACGTTTTATATTTAGCCGTTAACTTATCACACTCAAGAGAGAGAGAGAGAGAGATTGTGTCAGAGCATTTAACTCTTTTCTGCCAAGTGCTCATAACAAAACAAGTAAGAAAGCCCTAGTCGAAACTGCTCGACTACGAGATTCCCTAAACCCTTCCAGGAACTTATATTTCAATAATTTGGCGTTCCACTTCTACTTAAACATGCACACATACACACATACGCACGTACGTATAAACAGGCATGGGCTGCCATGTGGGCTAACATTGGGAACTTAATTGTTTAATAATTTTTTTTGTAGACGGACAATCTTGATCAAACTTTCAGACCGTGATTATACCATTAAAATGTGTGTGTGTGCCAACGCTCAAGTCTCTAGTATTTGAAATACGGGTTTTGCAAACCTGTAGGGAAGGGGGTGTTTTGAGGGGTGGGGGGTAAAATGTGACAAAAACCGAAATTCTTAAAAATACATATGAATCTACATTTCAAATTTGGAGACTCTAGCTCTATAGATGTTTAGAGGTTTTTAATCGATAACAAAATATTGGGAGCAGTTATCGATTTTTGAAAACAAACTCGATATGCGCTCGCAATATACGGACCAACAAACAAGTCTCTAGCTCTTATATCTTCTGAGATCGAGGCGTTCAAGCATACGGACAGACTGACAGACGGACAGACAGACAGACGGACAGGGCTAAATCGACTTAGCCCGTCGCCCTGATAAAGAATATATATACTTTATGGGGTCTTCTGCCTGTTTCATACTTTTATTTTTTGCTTTATACTGAAACTTGCAAAGTGCTGATATTGTAATCATTCCACGCTTCTTTTGTGCATTCTTTTTTACATACGCACGCTCACTGCGCATATAAATATTTATATATATATATATATATAAATATTTTTTTTTTTTTTAATATTAATATATTATTATATATATATACTGTATATGATAGGTTATCACCTAAGTGATTATATTTGTCACATACACTGTTCAATAAGAACTCTGGCACAAGACTGACAAGTAAAAGTCTTCGAGACTACTGAAACGTGGAAATAACATTTAACTTTTTGTATTTGCCAAAGCAAAGAGTAACATTATATTTCATATATGTTAGGAAATCGCTCTGGAAAATATTGTTATAAAAACAGAACATTTTAGCAATAATAATAATGAAATGAATACAGATTTGATGATTATTATGATCACTCATTAATTTGTGTTATTAAACATTCTTATGTTTTTGCAATTCTTCCACAACTTGCTGCATTGTGGGACGAACAGCAGGGTCTTTATCCCAGTTTTTAGTGAAACTTTTCAATTGATCCGGGCTATAATATATATATATATAATATTATAGAGAGGGACGTAGAAATGCATCGCATAGCTTCGATCTGAATGTTATCGAGAATGTGTGGGCCTATCGAAAAAGAAAACGAAACTCAAACCTATCAATAACGTGCGAGAAGCCGACTTCAGAAGCTCTAGAACTCTAACAGGATTTTGTATTAAAAACAGGGTCAGGTCAATTCCTGGACGCTTACAAAAGGTCATTGGTGTCAAAGAAGGGTTTATTTGTATTAATAATTTGTTACAATCAACTTTTTCTATCACTTTGAAAAACAATGAAAAGTCAAAATACTTTTGTCCGGCCAAATAATGATAATCAGTCATTCAAACAATTATAGAAAAAGAATGAGTTATGTTATCAGTGCAATATTTTGCTCACTTAAAACTTGTAATATACTCTCTCTCTTAAAAATATATATCGGATACCGTTACGTCTCTCATTATGCAGAAATAGGGTGATGTCAAAATACTCTTGTCCACCATTTAATATGTATATACGGTTTAAAGAGACTTAAATAAATTTAAATACATACCCTCTTCGATTTGCTTAAGCAAATTGTATGTCTATGTACCTGGGGTCCCATATATAGGGGCCATTTTACTTCGAGCTTCAAAATCTTACTAATTTGCTGTGCGACAACGAGTGCAAATATGCGCTATATTATTTGGGTGAATAACAGTGTACGTGACAAATGTTATCACTTAGCTGATAACCTTTCATATATAGCACCATATATATATATATAGTGATATAATCATACTGATTACGTCTACAATATTCAGAAGCGTTTCCCATAGCCAAATTATTAATGTAAATATTCCCAAGCTCGGTAATTATAAACAATGGGCGGCCAAACCGGCGACTCTCCCCCATCAATCGAAATATATTAAAGTAAACATTCCCAAGCTTGGTAACTGTAAACAAAGAGCAGCCAAGCCAGCGCTTCTCCTTCATCGATCGGCATCGATCGAAATAAATCACAATCAGCATAAAATCATCCTTAGCAACATGCATCACCCAGACGTAAACATTTGTTGCCAGCAACATGCATCTCCCGAAAGTTGCAAACATTCTGATAGAGTTTACTTTATCTTTCAATAGACACACAATTGTTAGTCTTAAGTTAATATTCAATAAAGCAAGTTGTCATGATCTAATTCTGACTTCGTCTTTTAAATTATATTAGCGTTGCTGTTAGCATATGTCGCAGCATTTATTCGACTCGTAACAAGTTTATTTAAGTATATATATATATATATATATATATATATATATATATATATATATATATTTCATTTTTATGGCAAAGATTAAAATCTCTAAGCGACGTATGTATATTGATGTCGAGCGAATTTTTAGGCAGAAGCACGTTTGCACGATTCTGGAAAAGCTTTGGAGCTGGTAGCGCTTCGTTTATGGAAACAAAAGGAATACTCTGCAAAATGGTATAAATAAAATAATATAATATAAATACGATAAATAGATTTTTTACGCCCTGGGGAGTGTAGAAATCTTCAGCTCTAAAGGCAGGTACAAGATCTCTGCGTTTATACGGACGGACAGGCCGACAAACAAGCAAACCGGTCTGATAGCCGGACAAGACTAAGTCGATTCGATCGTTATATATAAATTTCCTTTATCATCTCATTTTCATAAAACCATTATATCTTGAAATCTCAGTTTCAATGGTTGAAATGTATACATTTGAATATTTCTTACGATCTAATATGAGTGCTAAGCTAAAGTTCTCATTTGTCGTACAGTGTTATGCGTCAATAATAATATAGCGTATACTAGCACTCTTTTTCGCACAGCAAATTAGTACGTTTTTGACGCTCGATGTGAAATGGCGGTGATCCAAAGGAATGAAATTGAAATTAATCACAATGATGTAAGCTCTATAAGAAATACTATGTGCTTAATAGAATTTCATCAAAACTGATACACTATATAGAAACTTGGAAAAGGATCTTTTGGAACGGTATACAAAGGCATATATAAAGGCAAAAATGTTGCCATCAAGACGATTGCGGATAACATCAACCACCAGAATATACAACGCGAGCCCTTCTACATGGCAATGGTCAGTGGCCATGCCAACTTTGTAAAATTATATGCAGTTGTGATAGAGAGGAACGAAACTCTTTTGGTTATGGAGTACATAGCAGGCGGAAACTTATTTCACTTTCTGCACGAAACAAAAGAAGATTTAACGTTCTCGAATGCCATTAATTTGTTGCATCAAGCAGCTGAGGTATATTGTATATATATATATATATATATATATTCATGATTCATGTTCCATTTATAGACGTTGGCTTATCTACATTCAATATCGGTCATTCATTGTAATGTGAAGAGTTCCAATATGTTGGTGGACGCTGAGCGAAGAAACTTAAAAATTTGCGATTTCGGTATTGTAAGGGAGTCGAAAACTGATATGACTGAAAACCAAGGTACGGACCTATATATGGCACCCGAGGTACATAGACATTCATATACATATGTATAAAGTTAAGCTAATCACTTAAACTCATTTGATTTCATTTAGGTGTTTACTGGTAATAGATACACAAATAAATGTGATGTGTTCAGCATGGGCATTACGATTTGGGAAGTTCTAACGCGTAAGAAGCCTGACGACATAGATGAAAATAAACCTAAAGTTCAATTGCTTATGCAAATCGAAGAGGGTATGTATTTAAATTTATTTAAGTAGTCTATAAACTGTATATACATATATACTGATCATTTGTTTCGCTTATGCAGGTCTACGTCCCTCTCTGGATGACCTCATATATGATTGCCCGGATCAATTGAAAACTTTCATTAAAAAGTGCTGGGATGAAGACCCTGCTGTTCGTCCCACCATGCAGCAAGTTGTGGAAGAATTGCAAAAACATAAGAATGTTTAAATTAATGATTGATCATAATAATCATCTAATCTGTATTCATTTCATTATTATTATTGCTTAAATACTTTGTTTTAATAACAATATTTTCCATAACAAATTAGAGCTCAGAGCGATTTGCTAGCATATAGGAAATAAATATAATGTTACTCTTTATGGATTAGTCAACTAGCCAAGCAGCATCTTTTACACTTTTTATACTCATTCACGAAAATAAAGGGAGTTTATTGGTTTTGTGAAATCTCTGTCTTACTGTCCATCCGTCTGTCCTTGTGATGAAGCTATAGATTTTTAAATTTTAATATTTATTTATGGGTATATTATTTTTGCTTATAGATTTTAAGTAGCACGAGAGTACAGATTGTGCCCACAATCGTATAGAGACTGCCAGTCGTGTGGCCAGCTGAATTCCTGTTGCAATTGTTGCCAGAGCAAACGATACACCTCGTCCTGTTCCAGTCGATGACCTCGGGCTTCAGTTGCAGCGCACAGACATTCAGAACGGGATGAACACAGGCAAAGAGATGATAGTCCACAGAAGTGTCTAGTATTCGATATATTTAAGACGTAAGTGCCTAGTTACCTGTAGCGAGTATGTTTACTCACTTTTCACATAGACATACTTCAGAGCGAGACAGTTAAAGCGACTGCTCTTTAGCTCAGGCACATTCTGATGATATGTGGCCAAATACTGGCTCGTCACATTTGCAGCATAATTGCTGCACTGGACTACCTTTGCATACCTGCAGCTGGCTGGACTAACGCAGGTGCGACAGACCAAGCAGTTGACTACAATTGAAAAGTTCTTCGATTTTTTGATATTGATATATAATCATATACAATGCAATGCAACTCACCCACAGAAATCGAACAAATTAGAAAACTCATCCAAAATAAATTCTTCATTCTAAGATATTCAAGAACGTTCCTTGACGAAGCTGCGTGTACAACTGATTTGCCTTTTTCAAGAAATATGTGCTCTTATATAAGCTGCTCTCGATACAAACAGCTGTCATGCATAATAGTGGAATTTTAATCAATCTTAAAAAAGGCGACTCATTCGCAGTCAATTGCTACAATTATATATATTTTACCTGAATCGAAGGCACTTTCAAATCAGGCTTTGCAAATACTTTTACTATAAACTAATGTCAATTAACCAACGACTCATCGACTTTAAATCTCGCAAAAGAAGCAAATATAATATAAAACACAGATTAAATAACTTTAGCTCTTTCTATTAAAGTCCATTTATATATATTTATATATATCATATTATCATATAAAATGAATATTCATATTACATTGCAATTCTGATCTCTAATAAACAGGAAAAAGAAATGTGAAACTAAACTTTTAGATCGATTGTCAATCCTTTAAAAATAATAAAAAATGATAATAGGAAGCGAAACTTAATTTTTAAAATTATTTATAAAAAAAACTGGAAATATTGAAACAATAAAACTTCACCTTTAACAAAAAATACATAAAAAATTTTTTTTTTAAATTGAAATTTAATGAGAAGATGATTAATACAGGCAGAGATAGGTATGACCAAGCCCATAAAAGGGTCCTGTTAAGGATCCATCTGTTCTTTCGTTCGTTGGTCCGTCCATGCGAACGCAGCGATCTCGTAAACTACAAAATCTACAGACGCGAAATTTTAAATGTCTTCACTTGTATATTGTATAATACAGTATAAATTAATCTTTTTTTGATGAATCATCCCATTTTGAAAATAAATTACTTAGTATTATTTTAAGTAACTTGAATACCGCATGAGCTAGAGATGTCACATTTACAATGTAGATCTCTATACTGCTCAGATTTTGTATTTTTAATACACTTCTCTGATTGGCCTATCCGCTATCATAGTAGGGTTCAGCGTATCTTCTATATTAGTCTCTTATTTGCTTCTTTTTTTATACCCTGAACCCATTGAAAATGGGAAACCTGGGTATAATGGTTTTGTTAAAATGTATGTAACAGGCAGAAGGAGGCATGGCAGACCCCATAAAGTATATGTACTCTTGATCAGAGCGACGAGCCGAGTGGATTTAGCCCTGTCCGTCTGTCTGTCCGTCCGTCCGTCCGTATGTATGAACGCATCGATCTCAGAAGATATAAGCGCTAGAGACTTTCATAGGTCCATATATAGAGCGCGCATATCAAGTTTTTCTTCAAAAATCGATAACTACTCCCGTTATTTTCTTATCGATTAAAAACCTTATCGAAAACCAGTTAAAAAATTATATTTCCTACATCTTTAAAGCTAGAGTTTTCAAATTTCAAATGCAGATATGTATTTTTAAGAATTTTAGTTTTTGTCATATTTTACCCCCCACCTCTTAAAACACCCCCTTCCCTACTAGTTTGCAATTTTTTAAGTATTTTTACGTATTTTAAGTACTAGACACTTGTGTGTTGGCACACACTCACATTTTAATATTAATTTCACGGTCTAAAAGTTTTATCAAGATTGTCCGTCTACAAAAAAAGTTATTTAACAATTAAGTTCCCACAGTAAGCCCACATGGCAGCCCATGCCTGTTTATACGTGCGTGAGTATGTGTATATGTGTGTGTATGCATGTGCAAGTAAAAGTGAAACGACGAATTATTGAAATATTAGTTCCTGGAAGGGTTCAGGGTATCTTGTAGTCGAGCAGTCTCGACTAGAGCTTTCTTACTTGTTTTTTAATTAATTTATTGATAACGATATCAAAATATTATCGCCATGGCTTACATATAAAATGTTTTTTTTTAGCAAAAATTAAATAGTCAATGAAAAATGAAATCTTTAATCGAGCTTTTCAGATTCAACTCGAGACTAATTTGGCCAGCAGCAGCGTCAGAGCTGATATGACTATTGTGTAGATATTCTTGCCATAGGTGACTGCCGAATTGCAATAATTCCAATTGCAGGTATTACATGCACGAGCTAAGCTAACCATGTGGAACGTTAGGTTACATGCATCAATATTTGCATGAAGGCAGCCCAGAAACTCATATGTTTTGTTCATGCATTTGTAAGCACCGTACTTATCCAGTTGGTGGTCTCATCGGCCACGAGCTGGGTGTATCGCAGCTATAGCAATACAATCCACTGACTAGATATGTATTTAAAAACTTTACTCAATCAAATTCAACTAATCAAACCATTCATTTCTTACCCATTTGTTGGCTCATAATGCTTACAATAACTGAAGCAATCAACCACATTTTTCTTACAATTTACAATACAAAATCTGTTTTAAACCACGCTCTTTCAGACAACTGAGCTATTCGTCTGACTAACAGGTACAATATATGTGCTTTACAATGCATTGCATATGTTTATTTGTTAAGATATCAAATTTAATGACGCCCATAAAATATTAGGTAAAAGATATGAATCATTTTGGATAGATTAAAAAATGTTCACAATTTTTTAGAATCATTAAAAATTATAGATTACAGTTACAAACGAATTTGATGTCAGCCAATCATTCATATATCGAAAACTTTTAGTATAATTAAAAATACTCCTAAGCAAGTTTAAATTCAATATATATTAATTTTGTACAATTTTTTACCATGCTTATCGGAGCAAAATGTATATTGAATATCGATGCCTTAGCAATCTATCTATCTATCGCCATTCTATCTGGATGCTTAGCCCCAATTGGAAGTATACCCTCCGACAATTTACAGTCAAGTCAAAAGCCACCGCTGACTTGGAAGAGCATTGATTGTATTGTACATTGTACTACAGGTATAAAAAGTTTGTAAATGAATCAAAACTGATAGATTCGCACAACCAATCTGAGAAAACTTATATTTTACAGTATAAGTGATTCAGGATACCCCAAAAATGATTACAAAACTGTTAATCAAACATTTAGGAAAAAAGTGTAGTTTTTTTAATTTGTTTAATTTATATTAA
Source organism: Drosophila hamatofila (assembly GCA_035045345.1). Taxonomy (NCBI): domain Eukaryota; kingdom Metazoa; phylum Arthropoda; class Insecta; order Diptera; family Drosophilidae; genus Drosophila; species Drosophila hamatofila. The sequence goes on along the minus strand of JAWNPA010000019.1, from coordinate 15,796,726 downwards.
ATAAATCATATCCCTTATATGAATATTTTGGCCAGGATCAGAAGCAAGGCTGAAGACATAATGGTAAAGCTGCTCTTGCTAAAAGTTCCCGCCGGATTGTGATTACAATTGTCAAAGTTACAAGTGAAACAGGATTTATCCCAGAAAGTGCTGTCGGTCGCGTTCCGCTGTAGAAAACAAACTGGAATAGAACTAAAGTAACAACCAAGAATCTCTTGGTATTTGACGTAGTCTGCGAAAAGAAATGCGAATTTTAAAGATGATCAAATACAAAAGAAATCAAACTTTTTCTTTGCTAATTACTTGGGGAGGAGTAATATGTTAGATTTAGGCACTTAAAGGAGTATTCCACACGGTTTGGAACATTGCTATGAATCGTCCTCAGCCAGGAACTAGTCGTGTTGGCAGTTTCTACGCTGCAGGTCTGTATGGTGGGAGAGCGACAGGAGTTCGGCGAATTGCAGGTGTAGCACGAGAGACCGTTCACTGCAGATGTGAAATGGAATAAAATTGTTGAAACTGTTGACTGAAGCACACACTGTTCATTGTTAGCTAGCTCTCACCCATCTGCAGGCCAAAAAAGGCCGCAATCACTAGAGCACAGACAAACTTCTTCCACATTTTACTTCCAACTGATCACCAACTCAACTGTTTGAACACTAAATATCTAAATGCTCACATTGCTTTACCAGACCGATAAGAAAACTTTGTTGAGACACCTTACAAATGTATATATAGTGACGTGTTTTCATAGTAATTAACACCCCTTATATCGCAAATGAGCTGTAAGATAATTGTTGTATTTTGTTTTATCTTAAATAGTCATATTTAACAATAAACTCATATCTAATATCGTATTCAATATCGTTAAAAATGAGTCAAAAAAAGTTGTAAAAGTTTGTGAAGCTAAACTTATCAACATGGTTTCTATTGGCAAGCACATGGCTCTATCTACAATACAAAAATGAACTGTAGCAAAATCACTTGTGCCTTTCCTATGCTCATATTGCACGCCGTGGGAGACCATGGCAATAAAGATAAGGTATACGGATTTTAGGAAAGGAAAGGTTTATTTGAAAACAAAATTTTCCTATTAGATAAGATTAAAAAAAAAAAGGCGGTGAGCAGTTCAGCATAGATCACTATAGCTTAACAAAGCTTATTATATATTTTTTTAATAATTTATAATATATTTTATAAACTACTTTATAACGCCTTTTAAACAAAGTTAACTATGTATTATTATTATACCCTGAACCCATTGAAAATGGGAAATCAGGGTATAATGGTTTTGTTAAATCTATGTAACAGTCAGAAGGAGGCGTGGCAGACCCCATTAAGTATATATATTCTTGATCAGGGTGACGAGCTGAGTCGATTTAGCCCTGTCCGTCTGTCTGTCCGTCCGTCCGTCCGTCCGTCCGTCCGTTCGTCTGTCTCTCTCTCTATCTCTCTTTATCTCTATGTCTGTCTGTCTGTCTGTCTGTCTGCCTAACCAAGGCAAGCAACGAAAATGAGCTGCAGAAGATCATTTCTGTTGTATTTATGTATTTGCTTACATTTACATTTAAGTTAAACTCATTTAGAATGCTTGAAGCAGCAGAGAGTGTTCTCATTGGTCACTTCACGATCGACTGCAGCGACCGCAACTCGACGCAGGCTCAACATTTGAGCTCGCCTTGTAGATTGAGTGAAAGTGGCCCTATATAAAGAGCAGCAGCTGCAGCAGTTCTTCAGTCGTCCAGGCCCGGTGGGGGTCAGTAGTGCAGTGCAGTAAAGTGATAGTGAAAGTGAAGTGAAGTGTGGTCAGGTAAATATTTTATTTGTTAATAATGTTAAGCCCTTTAAGCAGAATTGTAATAGTTATAAATAATTGTTAAGAATTGTTTAAATATTACATATAAGAAAAACCGTGGACATATGATAATTTTAATGATCGTTGACTTAGGCTTAAAGGAAAGACTTAGAAAATGTTGAGGAAATTATTAACTTAGAAAAATTGAAAGACTTTGAAAATTAGCAAGACTTAGAAAGCTTTACATAATTAGAAAACTTGAACGACTACTTAGAATACTTGAAAGACTTAGAAAATTAGGAAGACTTAGAAAACTTGAAAGACTTAGAAAATTAGGAAGACTTAGAAAATTAGGAAGACTTAGAAATCAGGAAGACTTAGAAAACTTGAAAGACTTAGAAAATCAAGAAGACTCTTAGAAAACATAGAAGACTTTACCTGCCTGAAAAATTATATTTTCTAGATAATTATTGCAAGTACTTTCACAAAATATGTACACTAACTTATTGTTATCTAAGGGTCAGGGGAACTCGTAGTCGAGCAGTCTCGACTAGAGCTTTCTTACTTGTTGTATATTATTGTAATAAATATTATAAACTACTTTATGACTATTTTTAAATAAAGTTAATTTTGCATTATTATTCTATAATACTATAATAAATTTTATTAACTACTTCATAACACCTTTTAAACAATGTTAGCTATGTATTATTATTATATATATTATTTTAATAAATTTTATAAACTACTTTATGACTAATTTTAAACAAAGATAACTATGTATTATTTTTATTATATAATATATTATTTGAATAAGTCTTATAATTACTTTATAACTCTTTATCAACAAAGCTAACTATTTATAATATTTTAATGAATTTAATAAATTAAATTAAATTAAAAACAATGTTGACAATCGCTTAAGTTACTCGCGATGCTTTAAGCTATCAGTGGACCGTTATGTTAATGCTTTAACTTTATATATATAAATGTATGTATGTATGTATGTGGGAGTGTGTATAATAAAATTAGATACATGTGTCGTTGCTGCCTGCTGCTTGTCTATGATTCGGTTGCGGCATACACGGCGTATGCTTGATGCTCGGCAACGATTTCGTCCTGGCAGCGCGCGCGCAGCTAGCTGCGTGCCATTTTTTATGGAAATAATATTCTTGTCAGGATTAAAAAGGATACGTGACCGGAACATTAATGCAATGCACAAGCCATCCAGTTGTCTCTAGTTGCGCAGCACAATAAGAAAAGCCTCTCATAGCACTCTGTGTTTCTCTGTTGCAACGTGTCGCTGCCACGCCCACAAAAAAAAATAAAATAAAAAATACAAAAAATACAACTCAGCTGTCAGCCGCCAGGCGAAAAGACGCCCCAGCGACTTTTGCCACAATCGTGAAGCGCACCTCGCACACAGCACCACAGCACCACAGACCCGACAGCACCGCCACCGACGACCTGCGATGTCTGTGTGGCTTGTGTTTATCTTTCGGGCTGCCAGGCCAGCGGTCGCCTCAGCCCCTCCCCCATGCCACTCTATCACAATATTATTGTCCTGTCAGGCGAGTGGCATGCCTCACCATTTGCCTTGACTATTGCACGTTGTTTTTCTAATTTTTAAAAAAGCATATTGTAATTCTCTTGTTTACCTATTGTCGCACATACATACATATATATATATATATATATATATATATATATATATATATATATATATATATATATATATATATATATATGTATATATGTTTATAAATCTAACCCGCAGCTATTTGTTGTTTGCTGTCTCCTGGTATTGTTCACAGGATTTGCGCATTTCGTTTACCTTCGAGAAGCCTGCTCAGCTACTCAGCTTGCCATTTGTCCTGTCATTTAATATCCTCTACGTATCCTTGGCAGAAGCTTATGCTGCTGGTGCTGCTTCTTCATCTTGGTTTTGTTTTTTTTTTTTTTTTTCATATCCTGCATCTGTTTCTGTGGCTCTTTCTGTGTGTTGTATTTAGTTATGCGTGACATGTCCAGGCTGCTGATATATGCTTTTCAATTTTTGAAACATTGTCCCTCGTTTCTATTTTAGGTATTTTATTTCTATCCTGGATATCCTTCTACTTTTGTTTATTTGTTATGGCAAATACTTGATATTGGGTTTTGAACATTAAGACGTGTTTGCAATCGCAAATTGTCTGTTAAATTTTTTCAAATTTTGCTCTTCTTGGTTTGTTGTTTTGCTAGTAAATGTATTTGCATATTTTATTTCTACTATTAATTTGTGAATAACTATGAAAAGGTTAAATGTTTTTAAAGTTTTTAAATTATTCCTTTCATTTTCAATAAATTACTAATAGATTAATAAGAATACAAGAGAGTATGTCATGATTAGTTCTTCTTTTAATATTATAGAATATTTAGAATTTTTAATGTTATAGAATATTTCTTCCTTTAACCCATAAAACCCATAAGAGAACAAAATATTTTATAACATCTTCTCTAGTAATATTATCCATGCCATTTATGCATATGTAAGACATTATTTTCAGAAGCTTAAAAATAAATTTTTAATATGATAAACATATGTTAATATTATATGTATATTATATTATAAACTTATCAAGTTTAAATATATATACACATATATGTATATACAAATAATTATATTAGCTATATTACATATATGTGTATATTTTTTTAATCTTAATTTTTTAATTTTTAATTTTTTAATCTACATGTTTTAAATTAAAAGAGAAATATTAATAAGAATTTTTAATATTTTTAAATATTTTAATGTAATAATATATAATACTATTAGATTTAGCTACAGTTACGTTGCCCTAGACTCCTTTTGCGGAATGGCCAAAAATTAGATGTCTACGGAAGTCGGTAAAAGTAAGAAGTATTTAGCGTTCAGTTGCGAAATTCTTACTTCTTGGAATTTAACATTAGCATGTGCCACCTATATAAATAAACTTAATAGAAATTGCATAGAGGACCGGCAGTATTTGTGATAAGAAAATAGATATGCAGAAATATACGTAATACAATTGAATGTTCGATTGCTGGAAATAATTAATCAACTAAAATGAATTTATTTTTCTTGTAGCCTAAGCCAGTTTTTTCAATGCCCTTAGAGACAGCGAGCAACACTATTCGATTGTTCACTTGAATTCAAAGAATATTTTATGAAAACAACTTGCATGATTTTTTTTTTTTTTTTAATTTTATCTCTGATTGAATAAATGCAGTAAATCAAAAAATTTGTATTTTCTTGTAGAACACGATAATAAGTAGGGCCATATATCAATTGAATAATGTTATCGGATGCTTATCAATGGTGTGGAAAATAATTACTTTTGCATAACTGAAGTTTTTTAACAGTATATAATCTACATTATTTATTTACATTTAGTTTGTAATTAAAATTATTACTAGAAATATTTGAGGTTTTGTGCGGATCATGTATGAAATGTTGTCGATGCCATGTTGATTAGATTAGATAGATAAAGAGAGAGAAAGAGAATGTACAATCTATACTATTCGGAATAGCTAAATCTAATCTTTATTATCTAATCTTATACAGCGGATGCAATGTAGTTAACACGAATATGTTTGAATGATTCAGTTATGATTCAGACCGATTGCTAGTTTGAAGCTCTACTAAACAAGATGATGAGGAAGTCAATTTTTGGTTTAATGCTAGCGACCGCAAGCCTACAGATTGGTGAGAAGATGAATTTAAGATGAATTACGAATAGTTCGCATAAACAATATATGTACTTGGCTTGTGGACTACTTAACTTAAGATGAATTACATATGGAACGAATAGATTGCATAAACAATATATTATATGTACTTGTCTTGTAGTGAACGGTCTGACCTGCTATAGCTGTAATTCACCTGGTAACTGTCTCAATCCTAGCACCCAGGTCTGCTCAGATACCACAGCCAAGGAGGCCAGCGTTTGGTTGAACACCATTCACAAATTTGTGCCCGTCGTAGATAGTAGCCGAAGCTTTTCGTGCATGAACCTCACATACTACTTTGAAAACAGTTAGTTCTCATTTAATGTAAGATGGGTGTCCGTTTTTCATTTTTATTTATTTTTTATTTTTTTTTTTTTGCCATTTGCAGACAATTCCAAGATCCATGAATATCTGGGCTGCTACCACCCCGACATTCCTGTTTGTATTCTACCATTGAACGCATCTAACAGCGATACCTGGAAGAAAAGTTGCCAGAGCTGCGACAAAGACAAATGCAATCGCAATCCAGCAGGCGCTCTCAGCAAGAGCTTCTATACCATTATAGTCGCAACTGTGGCCCTGTTCATAGCCAAATTAGCCTTCTAAAAAAACTGTACCGAAATCTTGTAAATCAAATCAAATTATAAACAATATATCTTAAAATAGAAGTATGCATAATTTGTGTATTCATTACAGAAACTCCCACAGTATGTTTCCATCGTCCCACAGTATGTTTCCATCTTTAAATATACATTTATCACTTAAAGTCTTAAGGTTTTGTGGTTTATGGGGTCGCTGCGTTCCTTTAAAGATTGATCGATATATATATATATATACCTTATTTAGGTTACAACAGGTCGGAGGAGACAATAGCCACAAGGTTGTTAATTGTATTTACTTTGACAACTTAGCTTCAGCATTGAAGAAAGTTTCATTCTCTATATAGTTAATATATTCAAATTGGTCTATCATCGGGTGTCTATATGTTTTGAGCTATAGCGATCTTAAGTATTTTATTTCAAATTCTTACATATGTAATAGAAAAATTCTTTCAAATAAACATTCCCTTTCCTAAAATCACCTTATCTCTATTGCCATGGCCTCTCACGGCGTACAATCGGAACAAAGGGAAAGCACAAGTTTTTTTTTCCAAGTCCCAATACTTGATCGTCTGGTATGTTGAGCATGCTTTCCCACAGTCCACCTGAGGACTGTAGCTAAGGCCGTGTTTTTATGTAAGCTTTTTATAAAAGTGTTGCTATAGAAACTATGTTCATAAATTTATTTACACACACTTGTACAAATTTTTGTGACTCGTTCTCAACGATATTGAAAACGATATTAAATATGAGTTATTTTTAAATATGAGTATTTTAGATAAACAGAATCCAAGAATTATTTCACAGCCCATTTGCGACATATAGCGTGTGAGTTACCATCATAAAACTTGCGATATGCATGTGCTTGTATATGTATATATATATATATATATATATATATATACATATATGATATTTATATATGTACATTGATAAGATGGACATCCCCTTTAGGTTGACTCAACAAAGCCCTGCACACAACGAAAAAAAACTGATTAGCTTTCTTATCTTATCGGTCGAGTAAAGCAATACGAATATATAAATATGTAGTGCTAAAACAGTTGAATTGGTGAAGAGTGCGATTAGTTAGAAGTAAAATGTGGAAGAAGTTTGTTTGTGCTCTAGTGATTGCGGCCTTTTTTGGCCTGCAGATGGGTGAGAGCTAGCTAACAATGAACAGTGTGTGCTTCAGTCAACAGTTTCAACAATTTTATTCCATTTCACATCTGCAGTGAACGGTCTCTCGTGCTACACCTGCAATTCGCCGAACTCCTGTCGTTCTCCCACCACACAGACCTGCAACGTACAAACTGCCAACACGACTAGTTCCTGGCTGAGGACGATTCACAGCAATGTTCCAAACACTACGGAAAATTCCTATAAGTGCCTGAATCTAACATATTACAACTCCGCAAGTAATTAGCCAAGATAAAGTTTGGTTTTTTTGTGTATTTGATCATCTTTAAAATCCGCATTTCTTTTCGCAGACAACGTCAAATACCAAGAGATTCTTGGTTGTTACTTTAGTTCTATTCCAGTTTGTTATCTAAATTTGAATGCGACCAACAGCTACGGCTGGGCTAAATACTGTTACACTTGCAGCTACGACAAATGCAATCGCAATCCGGCGGGAACTTTTAGCAAGAGCAGCTTTACCATTATGTCATCAACATTGGTTCTGATCCTAGCCAAAATATTCATATAAGGAATATGATTTCTTGACACCAATAAAACTCTAGAAGAACCCCCGAATCCCAAATGATCTGGCTTATGAAATATACCCTAATTTTGTATACCTTTTTGTATTTATAAAAACATAAAAAAATAAAAATTTACAAATTATTCTCGATTTCCCTTTGGCAATGGGTTGAGGGTATAATGTGCTTTTTATAGCCTGAACCCATTAGAAATGAGTTATGAAATAGTTTTCAACTATAGCTGAAGTCAAATACTTGACTATAGATTAATTAAATTAATAATAAATTAATATTAACAATTGATCAACTAAATTTGCGAACATCCAGCATAAAGTACGAGGCGTTAGAGCAATTAGAAGCGACAAGATCAAAAAGTTCAAATTGATAAGAAAAGCAAGCAAACAGAAAGATAAGCAATTCTAGGAATTTGAAGAGCTCAGATGAGAAATGCCAGCAAATAAGAAGCTGAGATCATTACTCAGAATTAAATGATTCCAATGAGCTGAAACTGATTGAAATATCATTTGAAGAAGAAGATGTACTGCTCTCTCAATTAAATTGAGAGTGAATTTAATATTTGATTTGAATATTAGTAGATTCTTAGAATGATGAATGTATGTGCGCATATTTTATGGGAAAAATGCGTATAAGCGCTGGTGGTCAATCGACCCAACGTTTAGTGTAATAAATTTTCAGTTAATTATCGGATATTAATGAAATAATAAATTTCAGCTTATGATTTACATTTTCTATTATTTAATTTTGTAAAGATACAAATAAACTTGCCAAAAAAGTAAACGACGCATCGATAAAACTGTGAAGCACCCAGCTATCGCATCATCTTGTGCGTAGATTCATTTTGAGGCTTGAAGAATTTTCAAAATGCTTGATTCAAAAGCTATGATTTTCGCAACGCAAAATGAGCAAAGGCCCCACTGTGCAACGCAGACAGGCAGAATGAAGAATATAATAATATATAATAATAATAATAATAATATATAATATATAATATATAATATATAATATATAATATATAATATATAATATATAATATATAATATATAATATATAATATATAATATATAATATATAATATATAATATATAATATATAATATATAATATATAATATATAATATATAATATATAATATATAATATATAATAATTAATGAAGAATATGAGCATGTAAAGTGGCATGAGAAGCTTGGTCGAGCGGAGTGGCATCCTAGTTACACAATACCAACAGGATGGCAACTCCATTTGAAGAAGAAGTCTGTTTGAGAAGACGTTGATTGAAGAAAGACGTACACGCTGGTTGTTAGAGTTTTAAAACAAACTTCACATTTGACGAATTCGAGATCGAAACTGAACTGAACTCTTTATTGCTTAAAATCCTAGTCTTTAAATACCTAACATGAGAATCTTTAAACTACTTCCAGTAAATGTTTAGTTAAGTGTCCCTATTTTCGATCGCTGAGCCGTCTAGGCTCACCTTACATTTTGATGAGGTTATCGAATATTATTTATGAATTTATTTATAAGGCATGTTCATGCTTGAGCACTGGTGATTAAAAGAAGTCAAGTAGTCACAGTTTTCTTAAGTTGTTTAAGTTCTCAATACTCTGTTTAATTTCAATTACAATTACTCAATTTAATTAAATACACAATGTAAAATAATTGTTACATATACATATATACTTTTTGGTATCTGTTACGCATACTTTTACCGCAATTTCCCACTTTGAATGAATTCATAATATATGTGTAGAAAGTGTTAATTGTGACAAATAATTTTATTGATAACACTGGCATCTATGACTAAATTGATTAGTGGTTTAGCACCATAGGTGAGCTGATAACAGTTTCCCACTTCTGACATAATAAAAATGATAAGCTGAGTTTACAGCTAGATGTCAAAGTCAGCATTAAGTAATTTCTATAAACAAGTCTAATATATATATACATACATACCTATGTATGTATGTATGTATGTACGTATATGAATTTGTAGGCTATTTAAGAATGACTAAGAACAAAATTTGTATGAGTTTGTCATTCAATACATATTAAAAAACTTGACATCGGCGAGATTAGAGTCCGCGCTATTCCAACGCGATTTGCATAGCATTTACCATAAAATTAGAGCGAAAAATATAATACTTTAATAAATATAATTCATAATTTACACATTACATTTATAGAGTAAAACTTTTGCTTATAAACTTTTCCATTTTTTTATTTTTATTCCATTACACAAGTCTATGAAAGCGCGTAATTAGTGATGGTATATTTCACTGCAAGTAATGATATTATAAAGTAGTGATCGTTACTTTGAATACATTTTAAGACGTTCTCGATTTTTATACCCTGAACCCATTGAAAATGGGAAATCAGGGTATAATGGTTGGAGGCGTGTCAGACCCCATAAAGTATATATATTCTTGATCAGGGCAACGATTCAAGTCGATTTAGCCCTGTCTGTCTGTATGTCTGTCTGTCTGTCTGTCCGTATGTTTGAACGCGTCGATCTCAGAAGATATAAGAGCTAGAGACTTGAAATTTGAAACTGTAGGTCCGTGTATTGCACGCGTAGATAAAGTTTATTTCTAAAAATCGATAACTGCTCCCATTTTTTTGTTATCGATAAAAAACTCTATCGAAAATCAGTTATAAAATTATATCTCCCACATCTTTAGAGCTAGAGGCTTCAAATTTTAAACCTAGATTCATATATATTTTATATAATTTCGATTTGTGTTTTATTTCACCCCCCAAAAATAAGCGTATTTCAAATACTAGAGACTTGTGCTTTGGCACATACACACATTTTAATGTTATTATCACTGTCTGAAAGTTTTATAAATTGATATGATTGTTCGTCTACAAAAAAAGTTATCAAACAGTTAAGTTCCCATAGTCTGTCCACACTGCAGCCTATGTCTGCTTATACGTGCGTGCGTATGTGTGTATATACATGTACGCAGAAAAAAATTGCTTGGCAAAAATAAGCGACAGCTTAAAATACGTTAATAATGACGAAGAAAATGTATTAGATCAATTTGACAACATTCTCAGTATCATTTAAAAAATCATAGTAATAATTTAACATCGTTAATATATATATTTAATTTAAAAACAAGATTGGCAATTTTTTTTAGCAACTTTCAAAAAGTTTTTAGCAATTTTAGCAACTTTTTTTTGACATTCTAGAAATTTATGCTCACAAAATCTGACGAAGCGTAGTCGCTCATTTCGTTGTGTGCTATTGCTATCGCTACAGATTTGAGCACAACAAACTACGAGAGTGTAATATTTTCATTGCTCTTGCTGCTAAGGAGCAGTTTTTTGCGAACACTGATAAAAACATTATACCAAGCGTTTCAGTTTTCGCAGCGTATAAAACGCTCTGTTGCCTCTACAATTTAATTCAGTTCTACTGTGAACCTCGATACGAAATGGCTGCGAACAAATATGAAATTGTTATTAATGGAATTCGCTGCCAAATACCTGTGATCCAAAAAAAAGAAATAAGAGGAATTGATGGCGGTGACGTAAGCTGTCATAAGAAATACTATATATTTGATAGAACTTCGTAAAAACTGATACACACATATATGTATATATGTAGATACTTGGAAGAGGAACTTTTGGAAAAGTATGCAAAGGCAAATATGAAGGCAGAGATGTTGCCATCAAGACAATCTTGAGTGATATCGAGACGAAAAATCTGGACCGCGAACTCTTCTACTTGGAAAAAGTCAAAGACCACGCCCTCTTCGTACAGTTATATGGAGTTGTGATTGAGGGCGGAACAACGCATTTGGTTATGGAGTACATTGCGGGTGGAAGTTTTTTTCACTTTCTGCACGAAACAAAAGAAGAATTGACGTTCTCGAATGGCATTAATTTATTGCATCAAGCAGCTCAGGTATTTTGTCTAAATATATGTATAATATCCGTTGCACACTAATTCATGTTCAATTTGCAGGCTTTGGCTTATCTTCATTCAATATCAAAACGACCAACTATTCATCGAGATGTAAAAAGTCTTAATATGTTGGTGGACGCCGAGCGAAAAAACTTAAAAATTTGTGATTTCGGTTTTGTAAGAGAGTCGAAATCTGATATGACTAAAGGCCTAGGTACGCACCTATATATAGCACCCGAGGTACATAGACATTCATATACATATGTATATAGCTAAGCTTATCACTTAAACTCATTTGATTTCATTTAGGTGTTTACTGGTAATAGATACACTGATAAATGTGATGTGTTCAGCATGGGCATTACGATTTGGGAAGTTCTGGCGCGTAAGATTCCTTACACAAATGTAGGAACAAAAACTAGTGTTCAATTGCTTAAGCTAATCGAAGAGGGTATGTATTTAAATGTATTTAAGTAGTCTATAAACCGTATATTCATACATATATACTGATCATGTGTTTCGCTTATGCAGGTCTACGTCCGTCTCTGGATGACCTCATATATGATTGCCCGGATCAATTGAAAACTTTCATTAAAAAGTGCTGGGATAAAGACCCTGCTGTTCGTCCCACCATGCAGCAAGTTGTGGATGAATTGCAAAAGTATTTGTAGATTTTATATACATACATACATATGTACATATTAGAGGCCTGCATGAGCATACTTCCAAAACCGTGCGCAACGCAAGATCTTTTGCACGATCGTAAAAGTTAGAATATGAACAGGCAACGAACGAAACGAAACGGCAAAGCACGAACGAAAAAAGTGACAGCGCAATGAACGAGAGCGAGCGAAATTTTACCGTTCAACTTTTTTTTTCGTTGCATACATTGGCAGCTCAGCCAATTACAGGCTAGATCGCGAGAGAATAGCCGTACAATTTTTTTTCTGCCAGTCGCTCTTTCTTTTTTTGTTGCGTTTTTTTTTTTTTTTGTCTACAATTTTGTGTTACTCTGCTTAGAGCGTAAGAATAGAGCAAGACAAAACACTTTTCGACATTTCTTTTCGTCTTTTGCGTTTTGCAGTTTTTTGCAAGTATGCTCATGCAGGCCTCTAGTACATATATACATATGTATCTGTATCTATGTTCTTTGTTCTTTTCAAACACTTATATTATATATATATGTATAATATATATAAACTTATATAATATTATATTGTATAATATTGAATACCCAGGATGCCACACCGTTCGACACTGTTGTCATGCAACTTTTTTATAGATGTCTTATCATATATGGAATAAGTTAGCCACCAATCGACAATTTCAGTCAAATACATAAATATTTACAGTCCTAATTTAATGTCAATTAATATAATTATCAATGTTCGCATGTCCAATCGATCAATGTGCATAGCAAATGAGGAACACTTTTATTAGCCAACAGCTGCTGTTACACACACACACACACACACACACACACACACACACACACACACACACACACACACACACACACACACACACAGACACACACACACACACACACACACACACACACACACACACACACACACACACACACACACACACACACACACACACACACACACACACACACACACACACACACACACACATCCGGAAGGCCCGGTCAACAATAGATGCGCTGGATAAAGTTGTTGGCCTGGCAACTTCCGCCATCCAAGGCACCAGATGGAAGCATGGGACGAAGCAGTACTGCATCATTGCGACTCTAGACGTCAAGAATGCCTTCAACACTGCTAGTTGGGATATGATATTTGATGCGCTGTCACAATATAATATCCCTAAATATCTAACAGAGACTGTTAAGAGCTACTTCAGAGGAAGAACACTTGTATACAACACGAGTGAGGGTCCCCAAACTCATACAGTGTCAGCTGGAGTTCCCCAAGGTTCAGTGCTGGGGCCTCTCCTATGGAATGTTATGTACGACGGCGTACTGCGGCTGGAACTTCCAGCAGGTGCGCACACCATTGGCTTTGCTGATGATGTAGCAGTCGTCTCCATAGGCAAGGAGCTTAAAGATACAGAGGATATGTGCAGCGCAAGTATCAATCGCATTAGTAGCTGGTTGTCAAGAGCAGGACTCGAGCTAGCGGCGCACAAAACGGAAGTCGTCCTAGTCAGCAGTCGCAAAAGTGTGGAAACAGCCAATATCAAAATCGGCAGCGTCTCCATCGCATCAAAGAGGGCGATAAAGTATCTTGGCGTCATGTTAGACACAAGATTAACTTTCCGCGAGCACTTAGAATATGTGCATAAAAAAGCAGCTGATTCTTGTAGAGCTCTCTCAAGAATCATGCTTAATACGCGGGGACCAAAACAACAACGACGTCTCCTTCTAACGAGCGTCATTAGGTCCGTCATCCTCTATGCTGCACCAATATGGTCAAGAGCGATGGCAACTCCGAGCTACAGCCGGGGCATTTGCGCCACCTACAGACTGAGCGCAATCAGAGTCTGCTGCGCCTTCAGGACTGTCTCCGATGACGCAGCGCTCGTCATAGCCGGCATGGTGCCTCTGGAAGACCTGGTCGCCGAAGCCGTGGAGCGGAACACACACGAGCCTGCACGACGCAACGCTATCAGGGCGAATAGCATTGCACGATGGCAAAGAAGATGGAATAGTTCTTCAAAAGGACGGTGGACGCACACGCTCATCCCGGAGCTTGAACAATGGGTAAACCGCAAGCACGGGCAGATTAATTTTTATCTCACGCAGATTCTATCTGGACACGGATGCTTCCGGAGCTACTTGAAGCGCTTTGGCCACGAAGATACCGATGAATGCCCCTGGTGTGGACGAGGCTCGGTGGAAGACGCCAAACACGTCCTTTTCGAGTGCGGACGCTTCCTAGAGGAGAGGCGTGGTCTGGAAGAGGCACTGGGCCGCTCCATTAGAGCAGACAATTTAGTCAATGCCATGCTGGAATCGGAGGTGGCTTGGAATCTAATAAAATAAGAATTGAGCGAGCACGAAGACGAGTTGTCACAGGCTAGGATAGTACAAAATGCTTGCGAAGCAATGCTTTACGGCCGTCCCGCAAGCATCGTGTACTATTCTTAATATCCTAAACACCCAGATTATGTTTTAATTTATTGTTAATAAACGAATATAAAAAAAAAAAAAAAAAAAACACACACACACACACACACACACACACACACACACACACACACACACACACACACACACACACACACACACACACACACACACACACACACACACACACACACACACACACACACACACACACACACACACACACACACACACACACACACACACACACACACACACACACACACACACACACACACACACACACACACACACACACACACACACACACACACACACACACACACACACACACACACACACACACACACACACACACACACACACACACACACACACACACACACACACACACACACACACACACACACACACACACACACACACACACACACACACACACACACACACACAACTTTAGTAAACGTGCATGCTGTGGGCTCAACGTACCCGGCAAACGTGAATTATTCAAAGACTTACCTTGCGGAAGTTCGCGGAGCACCCCAGAGGTCGAATCTAGTGGTGCAAGGGAGGGGGGGCAATAGCGTCACTACTTGGCGTCAGGGTTTTCCTCTCTCTTTTCTTTTTGAAGCGCGAAAATCTTTTGTTTAGCACACTTGTAACAATCAGGTGCATTCACTCTAACAGCTGTTAGTAGTGCTGGAAATCGCAACGGACAATCAGCTGATCACCAAATTTGGTGAATTGCTAAGTCCTAGTGAAGACAGCAACCTAACTTCTGCAGTGAAGTTGCAGTTCATAAAAGTAGTGCCTACTTTTGGGCTTTAATTTTATTTAGTTAGAGTTTAATTTTCTGTGGGCTCTTAACTCAAAAACCAAATAAGTCATTGACCAGTACAGGCTCCACGCCTTGGTAGTAGGAGCTAGTATGGAGGCCATGATGGTGGAAGAACTGCAAGCCTTTGCGCGCCGCTCTTCGTTGCAGCGATCACCGCAGCAACAACAGAGGGCGTTGCCGCAGCCGTCGGCATCCAACCAGTCTCCTGTGGTGGAGTGCCAGGCACCAAAATCGTTAAAAGAAGCGTTAGCGCAGATAGGAGTTACCCTAGAGGGTTTGTCTGCCTTATTTGGGGGTCAGCGGCATATAAATGCGCTGATGCGAGAGGAGTTGGCTAGACTGGTCAGCCTTCACAAGGCAGCCGAGAAGTTCTGCAACCGATCGGTAAAAAATTGTGAGGTGCAGACCACACCGCTAAAAAAGTCATTTGCTGAAAAAGCTCAAATTGGGAGTACTGTTGCCTTAACAGGTAGCAATACACCCAAGCGGTCAAGGGAAGTTGCCTCTGATCAGAGGAAAACTCCCTCAAAAAAGCCGAGGCCCAATAAAAACGCAGCGATCGCAAAAGAGCCATTGGCTTCACGGTCAAAAAATCCAAACCAGGTAGGTCGACAGACTAACCTGGACAGCTGGACGGTCGTCAAAGGCCGCAAACCTTTGCAAAAACGACCCAGGTCGGACGCAATTGCAATTTCAGGCGTAGATGGCTGCAGCTACGCGGACATGCTGCGCGTTGTCAAGAGCGACCCAAATTTGAAGCACCTGAGCGGTGACGTGCAGGGAATCAGGAAGACAGCTAAGGGGGACCTTTTGTTGCAGTTGAGTAGAAAGCCGGAGCATAGCGCAGAGGCACTTCACGAAGCTGTAGGCAAGGCCTTGGGCGATCGAGCGGTAGTTAAAACACTTACCGAATCGGCGCATATTGAGATTCGTGACTTAGATGAGCTAGCGAGCAAAGAGGAGATTTTGGAGGCAATGAAGGTGGAGCTGAAGGATAGCTCACTCTCTATTGACTCCATCAAATCGCTTCGGCCAGCTTTTGGTGGACAGCAAAGAGCTACGGTTGCTCTTCCAGTTGGAAAAGCCAAAACTCTGCTCGAGCTGTCCAAAATTAGGATAGGATGGGTAGTATGCCGTATCCGAGCCGTGAACCAGCCTAAACGCTGTTTCAAATGCCTCGATTACGGGCATATTGCTGCCAACTGCAGTAGTGACTGTGACCTAAAGGGGGCCTGTTTCAGGTGTGGTGAGATGGGTCACAGTGCAAAGGCATGCATTAAGCCTCCGAAATGCAGCCTTTGCATCCGGAAAGGCGAAAAGCTGACGGACCACTCAGCAGGCAGCTTCAAGTGTCCTTCCTACCGTGAAGCAGCACAAAAAATGAAATGTTAAAGTTCCTGCAACTTAACATAAATCATTGTATTGCTGCCCAAGATCTTCTAGAGCAGACCATAAGGGAAAAATGTATAGACGTAGCCTTTCTCAGTGAGCCTCATCACTGTAAGACCAGCTGCCCTAGGACATGGTCCACAGATGCTAATGGCAAAGCGGCTCTGTGGGCATGTGGCAACTCAACGACAGTATTGTCAAATGTTAAGGCATTTAATGGGTTTGTACGCGCTCGTTACGGTAACTTATGGCTCTACAGTTGCTACCTGGCCCCCAGCATGCAGCTCAACGAGTTCACAACAGTGCTTGACGAGCTTGCAGAGGATGCTAGGGGCAGGAAGGCCATTATAGCAGGAGATTTCAACGCATGGGCGTTAGAATGGGGTAGCCACACAACAAATGCCAGAGGCCGTATCCTACTGGAGATCTTCGCGACACTGGATGTTGCACTGCTCAACACTGGTCACGAGTTCACCTTCAGTCGGGCTGGATACGGATCTGTAATTGACATAACTTTTGTCACATCATCCCTTTTTCGGGAAGCAACGTGGAGCCATTGCGATAGCTATACGGGTAGCGATCATTCGGCACTTCTGTTCACAATTGGTGAGCCATCTGCCAGGGCGCCATCTTTGTGGAGAGAATCATTTCAGCTGGATACTTTCGACCCCGCGGCTTTTTCAGAGGCCATTCAGACACTGGGTACAGTTGGCAATGCTGAGGCCAGAGCATGCCAAATGGTAGCCCAAATACAAAGTGCCTGCAATAGCAGTATGCTACGCCGCAAGCAGTTTACGCGACAGCAAGCGCCTATGTATTGGTGGAATGCACAAATAAGTGACATTCGACACAAATGCATTCAGGCGAGAAGAAGCTACCAACGGGCTCGCGGTAGGTCTACGTACATAGAAAAACGACTAGCTTATCAGGCGGTTAGAAGACAGCTGAAGAAGGCCATTCGGGCAAGTAAAAGAGAATGCTTCTTAGAGTTGTGTGACTCAGCCGAATATGACCCTTGGGGCAGGGCATATAAGATGGTAGTTAAAAGACTATACGCAGGTAAACAGGTACAGCCTACGGATCGTTTAGAGCTTAAATCGATTGTGGAAACGCTCTTTCCAGAAAGATTAAGCTCCATTCACGATCCGGAGCCTGTACCTGTTAATCAGGACATGACGTGCACTGACCTTGTCTTAGTTACGGACGAAGAAATCCTAGTAGCTCTTAGAGGTCTTAGAACTAAATCAGCTCCAGGGCCGGACGGGATCCCAAATCGTGCGCTAAAGCTAGCCCTCGCCCTGCACCCAAATGCGTTTGCTGAGTTATACAGCGAATGCTTGATTCAGAAGACGTTCCCTGCTACCTGGAAAATCCAGAACCTGGTTCTGCTACCCAAGGCTGGCAAACCACCAGAGGAGCCATCCTCTTATAGACCAATCTGCCTCTTAGACACCATGGGAAAGGTGTTTGAGAAATTGGTCTGCTCTAGATTGGAGGCAGCTATCGCCAGTGCTGGAGGCCTGTCGCCAAACCAATTTGGCTTCCGGAAGGCCCGGTCAACAATAGATGCGCTGGATAAAGTTGTTGGCCTGGCAACTTCCGCCATCCAAGGCACCAGATGGAAGCATGGTACAAAGCAGTACTGCATCATTGCGACCCTAGATGTCAAGAATGCCTTCAACACTGCTAGTTGGGATATGATATTTGATGCGCTGTCACAATATAATATCCCTAAATATCTAACAGAGACTGTTAAGAGCTACTTCAGAGGAAGAACACTTGTATACAACACGAGTGAGGGTCCCCAAACTCATACAGTGTCAGCTGGAGTTCCCCAAGGTTCAGTGCTGGGGCCTCTCCTATGGAATGTTATGTACGACGGCGTACTGCGGCTGGAACTTCCAGCAGGTGCGCACACCATTGGCTTTGCTGATGATGTAGCAGTCGTCTCCATAGGCAAGGAGCTTAAAGATACAGAGGATATGTGCAGCGCAAGTATCAATCGCATTAGTAGCTGGTTGTCAAGAGCAGGACTCGAGCTAGCGGCGCACAAAACGGAAGTCGTCCTAGTCAGCAGTCGCAAAAGTGTGGAAACAGCCAATATCAAAATCGGCAGCGTCTCCATCGCATCAAAGAGGGCGATAAAGTATCTTGGCGTCATGTTAGACACAAGATTAACTTTCCGCGAGCACTTAGAATATGTGCATAAAAAAGCAGCTGATTCTTGTAGAGCTCTCTCAAGAATCATGCTTAATACGCGGGGACCAAAACAACAACGACGTCTCCTTCTAACGAGCGTCATTAGGTCCGTCATTCTCTATGCTGCACCAATATGGTCAAGAGCGATGGCAACTCCGAGCTACAGCCGGGGCATTTGCGCCACCTACAGACTGAGCGCAATCAGAGTCTGCTGCGCCTTCAGGACTGTCTCCGATGACGCAGCGCTCGTCATAGCCGGCATGGTGCCTCTGGAAGACCTGGTCGCCGAAGCCGTGGAGCGGAACACACACGAGCCTGCTCGACGCAACGCTATCAGGGCGAATAGCATTGCACGATGGCAAAGAAGATGGAATAGCTCTTCAAAAGGACGGTGGACGCACACGCTCATTCCGGAGCTTGAACAATGGGTAAACCGCAAACACGGGCAAATTAATTTTTATCTCACGCAGATTCTCTCTGGACACGGATGCTTCCGGAGCTACTTGAAGCGCTTTGGCCACGAAGATACCGATGAATGCCCCTGGTGTGGACGAGGCTTGGTGGAAGACGCCAAACACGTCCTTTTCGAGTGCGGACGCTTCCTAGAGGAGAGGCGTGGTCTGGAAGAGGCACTGGGCCGCTCCATTAGAGCAGACAATTTAGTCAATGCCATGCTGGAATCGGAGGTGGCTTGGAATCTAATAAGCACCTTCGCGGCCACAGTCATGATGGAGCTCCGCAGAATTGAGCGAGCACGAAGACGAGTTGTCACAGGCTAGGATAGTACAAAATGCTTGCGAAGCAATGCTTTACGGCCGTCCCGCAAGCATCGTGTACTATTCTTAATATCCTAAACACCCAGATTATGTTTTAATTTATAATTTATTGGTAATAAACGAATATAAAAAAAAAAAATAAAAACACACACACACACACACACACACACACACACACACACACACACACACACACACACACACACACACACACACACACACACACACACACACACACACACACAGGAGTTTGAGTTTTCGCGGAGTGCGGTCGATGTTATCGCGATCCATCGTTGACATAAGCTTTTCTCTGTGTTTTCACTGTGAAAGCGGAAAGAACTTTAGTAAACGTGCATGCTGTGGGCTCAACGTACCCAGCAAACGTGAATTATTCAAAGACTTACCTTGCGGAAGTTCGCGGAGCACCCCAGAGGTCGAATCTAGTGGTGCAAGGGAGGGGGGCAATAGCGTCACTACTTGGCGTCAGGGTTTTCCTCTCTCTTTTCTTTTTGAAGCGCGAAAATCTTTTGTTTAGCACACTTGTAACAATCAGGTGCATTCACTCTAACAGCTGTTAGTAGTGCTGGAAATCGCAACGGACAATCAGCTGATCACCAAATTTGGTGAATTGCTAAGTCCTAGTGAAGACAGCAACCTAACTTCTGCAGTGAAGTTGCAGTTCATAAAAGTAGTGCCTACTTTTGGGCTTTAATTTTATTTAGTTAGAGTTTAATCTTCTGTGGGCTCTTAACTCAAAAACCAAATAAGTCATTGACCAGTACAGGCTCCACGCCTTGGTAGTAGGAGCTAGTATGGAGGCCATGATGGTGGACGAACTGCAAGCCTTCGCGCGCCGCTCTTCGTTGCAGCGATCACCGCAGCAACAACAGAGGGCGTTGCCGCAGCCGCCGGCATCCAACCAGTCTCCTGTGGTGGAGTGCCAGGCACCGAAATCATTAAAAGAAGCGTTAGCGCAGATAGGAGTTACCCTAGAGGGTTTGTCTGCCTTATTTGGGGGTCAGCGGCATATAAATGCGCTGATGCGAGAGGAGTTGGCTAGACTGGTCAGCCTTCACAAGGCAGCCGAGAAGTTCTGCAACCGAGCGGTTAAAAACTGTGAGGTGCAGACCACACCGCTAAAAAAGTCAGTTGCTGAAAAAGCTCAAATTGGGAGTACTGTTGCCTTAACAGGTAGCAATACACCCAAGCGGTCAAGGGAAGTTGCCTCTGATCAGAGGAAAACTCCCTCAAAAAAGCCGAGGCCCAATAAAAACGCAGCGATCGCAAAAGAGCCATTGGCTTTACGGTCAAAAAATCCAACCCAGGTAGGTCGACAGACTAACCTGGACAGCTGGACGGTCGTCAAAGGCCGCAAACCTTTGCAAAAACGACCCAGGTCGGACGCAATTGCAATTTCAGGCGTAGATGGCTGCAGCTACGCGGACATGTTGCGCGTTGTCAAGAGCGACCCAAATTTGAAGCACCTGAGCGGTGACGTGCAGGGAATTAGGAAGACAGCTAAGGGGGACCTTTTGTTGCAGCTGAGTAGAAAGCCGGAGCATAGCGCAGAGGCACTTCACGAAGCTGTAGGCAAGGCCTTGGGCGATCGAGCGGTAGTCAAAACACTTACCGAATCGGCGCATATTGAGATTCGTGACTTAGATGAGCTAGCGAGCAAAGAGGAGATTTTGGAGGCAATGAAGGTGGAGCTGAAGGATAGCTCACTCTCTATTGACTCCATCAAATCGCTTCGGCCAGCTTTTGGTGGACAGCAAAGAGCTACGGTTGCTCTTCCAGTTGGAAAAGCCAAAACTCTGCTCGAGCTGTCCAAAATTAGGATAGGATGGGTAGTATGCCGTATCCGAGCCGTGAACCAGCCTAAGCGCTGTTTCAAATGCCTCGATTACGGGCATATTGCTGCCAACTGCAGTAGTGACTGTGACCTAAAGGGGGCCTGTTTCAGGTGTGGTGAGATGGGTCACAGTGCAAAGGCATGCATTAAGCCTCCGAAATGCAGCCTTTGCATCCGGAAAGGCGAAAAGCTGACGGACCACTCAGCAGGCAGCTTCAAGTGCCCTTCCTACCGTGAAGCAGCACAAAAAATGAAATGTTAAAGTTCCTGCAACTTAACATAAATCATTGTATTGCTGCCCAAGATCTTCTAGAGCAGACCATAAGGGAAAAATGTATAGACGTAGCCTTTCTCAGTGAGCCTCATCATTGTAAGACCAGCTGTCCTAGGACATGGTCCACAGATGCTAATGGCAAAGCGGTTCTGTGGGCATGTGGCAACTCAACGACAGTATTGTCAAATGTTAAGGCATTTAATGGGTTTGTACGCGCTCGTTACGGTAACTTATGGCTCTACAGTTGCTACCTGGCCCCCAGCATGCAGCTCAACGAGTTCACAACAGTGCTTGACGAGCTTGCAGAGGATGCTAGGGGCAGGAAGGTCATTATAGCAGGAGACTTCAACGCATGGGCGTTAGAATGGGGTAGCCACACAACAAATGCCAGAGGCCGTATCCTTCTGGAGATCTTCGCGACACTGGATGTTGCACTGCTCAACACTGGTCACGAGTTTACCTTCAGTCGGGCTGGATACGGATCTGTAATTGACATAACTTTTGTCACATCATCCCTTTTTCGGGAAGCAACGTGGAGCCATTGCGATAACTATACGGGTAGCGATCATTCGGCACTTCTGTTCACAATTGGTGAGCCATCTGCCAGGGCGCCATCTTTGTGGAGAGAATCATATCAGCTGGATACTTTCGACCCCGCGGCTTTTTCAGAGGCCATTCAGTCGCTGGGTACAGTTGGCAATGCTGAGGCCAGAGCATGCCAAATGGTAGCCCAAATACAAAGTGCCTGCAATAGCAGCATGCTACGCCGCAAGCAGTTTACGCGACAGCAAGCGCCTATGTATTGGTGGAATGCACAAATAAGTGACATTCGACACAAATGCATTCAGGCGAGAAGAAGCTACCAACGGGCTCGCGGTAGGTCTACGTACATAGAAAAAAGACTAGCTTATCAGGCGGTTAGAAGACAGCTGAAGAAGGCCATTCGGGCAAGTAAAAGAGAATGCTTCTTAGAGTTGTGTGACTCAGCCGAATATGACCCTTGGGGCAGGGCATATAAGATGGTAGTTAAAAGACTATACGCAGGTAAACAGGTACAGCCTACGGATCGTTTAGAGCTTAAATCGATTGTGGAAACGCTCTTTCCAGAAAGATTAAGCTCCATTCACGATCCGGAGCCTGTACCTGTTAATCAGGACATGACGGGCACTGACCTTGTCTTAGTTACGGACGAAGAAATCCTAGTAGCTCTTAGAGGTCTTAGAACTAAATCAGCTCCAGGGCCGGACGGGATCCCAAATCGTGCGCTAAAGCTAGCCCTCGCCTTGCACCCAAATGCGTTTGCTGAGCTATACAGCGAATGCTTGATTCAGAAGACGTTCCCTGCTACCTGGAAAATCCAGAACCTGGTTCTGCTACCCAAGGCTGGCAAACCACCAGAGGAGCCATCCTCCTATAGACCAATCTGCCTCTTAGACACCATGGGAAAGGTGTTTGAGAAATTGGTCTGCTCAAGATTGGAGGCAGCTATCGCCAGTGCTGGAGGCCTGTCACCAAACCAATTTGGTTTCCGGAAGGCCCGGTCAACAATAGATGCGCTGGATAAAGTTGTTGGTCTGGCAACTTCAGCCATCCAAGGCACCAGATGGAAGCATGGGACGAAGCAGTACTGCATCATTGCGACTCTAGACGTCAAGAATGCCTTCAACACTGCTAGTTGGGATATGATATTTGATGCGCTGTCACAATATAATATCCCTAAATATCTAACAGAGACTGTTAAGAGCTACTTCAGAGGAAGAACACTTGTATACAACACGAGTGAGGGTCCCCAAACTCATACAGTGTCAGCTGGAGTTCCCCAAGGTTCAGTGCTGGGGCCTCTCCTATGGAATGTTATGTACGACGGCGTACTGCGGCTGGAACTTCCAGCAGGTGCGCACACCATTGGCTTTGCTGATGATGTAGCAGTCGTCTCCATAGGCAAGGAGCTTAAAGATACAGAGGATATGTGCAGCGCAAGTATCAATCGCATTAGTAGCTGGTTGTCAAGAGCAGGACTCGAGCTAGCGGCGCACAAAACGGAAGTCGTCCTAGTCAGCAGTCGCAAAAGTGTTGAAACAGCCAATATCAACATCGGCAGCGTCTCCATCGCATCAAAGAGGGCGATAAAGTATCTTGGCGTCATGCTAGACACAAGATTAACTTTCCGCGAGCACTTAGAATATGTGCATAAAAAAGCAGCTGATTCTTGTAGAGCTCTCTCAAGAATCATGCTTAATACGCGGGGACCAAAACAACAACGACGTCTCCTTCTAACGAGCGTCATTAGGTCCGTCATCCTCTATGCTGCACCAATATGGTCAAGAGCGATGGCAACTCCGAGCTACAGCCGGGGCATTTGCGCCACCTACAGACTGAGCGCAATCAGAGTCTGCTGCGCCTTCAGGACTGTCTCCGATGACGCAGCGCTCGTCATAGCCGGCATGGTGCCTCTGGAAGACCTGGTCGCCGAAGCCGTGGAGCGGAACACACACGAGCCTGCACGACGCAACGCTATCAGGGCGAATAGCATTGCACGATGGCAAAGAAGATGGAATAGCTCTTCAAAAGGACGGTGGACTCACACGCTCATCCCGGAGCTTGAACAATGGGTAAACCGCAAGCACGGGCAAATTAATTTTTATCTCACGCAGATACTATCTGGACACGGATGCTTCCGGAGCTACTTGAAGCGCTTTGGCCACGAAGATACCGATGAATGCCCCTGGTGTGGACGAGGCTCGGTGGAAGACGCCAAACACGTCCTTTTCGAGTGCGGACGCTTCCTAGAGGAGAGGCGTGGTCTCGAAGAGGCACTGGGCCGCTCCATTAGAGCAGACAATTTAGTCAATGCCATGCTGGAATCGGAGGTGGCTTGGAATCTAATAAGCACCTTCGCGGCCACAGTCATGATGGAGCTCCGCAGAATTGAGCGAGCACGAAGACGAGTTGTCACAGGCTAGGATAGTACAAAATGCTTGCGAAGCAATGCTTTACGGCCGTCCCGCAAGCATCGTGTACTATTCTTAATATCCTAAACACCCAGATTATGTTTTAATTTATTGTTAATAAACGAATATAAAAAAACACACACACACACACACACACACACACACACACACACACACACACACACACACACACACACACACACACACACACACACACACACACACACACACACACACACACACACACACACACACACACACACACACACACACACACACACACACACACACACAGCATGCAACGCAGTCGAAACCAGAGCAGGCTAGTGCAGGGGCGTTCTCCAGCTCAACAATTGAAAGCAAAATTCCTACAACAGACCCACTGAAGCACTGAAGCAATAAACATAGGTAGACTGAATCATTGGCCATGAGCATATAGAAGTGCCAAATATCTAAACAAATATGTTCATAGTATATGCAAAATGAACAGATAAAGATAGAAAAAACAAAAAAAAAAACAAGTAAGAACATTGCAGAATATTCATTCACAGTCCCAAAAACAAAATTTCATTTTTGATAAATTCTATGCAAGTTGCGCTGAAATAGCGCGGATTCTAATCTCGCCGATGTCAAGTTTTTTTAATGTCTTTATAAATTAGTTATTTTATTGAGAAAATGCTAGCTTGAATGACAGACAGATTAAAATGTTCTTAGTCAAACATTTTTATAAGTTTTTATAAGTAAAATTTTATTTTTGCTTAAATAGCCCACAAATTCTTATACGTACATCGATACATAGATACATACATACATACATACATAGACGTATACATAGCCTACACACACAATTTCAGCATGCCAGCGTTTTTCGCGCGTGTTGCAAATGTGTTTGTATGTATCTATACATATATCTATATATATATATATATATAAAGTGTCCGAAATTGATTACTGGGGCAAACACTCAAAGCATCATATTTTCCACAAAAAACAATATTTCGGTATCATTTTTCTTGTTATTTTCCGGTTGTAATGTGCTTAAGCGCTGACCAAAAAAGTACGAAAAAATAGCGTAAGGTTTTCCCGCTATGTTTATTTTTAGAAGCTAATGTTGAGTTTTGCAACGCAAGTGCATACTGGGTCAAATTAGTTTTCTTTCATTTGTGGTTAGATAACGACGCGCTATTCGAACTTTTAATAAGGAATTGTGTTAAAACTATTAAAACAAATAAAAATAAGCGAGTTTTAACTAAAGTTTATATCCGTTTTACTGATAAAGAGGGCTGCAGAATTGTGGCACTGCTTGATATGGTCATGTAAATTGGTAAAATTGCAGATAATATTGACAGAAATAAGAAAATCTAAAAATACTCAAATCAAAGACCCAGAACATTATAGAAAAGAGCGCTGTTCGGGTCGTTCCCCATTGATTCACAAACGGCTTAAAAGACAAAAAAAAATCTAGCGGCCAAACAAAATATCACAGCATCCCAGATACGCAATAATTTTTCTTTGCCGATATCCACGAGAGTGGGAAAAATAATCTTGCACTGCTCAGAAACTGTTTCATATGAAACAAAAATCCTGAAACAGGAGCTACTGCCAAGGCATGAAGCTGCTCGATTACAGTTTGCCAAACGATACCAAATTTCGGGTAATTGAGTCGAAATATATAATTTTTACTGATGTAAACAAGATACCTAGATGTCCTGCTGAATATTATCGCCATGTGCGAAGAAAAAATTAGTCCACGTTTTAAGAAATTACCACGGAGGGGTCCTTAATAATATGGGCTGCGTTCGCCTGTAATGGAAATACTTCAAATTGTTGTATAACGCATAGAATGAATGCACAAAACTATGTTAAACTGTTAAGGTCTGTTTAGTGACATTTGGAAAAAATTTACAACGTCGATCTTAATTTTTTGCGGATTTTCCCGCTGGATAATGCAGCCAACCATACAGGAAAGGTCACTATCACTTATTTTAGAGACTGAGAATATCCTGCCAGAGCGCAGCCCGGACCTGAAACCGCTAGAAAATCATTGGAGCATCATGACTCAACAGTTTAATGCCAACTGGAAATAACTTGGAAATGTAACTGAATTATTAAATGCCATTATTCAAGAATAGGAACAATTGGACATCCAAATGCTCCAAAACCTGATACAGTTAATGTCAGTATGAATAATGAAAATGTGCAAAACAAAATGTGCTCTATTTTCAAAAAATTTACGGTTTATAAAAAATTCTATTGGTTTTTGTTGGGTTTTTCCTGTTTTATGACACAAATTATGAATTTGACCCAGTGTTCTCTTTCGTTTGAAAATATTTTGTTTAATTTTTTTTATACTTTGGTGAATTTTTTGTTATTGTTATTATCATTGAATAAATGGATTATTTTATTAGGTTTAAGCAGCAATTTAGTTTTTTGAAATATCTTGATCGGTTCAGATTTTATAGTATAAAATGTAGTGCCCCAGTAATCAACTTCGCACACTTTATATAGTATATATGTAGGTGCCACGCCTCCAAATGGGCGTAGATATCGCCATATCTTTTTATACCCTGCGCGTAGATTGAGGTGCAGGTTCGAGCCCCGCGGACAACTTTGTCTTTTTATTGATTAAATTTTTACCCAATTTGTCACGCCCCCAATGGGCGTAGATATATTCGCCATATCTTTTTATGCCCTGAACCCATCGAAAATGGGAATTCAGGGTATAATGTTTTTGTGAAAATGTATGTAACAGGCAGAAGGAGGCGTGGCAGACCCCATAAAGTATATATATTCTTGATCAGGATGACGAGCTGAGTTGATCTAGATGTCAGCCTAAATTAAATACTGTTGGACCTAAACGTTTCAGATTTGCAGTGTAGATTTATGTGATAAATACAAAGATTTTGTAATTTTCATATTTTTGATACCACGCCCTTTTCGCACCAAATTTGAAAAAAACGTATATCAAGTACTTGTGCTTTGGCATATACACACATTTGAATGTTATTATTATCACGTTGAGAAATTTTTACACTTTATGAATCGGGGATATTTACGAGTATATGTTCTAAGTTTCAAGTCTCTAGTTTCAATAGCCGCGAACAAAATTGCATTCATACGGACAGAGGGACGGACAGCAAGACAGACATTGCACAAAACAAATATATTCATTTCACTTTCGAGAATGAACATAATAAAAACCAAGCCCATATTAACATGTTTAGCTCCTAAATTATCAACTATACTTATAAATAGTTCTCCTACTTTTCACTCCTAATCTAACCGCAGATTTTCTCGCTAGTCCTGACTGAATGACTTCAGTCTTAGTTATTCTCACATGGAAGAAGTTCGTTATGAAAACTCTAACTGATTTACAAAATTACACTTTCTATTATAACAGATTCAATTCGAAATCCTGTTATAACGACTCCGTTTCTAGCATTTGTACGGTTATTTTGACGATGATCTCTTGAGCGTCGTTATAAGCGGATTCTACTGCATTTCATATACAGTGGATCACAGCTCATACAATATAAGCTTACTTATTTTCTTATTTATTATTTATATTAATAATATTATTATTTATAATAAAAAAAAGCTAAAAAATCAGCAAAAAAAAAACATTCACCGGATTCTGCTGTATATCGAATATATATTTTCTAACCCCGTCTAGTACTACTACTAGTAATTGTTGATTAAACGGCACAAATGGATGTTAGGCTGTCGCTACTCAGTTTCCACCCCCATTTGCTATTGCCTGAGTTTCTTGTGTCTCTATTGTCAAAGCATTTAGCGATGCGGTTCGATACGAACACCGAACAGAGTGTTAAAGAGGTGTCCATGTGCGTGTGTCTCGATGAGCATGTCCTATGACTTGGCTCATTGCAATTTTGCACGTGAACTTGTCAACAGCAAAAACAACGTGGGCAAGACATGAAACTGCAAATCGAACGCTTATTGCCAGAAAAAAAAAAACAAAAACAAAAAAACAAAAAAAAAACAAAAAGCAAAATAGAAACAATGAAACAAGCTGCAAAAGAAAAACAAAAACATCAAATCGATACACAACAAAACCATTGAACTGAAACATCTTTAGATATTTAAATGAAAATTTATAGTATATAATTTAATATATAGTATCCTAATGAATAGTAAAGAATTTAGAACTTGCATATTATTCAAAGCCTTTTCGGAAACCAACAAAAAAAAACTGTTAAGAGTTCTCTGACCTTTGGTTCTATTAAAGCTAGAGACTTAAAATATGGAACATATACTCGTGTATACCCTCGAATTATTAAGTATCAAAACTTCCCGAATGGTATCAAAAATCTATCAGTTACAAAATCTTTGTATTCATCACTAAGTAGATTTGAAGTTATCAGATCTAACAATATTCAAATTACGCTTAAAAAGCAAAGTCAAAATATCGGTTATTATCGACAATAACGAAATACGACGAGTTATCGAACAAATTATAAATTCGTATTCTATATTCGAGTATGTAAATTTTCAAGTCGCTAACTGGTTTACGTGATCGCTCCGTTTATACGGACGGACGGACGAACGGAGCACTTCATCCATATCACAGAGCAAATGAAATTAAACAAATTCAAATTTAAAATAAATTTTTATCTTATAAACAACAAACAATAAAACATTAAGTGCTATATTATTTTACATCTATTACGTACACTGTGTAGTATTAGTCTACTACTTTCACTATCTCAACTTGTCCAAAAGTAAGATCATGAAAACTGGACAACAGAAAGGCATTTTAAACAAACATTTTTAAATTACGCGCCCTATTAAAAGTGTCATAGCAATGAGCTTGCAACATGCTCACAACAGTGCTGCCCAACAGCTAAATATAAATTGCTGCACTGGCATCAGTGCTGCCCAGCAGCTATATATAAATTTCCAAGCCAGAGCACCACAGAGTTGCCCATAAATTTATATCGATTGCTGAACTATTCTTTTTTTGAAATTTCGCACTAACCAGCAAATTTGACGAGTTCAATTTAATTTATTGGAAACAAACTATATGCCACTTATCGAAACAATCCAATCCCTGACCGCCGACACTTTGGAATACACACCAGGATATTCGGGTTTCGCACAGCCAAATCCCCAGGAGACAACGCCCCACAATTTGCCATTGAGGGCCAACGGACCGCCGGAATCACCTTGACAGGCATCCTTGCCGCCTTCGGTGAGACCCGCGCATAGCATACGATCCGT
The DNA here is from genome assembly GCA_035045345.1 of Drosophila hamatofila. Classification (NCBI taxonomy): domain Eukaryota; kingdom Metazoa; phylum Arthropoda; class Insecta; order Diptera; family Drosophilidae; genus Drosophila; species Drosophila hamatofila. The sequence goes on along the minus strand of JAWNPA010000019.1, from coordinate 15,766,351 downwards.
AATATTGCCAAAATTCTTATAAGCCAATGTGCACTGGGTCTGATTTACCGTGGGCACGGTGACAGCTCGCAGTACCTCTGTCGATTCCTCGGCATTTTGTGTATTGCCCCAGCCGGTGATTGTGACCAGTGTGCCATCCGGTAGATCCTCATTCTGTTCCGGCAGCTGGGCAAATGCCTGGGTGACGTTAGTGCTATTATAGGACGCCAGCTCGAGCAGGGCATAATCAAAGTCGATAATTCGTGAATTGTAATCGGGATGACGATGAATACGCCGTATGTTGACGATCACACCGTCCTTCTCTTTGCGCGTGGCACCGACCCGCACCTTCAAGGACTCCACGCTGGCGCTATCCACACAATGGGCGGCGGTCAGGGCCCAGCCGACGCCAATCAAAGAGCCGCCGCACATATGAAAGCTGCGCTGCAGTGAAATTTGATACGGATAATCGTTAATGGACACCTGAACGCCGCCCACAATGCGTCCGTCCTGTCGCAGATCTGGCAACGCCGGCACAGCCAAGCAGCCAACGCAGGCAAAGAATAGCAGCGGCAGGAGCAGCGTCTTCCAACTTAACGACATGTTCGATTCGGTGTGGACTGGTGTTATGTTAGCTGAACGGCTATTAAGAATGCTTATATAGACGCCGCCCATTGGGGTTATCAATCTATCAAGCTTATGTTTTCAGGGTCAATCATCGTAGCTGCGTAGCGAAGGTATCCACTTGGCCTAGTTAATCCGTCGCCGATACTCATAAACTTTTATAGCCCATAGACGATGATATCGTCATCGTCATCGAGAATGTTATCTAAGCCCAATTATATTTCTTGAAAAAGACAATTCAGGGTCTCATTATTTGCCCCAAAATTATGGCAAAAATATATATTGGCAATCGAACTGGAGGATTGCTAAATATATACTCGATTCTCAAGTGAAACTGCTTGATATGCATATATAGATTATAAATGATCTATGATCAATCATAAGATCGGTTCTTAAATATTTGGAATTATGTAACTAGTTTAGCATAGAGCCATAGATTACAATATCTATATATTTAATAGAGAATATAATTGCTCTACATATATTTTAGATAACTAATCTACTATATTCTCTATCAAATATATAGATATTGTAATCTACAATATTATCTATATGTAACTTAGCTCAATAATTAATTTCTTTTTTAAACTTGTAAAAAGAAAATAAAATAATACTAATATACTCATTTTACTTTTGTGAATGAGTATAAACATCAGTTTTGAAGATATATTTATAGATATATATATATATTAGATATTTGATATAGAGACAAAATGGAGCAACAACTCTATTAAATGTATAGATATTATATTATCTATTAAATACATATATAGATATTGCATTCCACAATATTATCTATATGTATTTTAGTTAAGAAACCAATGTCTTTTTTTTTAAATGATAGCTAGAAAATCAAATATCTGCAAAAACACAAAACTCTATTATAGAGTAAGATATAGAATACACATAGTTTATATAATTATATTTCATAGAGAGACAGACCCTATAGCAAAAATACTAAAGTTGAATTCTTCAGAATAAAGTCAACAAAAAAAAGGTGTATAGACTCAACTCTTTGGTACGATATAGAATACATAAAGTTTGTATAAATACCTCTTGAGATACTGCTATCGATATTTAATTTTTCAAGTTCAGCTATCTCAGCTTCCTTTTTGTATATTCCGCAATTTCGCCTATAATTGTATCCAAATTGTATTTCACTTCCCTATAGAAAGATCAAGAGGTGTCTGCACTAACTGCTCCTTCTAATCTCTATGCCAAGCCAATTACAGGATATATATTAACTTGGGCGAATTTACACTAAGACGCTTTGATTTGTGTGTGCCGAGGTTAAGATCAATGGGGATAACCGCCAGACATGCTTAAAGTATCAGGGAAATAAGCGAGTGCCGAATATGCAGTGTAAGATTCCAGAGGACGGTTTCGCTTACAGCTTAAGCCAGGTCAAGAACTTATTGTTGGAGGGCATGTCGGTGATCCGTTCCAGCCGCAAGCCATTCAGATCGGCTAGTTGCTTTAGATCTCTGATATCCCGTATGCCCCACTCACGATTGCGACTCCTCAAGTTCGCATCGAAGTCGACATTGCTTTGGGGCGTCAATTGGCCATCCAGGGCGTAGGGGCCATAGGTGAAGAGTTTGCCGCCCGTTTTCAACAGCTGGCCGGCAGCACGAAATAGACCCTCCGAACAGCTCCATGGCGTAATGTGCATCATATTGCAGTTGAGCATATAGTCATAGCTGGCGAGCTTTAGCTGCGATTTGGTGCCCTCTTCCCATTGCTGCAGCTCCTGCGATATGTCCACAAAGAGCGGCGGACATATATTGCCAGTGACACAGTCTGCGGCATACGCTTTAATTGAATTGAAATCGTTGCGTTCATATTCCGTTGTTTGAAAACTGATGTTCGGCAGGAGGGGAGCCAGGTAGCCGGCATGCTGACCCGAACCGGAGGCAATCTCCAGCAAACGCAGATTGGGTGTACTCTTATCCACCTGTTGCAGCAATGCCTCCGATATGGGCTGAGAATTCCGATCTGCCGAAGGATGTGTGCGTTTTATGGCGCTGCAGAGCGTCGTCACATGAAACAAGCGTTGAAAGTGTTTTGTCAGACTGTGTGCGGTGATTACTGCATAAATATGTAAGTTCTTGGTCAAATTATAATTCAAGCTAATATTATACCTCATATTTGCGATGCGTGAATATCAATTTATTCGAAAATGCACTTATTTGTTTCTGAAATGACTTTCTTACTTATATTTTCTTGGCGCTGCTCGCCTACAAACTTATCGATATTCTAGGGCTGCAGTATCTCGTGAACCGATACGTTCACCAGACAGTGAACATGTTCTTTTATTTAACAGCATTGGATTATTAAATCATTTTCTGAAATAAATACTATAATAGGGAATAAATGCTTTATTTAATTGTTTGCAAACAATGAAATTGGTTTTGTTTTTTAATCAATATAATTTCATTGATGAAATATTTTTTTGGTATTTTTAGTCAACTGTTGTCGGGCCCTGCCGTTATGTATCGTATGCATATCGATATATGCGAAATTTCTTACATGGCTGTGCCATTTTATCGCCTAACCGCCACATTCGGCAGAGAGACAAAATTTTGCCAGTTTTAATTAGGCATTGTTTTTGTTAAATCAATTGTTGCACCTAAATAAGCTGCACAATGTCTGATAACGATGATGATTTCATGTGCGATGACGATGAGGACTACGGTCTGGTAAGAATTGCAACATATAACAATAAATTTGTTAAATATATCTACGGCATTCCGCAACACCCGGCGTCGTATGCATGATTTTCTTCTTTTGCGGCTACCATTTTAGGAATACTCGGAGGATAGCAACTCAGAACCGGACGTAGACCTAGAGAATCAATACTATAATAGCAAGGCACTCAAGGAGATGGAGCCCACAGCGGCGCTGGCCAGTTTCCAAAAGGTGCTCGATCTGGAGAATGGCGAAAAGGGCGAATGGGGCTTCAAGGCGCTGAAGCAAATGATCAAAATCAACTTTAGTCTGGTGAGTGGATTAAGTGGGTGTGGCAAATGAAATATGTATTTATTTTTTGCTCCCTCTCTGTAGAGCAACTACAAGGAAATGATGGTGCGCTACAAGCAGCTGCTCACCTACATCAAAAGCGCCGTCACACGCAATCACTCGGAGAAGAGCATCAACTCCATACTGGATTACATTTCGACATCCAAGAATGTAAGTAAGCCGCTAATAAAGGTCTCTTCGTATGTTAAGGCCTGTCTGTAATGCTCAAACCTTAATATTTTATGGATATTTGTATGTTATATTCATATGCCAAATTGCATTATTCCTTATACTCTTTAATTCCCTACGAATCTTTTATATATTTTATAACTTATAATGTCTTTGAAGAGGAATACCTTATGTTGTATTGTATACATTATCTTAATCATAATAAGCATCAGCGCAGCTGTTTGACTTTTTCAACAGAAACTACTTTGCAAATATTAAATTATCAAGTTTTTGTTTATAAGCAAATCGCCATTCAGCTCTTTATATATAATCAACTATATATAAGAAAAGTAATATATTTGTTGAAGTATTTAGAGCTTTTTGCAATGTGGAATGTTCTTTAAATATGGGCAAAATATTTAAAGTTTACTATATCTATATATTATATGTAATCAAGTTTTTGTTTTTAAGCCAATAGCTATTCAGCTCTTCATATAGACAAATTATATATAAATGAATGGTCTTTATTAGCATATTAGCATTGTTCTTACTTTATCTATATCTATCATAGATAATAAGACTAATATATAATATAATAAATAATATAGTATAAAATGAATTCTCATTCAGAACTTGCCAAATAGATAGAAGATAAATAGATAGTAGTAGAGCTCAAACCATCCAGTTAGTTAACAGTTATTGTTAACTTAAGCCAGATAAAATATGAATAAAATAAAAGATATATATATGTATCATAGAAAAATAAACTAATAAAACCCATAATATAAAATATATTAAAAAGAGTAAAATAAATCAAATAAAATATATTGATAGCTACTATTAATTTAATCATTTCAAATAAATAAAACATAAATTATTATATTTTCAGATGGAATTGCTGCAGAATTTCTATGAGACAACTTTAGATGCTTTGCGCGATGCCAAAAATGATCGTTTGTGGTTCAAGACGAACACGAAGCTGGGCAAGTTGTACTTCGATCGCAGTGACTTTACCAAATTGCAAAAGATACTCAAGCAGTTGCATTCGAGCTGCCAGACAGACGATGGCGAGGATGATCTGAAGAAGGGCACTCAGCTGCTAGAGATTTATGCCTTGGAAATCCAAATGTATACGGTGCAGAAGAATAACAAGAAATTGAAAGCCCTCTACGAGCAATCGTTGCACATTAAATCGGCCATACCACATCCGCTGATAATGGGCGTGATACGTGAGTGCGGCGGCAAGATGCATTTGCGTGAAGGCGAATTCGAGAAGGCGCACACCGACTTCTTTGAGGCGTTCAAGAACTACGATGAGAGCGGATCACCCAGACGCACAACCTGCCTGAAATACTTGGTGCTGGCCAATATGTGAGTGAGACGAGTGCCAATAAATTGAGAATAATCATAATAAATTAATGAATGATATTGTCTCTCTTGCAGGTTAATGAAGTCCGGCATCAATCCATTTGACTCGCAGGAGGCCAAACCGTATAAGAATGATCCCGAAATATTGGCCATGACTAATTTGGTTAACTCATACCAAAACAATGACATCAACGAGTTTGAGACTATATTGCGTCAGCATCGCAGCAACATTATGGCCGATCAGTTTATACGCGAGCATATTGAGGACTTGCTGCGCAACATACGCACCCAGGTGCTCATTAAACTGATCCGGCCCTATAAGAATATAGCCATACCGTTTATAGCCAATGCGCTCAACATTGAGCCCGCCGAGGTGGAGAGCCTGCTCGTTTCCTGCATACTGGATGAGTACGTTGACTAACTAAATACAAACCGATAATACTACTATATATACATATATATATTCATTCAATTATACTTTGCAGCACCATCAAAGGGCGCATCGACCAGGTTAATCAGGTGCTGCAGCTGGACAAGGTCAATAGCAGCGCTGCTCGATACAATGCACTGGAGAAGTGGTCCAATCAAATTCAATCACTGCAATTTGCTGTAGTACAGAAAATGGCTTAGACATAAGGCAACGATTAAAATCTAATCGAAATTTTGCAAAATTTCAAATCAAATATAGTTTTCTTACAAACACACATACATTGAAACAAAGCATGAAACAATGCCTTTATATATCACTGAAATATATCAATGTTAAGGGCTTTCAAGATAAAGCGGCGATAAGCACAGTTGGTACTATCATAAATATGTATGGCCGATAAGCAATTTTAGATTTCCATGACTCAAATGGAAAAATAAGAAATAGTCAAAGGCTTAAGTAAAAGAAAATATGCGAACGCCAGTCAAGCGTCGCATTTTGAATTGCTGCACTTATTATTCCACTAATTAGCCATTATTCCATTAATTAAGCGAATATGTTCTGATAAAGTTTTTTAAAGAGAAGCCTATCACAAATTCATTTTCGTTTAATATGGTCTTCATAAACATTTCCATATAACATAGAAGGTAGTAATATTAAGTATATATAAGTATTTAAATAAGTTAGTCAAAGACAGCTATTTTAATTGAGAGAATTTTCCTACTCAATCACGATAGTGAAATGGGTATATTGGCTTTGAGCAATTTCCGTCTTTCTGGTTGAAAGCTTGAAATTTGGAATATATACTCGTGTATAATCACATCTGATAGTGTAAAGCCCACTAGAGGCGTGGCAAATAGGCAAATACTATATACGGTATGTCAGAAACCATATTTGAAGTGCTAGAGAGCTGAAGTTCGGAATGCTTTGTCGCATTGACAGCCCAAGATAAAAAAGATATAGTAGACCATAAGGGGGCGTGGCAAATCGGGTAAATCTATATCCTTTACAGTTGTACAGTTCGAAACTCAAAGCCTAACAACGATATTACTGTTGACCCACTCTTTGATATTATACATATGTACCAATTGGAGGCGTGGCGAACCGGAAAAATCTGTGAATGCATATTTTGCAGACAGTAACGCCCGACTGTAAGATTTTTACTGTCTTAAATTACTATATTACTATTATATTTGAATATTAAAAACATAAAATTAAAGGCCCTTAGAAAAGTATAAAATATAGAATCTTAACTTTTTTGGATAAAAGAAAAAGAAAACTCAGCCCTGGGATAAATTTGATAATGCTCAAACTGTTTTCGCAAATTCGTATATAAAGTTAGCTAGTTTAAATAATAGAAAATCATATAAAAAATTCAAATTCTATCTTTAGTTACATTTACTTAAGCAGCTTCAGCGCCTGCTGTGCCCGCCTGCCGTACTTCAATGGATGCCGATTTGCCGCAGCTCTCGTGCATCCACAATCTTAGTCTATAGATCCAGAAGATGACGACGCAAAAGATCAGGGCCAAAACAATGCAGCCACAAACGCTGCCAATGGCCAAGCCCGGCCTCTCCCAGTCCAGAATGAAATAGATAAAGCGATTACCAAAGCTGCAAATGCAATTAGAATTAGAGAGAGAAATCAAAAAAGGGAAATCAGCTCAGTTCTCACATATCGGTGCCGCCTGCCCAGAAGTAGATAAGAGAGAAGAGGCCATAGATGAGGCCAGCTGTGAGCGGATAAACAAAGTGCATCAGGCGAGTGGGAAAGGCCACGACGAAGCAATCGAAGAGCATGCAAATGGAATTGAACGCATGCGCCCAGAGATTGTAGAGGCCAACGGGACCGTCAGACATGCCTAATGGGGATTTTTGAATTAAATATAGATTGTTTACAAATATAATAAAGGACAAAGCTACTCACTGGGATAGAGCGCTGTCCAGAAAACCAACGTTATCAACAGGGCCAAAACTGTGGTCGTAAAATGTGAGCACCAGTATATCCTAAGCGCCCAACTACCAGGAGCTAAAATGAAGATCATATATATGTATATAAAGTTCTAGTTCTAAATATAACACTAAATAAACTACATATAACATGCATGTAAAACTATCGACAGAGCTTTTATTTGAATGGAGTGTGAAAATTATACCAAGTGTGACTATTAAATTTAATTTCTGGAATTATTAATCAATTCAAAGAACTGAAGACTCTAAAGTATACAATGGGAGTAAAGAAATAATCAAATTGAGCTGGCTTTTAATTTTTGTTTAATATAAATAGTTTTTTAAAAACTTGCTTGCATTTTTAAATTGAAGAAGATAACATATAATATTATATAATATTAAGAGTTTAAGCTCTTCGAAAGCTTGGTATACTATGGATAGTAGGAATTCTGTAAATAATATATAAATACTATGAATATTAGAAGTATTCAAAATACTTTTCTTACGAAGAGTTAAAGCAGTTTTGAAAGTAATGTTAAAAAACTAAACAATTATTTCATATATAAAAAAAAAAAAAAAATTAATAAGTAATTATTAAAAACAAATTTTTCTTAAGCTAAAATACGAAATAATTATCCATATTTAATAAATTTTTTATTAATTATCCAAAATAATTTGAATAAATTAAAAAAAAATTAAAGTTTGAATTAAATTATTCAATTTCAATTTTGAGTGCTGAGAATACTAGGAATATTAAAAATACTAATAATAGTAAATATAGTTTGAATAGTAGGAATACAATAAGTACTATGAATACTAGAAGTACTCTAAATACTTTGCTTAAGAAGAGTTTAAACAGTTTGCAGTTTCCTCTTAAGCTAAAAATACAAAATTATGATTCTATATTTAATAAACTTTTTACAAATTACCCAAAAAAAATATTTTTTAAATTTTAAAATGAAAGATTGCGTTAAATTGAATGAATGCTTTTGAATTTTGAGTACTACTCCCAGTACAAATATTAGGAATACTATAAATGCTGGAACTACGTTGAATACTTTGTTTTAGAAGAGTATGCAAGCGTTTCTTCAAAGCTTAAAAAAGAAATATTCATTTCATATTAAAAAATTTGTTGAATAATTATCAAAAAATTTTAATTTAGCTTTTAAAATTAGTTTTTGGATTACATTTGAAAATTGCCAAGATTTTCGTAGCTTTTTAGTATAAATACATTGTTAATTTCAACCTATCTGTAGCAGTTAAAAAAAAAAAAAAAAAAAACCTAATAAAAACTCGTTCTTTGTTCTTTCTTATTTACTTTTCAATTATAGTAAAAAATATTTACAACACATTTCACTTCACAACACACACTTCAGCTTACCAAAATAGCTGGGCTTTATAAAGTATATGGTGGCCAGAATGGCGCCATAGACGCAGCTGTAGAGGCATAAAGTGAAGCCCCAATCGGTCAGATATATGAACCATGTGCCGCCCATGAATTGATCGATCAGACTGCAAATGACACCCGCTGCAAAGAAGGCGGCCAGGAGCCAGCGATAGAGCAGCCAAATGAAACTGCGTTCGCTGCTCTGCCACTGGGAGCGACAAAATTCGGCAGGCTGATCGTGGTACAGTGAAAACTTGGCACACTGAAACTCATCCACCATAGGCTGGCAGCAGCACGTTTTCTGGCTTTGATCACGCATGACGCCGGCGGGATGGACACGTTGTCTGCGTAGCTGGACAAATGCTGCTAGGGCCGACCAGAACAATTGGCTGGCTCGTCGGTAGAATGTCAACTGTCGCAGCCAGGGCCAGTGTCGTGCCAATAGCACTGATAATTTGACATTATTTCCGCAAATTGTTATAGCCAAATGGCTGTTGGAGTGTTAACTTATCAGCTGATGATTCTTATCGCCAGTTATGTGTAACTGGAAAGTACTTCCAGCCAATCTATGTCTATATGTATCTCTGATAACCTCTAAAATAGCCGTTTAGCCGCTATTATCGATATTGATCAACTACTTCAACTAACTTGGCTGACAGTCAGCGAGTGGCGCCAGGCCTGAAAACCTTCCCACGCTTCTCAGGACAACCTGACACGCGCTAAATTTGCTTTAAATTTTTTAACAGCATTTTGTGAATTTTTGCAGATGATTCATTGGAACAACAACAATAATATCTATAGTTTTTTACTATTATTTTTTTTTACAGAATTGATATGATAAGAGCACCCTATCACAGTCAAAAGTAATTCCCCACTTGAATTTATCATTTTAAAAATAGGCATTTCAACAAAATAGTAATTGAGTATTATATTATGAACATGTAACTCGTGTACTGAACGATTAACAATTCATTTGATTTTGTCGAATCAGAAAAACAATAACGTAACGCTTCGTAGCAACCTCAAGTTGTACTAGATAAGATGACAACGCTGAACACTTTGTTAGTCAAAGACAACAAACTTATGATAATCATTTAACAGTTCATTCATGACGAATATCTCTAAGCACTTTTACAGGAAAATACCCGAAAATTGTTTACCTTAACATATGTGGTTTACAAAAAAGAGTACACAGAATATAATTTGTCAATTGTTTATTAAATTTTGTTTTAAATTGCACGTTTTACTTCCGAGAAAACAGCATATGTTTTAAAATATACCAATTTAAATTTTTTTTTTAAATTGAAAATTAAAAAGTCAAATTTATGTTTAAAATAAATATGTATACAAAAAAATTTAGCTCAAATTTTAACTAAAACGTATTTTTCTTTATAAAAATATTACCATTTTTTTTATATGTAAAAAGAAGTAATATATATATATATATATATAATATTAACAGGCAAGTAAAAATGCTGCAGTCGAGAGGAAGACAAGCTTCTAAAATAATACAAAATAAAATTTGCCAAGTTCCCTACATACATACATACAATATATTTATATTTTTTGAACCAGCATACGAATTATTAGAACAATTTCTAAGACATTTAATTTATTGCTTTTGTAAGATTTTTTTTTTAAAAGGCATTTTTAAAATACTTTTAATTTCAATTGTATGAATAAATTGTTTAAATTATTATTAAAAAATCCATTAATATTTGATTCAATATCAATATATCAATATATAATCTATATATTTAATTCAACAGTATTTGCTTAAATCAAAACACAATAGGTATATTTACTTTTATATTTCCGCCTTAATTCTATTTAATTCGAATTTATATCATGTATCTTCCAGCCTGTTTACCATAATTTAATTCGATTTAATTCGAATTGTCATGTGTCTTCCTAGCTGTTTACCATAATTTGTAATAGATTTTAGCAATTTGTCACGCAAAATTTAAAATTGAAATCTAAACAGTTCGCCTCAGTTCGATTGCATCAGACATGCAATCTTATTATCAACCAATATCAAATACACTTTTTTTTCGCGCAACAAATCACAAATGGAATATGATTTTGGTTCGGTTCGGTTTGCTTCGGACATTCACATAAACAACATTTAAATTATGCAATAGCAGGAAAATAGCAGAAATCAATTCTATAAACGAAGACACTTTCAATTTCTACACCAAAATATATCAATTTCAAAGTGTCTTCAAGTCAATGGCAAGGTCACCAAAGAGGGGCGTAAAAAACTAGAATAAACACAATTGCAGGTTTGTATATGGCACTAAAGTGTATATATGTATGAATGTATGTATGTATGTATGTACATATAGTTGATGTACAAAGTTTGTAATCGAAGCGATATTTATTAAACTGACCCTCAACTGATCAAATTACGTTTGCAAATTGAAATATCAGATCCAATAAACAACAAAATTTGCTGGTGTAATATTTTGTATTATTTACTGTATAATGCAGACACGAAATATATAAAAAATATGTTTAAAAATAATTATAAAAAATATGCATATATTCAGATATTCTACTAATATTTACTTAAGTATTATATAATTCATAATATTCCAAAAAAAAGAAAAAAATTAAATGATTTATCAAAAACGTCTGCTTTCTTTTCGATTACTTTCCCACCCAATTATCGCTTTGTTGATAAGCTAAATGTGGGTCAAATCTAACAAAAAATGGGGAAAAAAAACTTTATTGCTTAAAGTAATTTTTTGGAATTTGCGACTCCCATAGCTTGCCTGCATTGGAGCATACACATAATTGGGAGAGCTCCGAGCTTTAATTGGACGACCTCCAGGGCTTCAAGTTCAATAAAGTCAGCGCAGCAGCTGATCTTGTATGTTTTATATGGTATGATGACAAACGACGCTGTTGCTGTCAATAACATTGATATCATATCATTCGAAACGCTTCCCACAGCATCATGTTTTTGGATGGAGCACTTAACAGATCGGCGACTATTTGACACTCACTTAATATATCTATATATACATGTATATATATATTTGATTTTGTTATTGCTTTTTTTGTGTGAATATTTTACATTAACGATATGCCTTTAATTAAATTACTTAGTTTAATTTATTGCTATGCCCTGCACATAGTTTATAAAATGGCTATGCTGACTATATTCTGAAAAAAAATGTTATATGTTTATTAAAGGATTTTTTATTATTCGCCTAAAATTTAATATCTAAATATTATTTTTTAAATTTAAAAAAAAAATAAATAAATTGAATAATTTTTGTATATTAATAAAACTAAACATTTTAAGATTATTTTTTAAATTGAAAATAAAATGAATTATAATGTTAAATATATTTTAATCTATATACTAAACTTTGAGAAATATGCTCTATGCATGTGATATATATATATATTTACTAATAAGATAAATATATATATCTGCGTATTAGCGGTGTAACTAATTCAGAAAAATTTTTGCTCAGCTTTCCAAAGGATTACATTAGTTAAATAACAAATTGTTTGTTAATAATTAATAATATTAATTAATAAATACCTAATATTAAAAAAAAAGTTTTTAAAACTTAAATATATATAGAAAAAACAAACTTAAATTTACAAATTAAATGTATTATTAAAATAGCTAGAGCTAAAAAATACATATTTTTTATTTATTTATTTTTTAATTTTTATTTAATTATATATATTAAAAACAAAATTAAATTTTCAAATTAATTAAAATTTTTATTTTTGAATAAATGTTTATTAAAATAGCTAATATTTAAATATCCACACAATTTTTTTTATAAATTTAAATATATATTAATAACAAACATATTTAAACTTAAAAATTTGTATTTATTATTAAAATAGTTAGTACTTAAAAACTATATATAAAACTTGTCACATTTTAATATATATAAAACATAATTAAATTTACAAATTAGAGCTATTAATTCAATAGATAAGATTGAAAACAATCTTAAAATATATTTGTTCATTTATATATTATCTCTGTTGAATTTGTGCTCAACCTTAGGCTCGACTCAAAAGGGTATATGACAGCGATCAGGCTTCAGTTCGCTTTACGAAATTTGTATTTTTATTTTTTTATTTTTGATGTGATATTAATTTTGTCGATCGGATAGCATACGGCTTCGTGTATATAAAAGAGTCGAAGCCTGCGCCAAATGCTTGGTCGTATTATTTGCAGTGAGCGCGTTTCTAATCGTTGCGTCGGTAGGCGGGTTCGGCACAGTCACCAGTTAGAGGGTCTCTCAAAGGGTAAAAGCATTCCACTGCTTTCAGTCGAGTCTGTCTCGTCGTGTGCTTTGCACGAGTGCGCGTTCCCAGTGGAGTAGTTAGCGAACTGCCAAAAAGCGCACACATATATATATATCACATATACACATACATATATATTTTACCGACTCCGTCCAAGTCATAACTTCGCGAATGATTTTCAAGATCACGCAGAGCGCAACATTAGCTGAATCAGGCTGAAAGTTTCTTTTTGCACACAATTAACACCAGAAAACTACGCTGGCAACTCGGTAGCTAACACAACTCAATCGATTAGCGATCATAATTAAACAAACAGAAAAATGCAATTTCTGAAAAGGTTCCGCAAGGGCCTCAACAATGAATTACAAAAACAAAATTTCGGCTTCGAATACAGTCACGTGCATCTATTTTATAAGTCTCTGGTGAGTTTATTAGCTAAAAACGTTAGTGCTATATGTTTAGTCAATTATCTTAAAGCCCTTTGCACTTCAAGCCACTGTTTTAGATGAGATCATTTGAGTCAAGTATCGTGAAGGCTTAGCATGTGCACGTAGTAGGCGCTATTAAAGCATTAAGTACAGCTTGACGTTTAGAAACGTGTGTAAGTCCAGAGGCAGAGAGGCTAACGACTATTGCATACACTTACCGAAGCAATATCATTTATATGTATTTTTATTGAGTTGTATATTTAAGAAAATATTATATATATATATTTTTATTTTACTTTAACTTAAATAGAATATATACATACTTACTCCAAATAGTTCGAAATTTATATTAATAGCCATAATATTTTATGTATATGTAAAAAGAAGTATTTTTAGCATATGCATTATATAAAAACATTTACTTATATTATTAGGTCATATATCAGAAACTAATATATTTTATTGTTTTTTTTTTTTTTTTTTTTTTTTTTTTTTTTATAACCACGTTAAATATTTTTTTTTATTAATTATTGTAATTAAGTATTTAAAAAAAATTTTATAACTTTCAATATGCACAAAATATTTGTTTATTTATTTTATTTTATTTATATATTTGTCATTCATATATTAACAATAAAATTCTTTAAATTTCTATTTTTAATTTATTTTATTATTTTTAATTTTATTATTTTTAACAAATAGTTAATTTAAATAAGTTAATTTATTTAAGTTATTTATTTTATATACTTTCATTTTATTAATTTTTGTAGTTTATAATATAAAAGAATTTTTTAATATAAAAAAAAATTTATCATCAAATTCAATAAAAAATATATTTTTTATTGAAAGTGTTTATATTGAAAATTTTGTGGATATTAGTTTTAATTTTTTATATATATTATATAAAACAGTAATTATATTTATATTTATGTTTATAAAAAAAAAACCATGCTAAAAACATTTTTTTATATAATTTATGAGTAGCATTGACAAAGCTTTTTGATTTACATAACGCGCAGCAGTTGAAAAGAATTTTTGAATATGAATACAATACCTTAGGCATGACAGATCGTTAAAACAATTTCCAAATCCAATTACAAAGTCTCTCACATGGCATAAATATTTGGCGGATACTCTGAAATAGTACTTAACGGTAACAGTAACTGTAACAGTGCCCGCATTGTACATAAAAAATAAATTCCGGAAATATCACACCATAATTTGTGACACTCATATGACTTATCGAAATTAGAGAAGAGAACAAAATTGTTTAGCACATTTAGTTTTAAATTAGATATGGCACGAGCAATGTTTACAAAAATACATATATATATATATATATATATATATATATATATATATATATATATATATATATATATATATATATATATATATATATATATATATAAATTATATACTGATATTGGGGTCGTCTAATAGCACACGATCTTCCTGCAGTTCAAAACAAATTAATTCTCATTGCGTAATCAACAAGTTATGTTTGTTTTTTGTTTTTGTTTTTTCTTTCTCTTTTTTTGCACTTCCACCTTAGCAAAAACGACAACAAACTTACTAACTAAACAAGCACGAGCCCGAGCAGTTAGTACGTCATTAATTTGACAGCATGAGGCGAACAGATAGTGAGATAACATACATATATAGTAGATAACAGACAGTTAACAGATGTCGGAATGTTAGCTCTTACCTGATATTGTAAGAAGCAGAATATTTCTATGCAAACAGACAGTTGCACACGCTTAGTTGAATAAACAGGAATTATACATTGTGTAAAGGTCAGATAAGGTTGCCTACCTGGTGCACTATTATTATCAATAATTATATATATAGCATTTAATAAAATTGCGCATAGCTATAAATGTTAATAACATTAATTTGATTACCTCGTATCTATATGTGTATATTATTTGTCAAAATTCCGATTTTCAGTGCTAAAACGTCAAAGTTATGTATCCAATCAGTGCTATGATAATCGTGAACTTTGAGTTTGCTTAAATGCAAACTCATTGCTGATAATGGAATTTCGCTAATCAAATATGAATGTAAATACTATAACTAAATACCTTATAAAGAATGACTTCCTACAATTTAGATAACAAATGTGCAAAGAACAAGTTTGCTAAAAATATTACAAATTAAGAACGAAGAACAATAAAAAGTTGCGAAAAATACTTCCTAAGTATACTGCTAAAATTTACCCTGATTTTTAAGCAAAAAAAAAAAAAAAAAAATAATAATAATAATAATAATAATAATAATAATAATAATAATAATAATAATAATAATAATAATAATAATAATAATAATAATAATAATAATAATAATAATAATAATAATAAAAAGTTATATAAAATACACACGTATTTATTTCATATTATATATAAAAAAAGTTAGAATTTTGTTTATGGTTGAGTAAAAAATAAATAAGGAAATACGTAAAGAAAAATTAAAGTTAAAAATCAAATTAAGAATTTAGATGGTATTTGAGATAAAATTATTTGATATCTTTAACAATTTTTACACAAATTAAAAATTAACAAATAGAATAAATTATACGAAATTTGATATCTTAAACAAATTAAAAGTTTATTAACAAATAAAAAAAAATTAAACTATTAGAAAAACTAATAAAAATCCACTTATCAAAAATAAAACAAAATTTTAATTAAGATTAAATCATTGAAGCAATCAAAAAATTTTCTGCATAATATAGTTTATTTAACCTCTGGCACCTACTGATCATTCAACTTTCTCTCTCGCTCTCCCTCTTTCGCTCTCTCTTTCACTCTATCTCAGCCGCTTACTCACTCTGTTACTTGTTGTCTATATTTTTCAGTGGCAAAAGCATGAAGTCAGCACAATTTATTTACTATATCGTTGGCTATTGGCGCTAATATTTCTGGGCGTTTACATCACTTGCATCATTCTGCAATTCTGTGATGGCAAATTTTTTATCTACATGACCAACTGGGGCTTTGGTCTGATCACGATCACAATGATAATTGCGGCCGTGAATGTCACACGCTGGCATTACGATCTGCAGAATGTGCGAAGTCTGGTACAGGAGGCGGGACAGAAGGCGCGCACAACGTGCGGCCTGAAGATCTACTGGTCGCTGTATAATATATCATTATTGCTGGCACTGATCATATCCACAGTATACTGGATATTTCTCAATGGTCGAATGAGTGAGTTGGCGAATGCAATTCAGTAAAACTACATTACTAAACATAATACTTACTTAATTCTAATTCTAATTCTATTCAATGTGCGCGCGTAGACAAACCAACACGATTTCCGGTCATCAGCATTGTAACGCATGCTCTGAATACCGTTTGTATGCTGATCGATTTTCTAGTCGTTGCATTTCCGTTGCGTCTATGGCATATGGTGCAGACAATGTGCATGGCCATTGCCTTCTTTCTGTTCACCCTCATCTATCACTTTTGCGGCGGCACCGACGAGTAAGTAGCCCGCAGACTCTCAAATCTGTCTATAGATTATCTAATTAATTTCGATTTGGATTTCTTCAAATAGATTCGACAATCCCTATGTCTATCCCATACTGGACTGGAACAATCCCAAACGCTGCCTGATCACCTTTGTCGGCATTTTCCTAATGATCATGTTCTATTGGGTGCTGCTCTTTGGCGTTCACAAACTGAAGCAGGTCTTCAATCGGGCATTTAGCATTGTCTGGACACCCCATGCCGTTGGCCTCATATGAGAACCGACTCTCTATCTAGCACTGACTAAATACTACAACAATACCATCAACATATACAAAACTGCACTCAAGTAGTTATAGGTAGTACCGCCCGCATTTTGTCATTATTTTCATTTAGTTACACAACTCGCACACACACATTGACAACACACACTTTCACGCACACATACTATACCATTTATTTATATCAATTTGTAGCTGTACGCACTAAATTATTGTTATTTAGTAACTACTGGCTCTGCGATTAGTTTATAAGTACATTTCGCCTGGTTCCTTAATGTCGAAGCAATGTTCAATTGCTTTGGCTGCATATATATTTTAACTGTATAAACCGATGAATAAAACTTGTTGCTATGGAATCCATAGCACTAAGATTTCGTTGAAAAAGAAAAACCAAACAAGAGCAGTTTATAATTTTAATTTCTTTCATACCGAATCGTATTTAAATAAACTTTTTGAGGTCTAAAAAAAATCCGTAAATGGTGGAAAGAAAATGTTTTAAAAATAATAAAAGATCTATAGAAAATGTTTATAAAAAAAATGTATTTTAGTTGAAGTAAAATTTGAAGTGACAATAATTTAAATTAAGTTTAGAAACAAAATTCAATATAAATCTGAATTCAATTTGAATCTAGAGAATATATGATACCTAAATGATATATGACTTCATAACATTCATCAATAAACAATAAAAAAAATTAAATATATATATATAAATAAAGAAAAATATATTTGTAATAAAAATGTATTGCAGATTTTCAAATATTATATAAGAAATAGCAAATTATAAATAAAAATAATAATTAAAAAACCGAAATCAAGTAAAATAAAAAAATATATATTAAAAAAATAATAATAAAAATTGTATTTACTTTTTAATAAAATGCAATTAAAAATAATAATAATAATATGTAATTACTATATAAATAATATGTAATGAATATTTAAATAAAACAAAATGAAAATAACGAACAATACTCTAAGAGTTCAAACAATTTTAGTTTTATATAAATATTTTATAAATAATAATAATAAACTAATTATAAATATATATAAAATATAAAAAATACATATATTTAATCATAAAAAAAAACTATTAAATAATACAAATACATAGTAAAAAATTAGACTGATATATAATAATTTAATTTAAAAAGTATTAACGAAGCATTTTAAAAATTTAAGAAAATCGTTTGTTTAAGATAAAACATAAATATAAATATTGCCTAAATAATACACAATATAAAAATTGATTTCTTAAATTTACTTTTCTGCTTAAAACCATTAGTAACATTGAGAAATTAAAAAAAAAGAATAGAATTTTAGTTGTTTTCATTGAGTACATAGAAAATTCAGAAAAAATAATAAAGACAAAAAATGATTTTCAATTTGTATATTAAATATAATATGCTCAGTGTTAGAGTTAGGGTATACAGGCCAATGACATATGCATAAATTAAGCCAACTGCCGAGGCACAGTGCAAATAGACAGGTAGACAGACATGCAGACATACATAAATGCATATGTATGTATGTATGCAGACATAAATCTTTCCTACTCTTGTTACACTCTGTTTTTTTTTTCGCACTCTCTCAAGGGTTTCATATTCGTTTACAAAGTGCTTCGCTAAATCTTGCTGAATCCATATCGATTATATTTCCATGGAATTGAAGTCAATAACTAGAAATAAATATGATTTATGTACATATGTTTTGATGATGTGTGACACACATTTAAAACGTTTTGATTGGCAAGAGAGAAGTAATTCTAAATAAAAGAACCCACATCCATTCAACATAATGTGTCATCAGACTTTAAATGATTGCCAAATTACTTGAGTAAAGAAATAATGCCATCATATTATACCGAACCAAACACAAACGAGTTCTTCCAAAAGCTTGCAAAAGAAAACAGCGAATAAATGCGGCAAAAGAATATGGAATAAGCAAAAAAATACAAATAGTAAGAAAACTGTACAAAGTTAGTTAGAAAGAGGTTTGAGGTAGACGCGAATTGCTTTTATTCTGTTTGCGAGGCGAACAAGAGATGAAAGACTAATTAGGTCTGTTGCTCTCCCGAGGAAATACTACAAAAGACTGCAACGAATCTCGTTGCTGGGTACAGCTAAAAATCGTCGTCAGCTTTAATCGTTTAGCAGAAATACAAACACAAGAACAACAAAGCAACAACAACAAAACTGTAGTACACTCAGCGAAACTGGAAACAAAACTGACAAAGAACCTTTTGATTGGCATACCATATGTACGTTTGGGCCGTGTTACTCAATTAGCCGTACGGCTTTATTTAATTCATTTAAACTGTTTTAAAGTTAATAATGATAAAATGAGTGAGTCGCTAATTCAATATGCACTAAGCTTTAAATTAATTTCAAAGAATGATCATCCACTCTACAAGCAATTAAATATTTATATGACGTTTCTATCAAATCATCTACATTTATATCCGAAATTTGTTATTTATTTATAAAGATATCTGATTTAATTGTCGTGTACGCGAAACTCAACTAAACTCACCTGTGCTCGTCGACGGCGCAGCAGCAACAGCAGCAACATTTAACGATCATACGGTATACGGTATACGATATACGATATTATATGTAGACGGACAGTGGGCTGAAGCAGTTTGAAGTTTGTCTGTAACGAATGGAATGAAAAAGAATTAAATAACACATTATTATATAAAAACATATAAATTGTTTACTTAATATTAAAAATATATATTTTGCTTATTAGTTAAAAAAAGGAAAAGCTTGTATACGATATTGAAATATAAAAAAAAAACTACAAAATTTTAATATAAAATTAAAGAAAAATAATAATTATACATGTCATATGATGAAAAATAAATTAAATAAAATATTATATATTATATTATTAAATTTCGTTGAATATAAAATAATAAACATATATTATTTTAAACATAAACAACAAAGAAAATAAAATAAAACTGTTGAAATTTTAATACAACAAATAATACAAATGTTGAAAAATAAATAAAATAAAGTATTTAAAATAAATTTCTTTGTATTATATTTAAGGAAAAAAAACTATTTTAAAAAATTAATTATTCAAAAATTAAAATTAGAAAACAATTAAATTAAAAATTTTTGTTTGCAAATAAAAGAAAATAAATAAATAAATCAAACAAAATTAAATTATAGATATAGTACAATTGTATATTTAATGAAACAAGTCTTGACTACGTATGAGGTAGACAATTCTTGAATTCTTCATTTGAACACAACGAACATGTTGGCAACCACTGTGCGACGCGTCGCAACATTTGCCCGCATCGTCGTTGGCCCAAACAAGTTGCGATCAGTTTTGGAGCGCGCGTCGCGTCAATAAGTCGTGATTTGTGCGATTGCGCTGCAGATCTCTTCCGTTACGCTGAGTTAGCTCGACGATCTTGAAGAAGCTTGCCTAAGCCATAGTTTGTTTGTGTTTGTGTTGAAGTCTTTGGTTCTCTGTGCAATAAGTGAGTGCTCTTCGCGCTGCTGCTGTAATACAAGTTGAAAAATGCAATAAGCCAAATACAATAAAGTCCAGAGCCAGACACCGTTATGCAAAGTTGTTGACCCAAAAAGAAATTACTACAATGCTTCAGGCTGGCAGTTAGGCTGCTAAGCCACGCGTATAAAAACACGCAAAAAGCGCCACAAGCTCGTTAACAAAAAAAAAAAAAAAAAAGGAAAATAAAAACAAAATGCTAAAACTAATAATAAAAAACAAAAAAAAAAAAAATAATACGAAAAATAGCAACAAATTCCAAATTCGCACAACTCTAAGCCAACGTTATTGTTACAACGCGCTTAGCCCATTTCGAATTGCGTTGGCTTCATTCTTTTTGGCAACGTGTGGGGAATACTCAAAGCTTGGGTTTTTTTCACCATTTTGTTTGTGTTTTTGTCTTTTTGTTTTTGACTATTTTAGCCAAATAGTGTTGCCAAACTTGACAGATCACTCATACGAACATTAATGATCATTGGAGCTAAAGCAAATAGAATTCAAGTGCTTGAATCAATTTGAGAAAGATTTGAGTTTTATGCAGTGTTTTTGCCTTGCGCATTTGCAAATTTAACTAACATACTCAAATATTTGTCTATTGAGAAAGATCTTAATCAAATACACATTAATATATGCATACAAACATATATAAATATATATGTATATAAATATATTTATATGTACGTACATGAACTCAATCCAAGTATCGCATTTTAATTGACTCATTTATCGGCACGTACTTAAAATTTATACACGTTCTCCAGCTATCATTAATAAGTGAATTCGCTTTACCATATAGAATTTATAGCCTACTAAAAGAATAATTAATTGATAAAAAAATTAAGATATTGACTTCCCATTGACTTGAAGGAACCAATCAATCGATCAATACTCGATCGGATGCATTGAAATGAATGAAGGTATGTTAAGAATATTATTGTAACGGAAGCTTTAAAAATATTAATGAAAGCTTAAATATTTAAGAAAAATATACATTTAAAATTTAATGACTGATAATAGGTCTTTTCGAGCTGTTAAATGAAAGTTTTGTTATATAACCAAATTTTAATCAACTTAAAAATTATTAATAATAACTGTAAGAAATTATGAAAATTGTATTTTATTTATATTCGATAAGTTTATATATTATACTATTCAAAAATACCTCGGATATGGTTTTTAAATATATATTTTCTAAACTTATATTTTCTAAGTATTTATTTTTGAATACTTAAGAAACAAACTACTTATGCATATGATTTTTTGCATATATTATCTAGAAGTTTTTTATTTAAAAATAAATATTTGTTTATTTTAAATATATGTTTTATTCGAAAATATTTATGTTCTAATCTAATGAAATTTTTACAATTTTTATTATAATTTATTGAATTTAATTAGACTGAAATAGACTGAATTTATAATTTTTAATATTTTAAATTAAAATTTAGAACTAATTTAATAATTTCAACATAAAATCTTACAAATCAATTCAATTAGTTCAATTCAACAAAATATGTATTAAATTAATAACAATATTGATATAGTATAAAAGTGGTATACTTTGATCTACACAAAACTTCCACATTTTCACTGAATTGTATAAAATTCTCAGCAATTGAGAGCAATAAAACTCTTTAACTTTAATGTTCCCCACTTAAATTTTTTAGGTATTTTTCCCAAGAACTAACTAGAAAATTCTTGATATACCTTTTTTTAAGTTGCATTGAAAACTTTTGTGGCTTCCAAGTATTTGAAAGCATGAATCTGTAATTAAGAATGAGTCTTTAAAAGATTAAATATATTATTAAGCTGCATAGAACATCAGGTTTATTTTTTTGCAATCAAGAATTAGACTGTCTGTAGTATAACCAGAGAAGCACCATTAAATCTTGTTTAAATGTATAAATGTATTTTCAAAATATTTACTGATACCAAGATCAAGTTGAATTTGAAAGTTGATTCACATCTTCTCACATCCCTTCTCTTACTCTCACTTTCAACTCTTTCTTCTAGCAACACGATATCTTATAATCATAATAATCATAATACGCCATTTTATTTCAGTTCATAAAAATATATCTAAGATATTCTTTAGCTAATTGTTAACAAGGCTGCACACGATGTTTATTGAAGAGTTCGTAGTCAACTTATCTGACTTATATACATAAATAATTCTAATCAGCTAATTCACACCCGATAATAATGCAGCCAAGCGAATCGTCAATGGACCAATTAACATCTAGCTGCCAAATAAATCTCAAGAATGTTAACAATAAGTTTGGCAAAAAGCAAATACTACACAAAAACCATATGCAAATGTACATATGTATATAGTAAAGCAAGTCTATACTTTTGCTTTTTTTTATAGTTTTTGATTTATTTATTTATTTTTGTATATTTGCATTGGAAATGGCGTTGAACTCTTTTGATTTCACTTTCCATGCGATGAAATTTGAAATTGAAATAAAACAAATTTAGTTAAATTGGATTGTTTAAAATTAGTCACATGCGCAGCTGGAGAGTGAGATCTTGAGATTGTTTTGCTAGCAATTATATTTATCTTATCTTTGGACCCTCCAGCTTTATCATATATTTTTTATCTCTTCCCTTTGTGCTACATTCAGTTGCTTGATTTTGAATGTAAAGGTCAACAAGTTTTCATTCACTTCAAAATTTGGCTACAAGTTTTTCAACTACAAGAATCGCGGTTCACATGCAAGAGCCCTAAACCTAAATCGTATATGTATATATATTTATAATTGTATATACCTTTTATGTGTTGTGCACACACTTATCTTATGCTCTTTTGTTGTTGACGAAAATGTAGCACAAAAGTGAATAACATGAAATAGACAAAAATATAAACGATATATACATATGTGTGTACACCTGGTAACCATGGCTAGTTGGTGAACTGTTAACATAAATAGTAGTTGGTTTGCTGAGACCCCTCCTACTCTATAAGACGTGTCTCTTGAGTTTCTCGAAGTTTGCTTTTCGTTGGCATTCGTGCAAGTTCAGGGCCGTGAGTGTAGTACCTCATTAAATGTTTTATTATTTCAGTTTTGCTTTTGCTCTTTTTTTTCGTCGTCGTTGTTTTGAAAACAGACCTGAAATTCAATATGATGTTTTGTAACTTAGTAACAACTGATAAATATTTATTTTATTGCTCTGCTTTTTGCAGTTGTTTGCACGATTTCAAAAGAAACTTTAGTGGCAAAAGGAAGTTTGTGTCACATTTTCTAAAACAGCTGTCGAAAAGTGCATAATAAAACGGGAATAAAGTAAATAATAATAATTATTAAGATATGCGTTTATGCTGAAAATTAAACAATAAAATTAATTTTATTTGCATAAGCTCAAGTGTGCTATACAAGAACTTAATTAATTTAATGAGCATTCGGCGTACCGTAAACGGAAGCGCAAATACCTTGTACCTAATAGCAAGCTAGTATTATGAGTACTATCGAATATTTAAAAAAAATTGGCTAATAATTCAAAATAGAATTGATTTATGTATGTAATTTTGAATATTTTAAATTTATTGCGCAAAAAAATGATATTTAAAAAATTTTATCCAATTTCCGCTTTTTAATAATAACAAAATAATTTATAAAAATAAAATAAAGTTTTGTTTTAATCGAGATAAAAATGTTTGTAAAGGTCTTTTATTTTATTTTTTTTTAATTGGATTAATGTTTTTTCACACATGTATATTTTTTCCGGACAATAAACTGCTTTAAGCTTTACCCAACTGTCCCAGCTTATAAATTATTACTTGTTTGAGAAGGTTGTTGTTTGTCGTTTAATTAAGCTGGCCATTATATGGCCATAAGCTGAAGTACAAAGTCTTCACCATGTGAAAATCTATGAACTGGCACTTCAAAACAAGCAGCTTTCATAAATTACCTAATGCTTGCTTGACCTACAGTATGACTTTTTAATGTTTTTATACATATGCTCACCTTGTATTGTGTTAATATTTTTAATGGCGCCCTTTTTGGTGCTAAGATTGTCGACCTTACCTTAGTTAATTGTTTTATTATAATGAAGCGACGATTATAATAAACATATATACATATAAGCGATTATAATTTGCATAAATAATATTTGAGTGCACTGAAGTGAATAATAGTGAATCACTCAATATTCAAAAAGTCATTTATATAATCATTTATAAGCAGTATTATCGTTGAGCTTTAAAAACACTGGATGGGCATGGATAGGTCTATAATAATAATTAACGAATAGCTAGTAGTAATAAAACGTTTTAAGATTCCCAGTATGAAAGCCATTTAAGGTGTGAATTACCAGGTAAAGGTCAAGCAACTATTTGGCGACGTCAAGGTCAGACATGACATCGTTCGATGTCGATTGCTTTAAAAGATGAAAAAGCCGAGGAGAATATATAATTATAGTTCTTAGCCCAGAGTAAAGTAAAATTCAATTAGTTATCGATATGTCTAGCAGCCCAGAAAACATATTGGAAAGCTCGATTATAAAGCTAATATTAATAATTGGCAAACTTAGACCGATATTATATGTTCTATCGATAAGTTGTAGGAAAAAGCAATCCGCTAGCGATCTCTGATCGATGCAATTAATGTTTTACCAATCGAAAGTAAAAAATTTGATAGTAAAGTAGTAACAATTTGATACCATAGTTAACGTTCAGTTCTTAAATAAAATGCACATCTTCGATATCCGATTGATACGATTGCTTTGTCTAAACACAATAAAAAACGATCAATTGCTCATGATAGATTGAAAAGCGGAAGCTTAAAATATCCTAACGAATATATATTTGTTACACTCGGCAATGGGATTATCGACTTTCGATACAATTTATACCGTTTAAGGGAAAGTAACTGAAAAACCTTTTTATTAGCATTAGGGAATTGCTACGTGATCTAAATCGAAATACAATCAATTTCAAATATCTAACCCAATTTCAATCCTGTCCACCAGATTCTGCATCAATTTTATACGTTGAATACTTGTCGTGGTCGTGTAATACCTCTCTTGCCTCGTGATGATCAGCTCTGCCCAATGTCTGAGAGCGGCCATAAATCTTGATATAATGCTTATCGTGATCATGAACCATTATACCACCGCCCAGGCACTCTGTGCATAGATCCAACTTATTGGCCTCCTTTTGCAACTGATCATAGACGTCGACTGAATGGTGATAGTAAATAGTATTTGGATTTCATAAAAATATCATATCAATAAGCCAAGATTTTAGCACTCACGATGGTATTTGACTTTAGATACACCACGTATTACAGTCTTTGACTGGCCCATTTCGCCATGTACGTACACCTTGGCAAGAATATATTTCAGCTTGCCCTCGCCAATGTGTACATTTGGGAACGCTACAAGATTCTTTACCCCTGAATCACAACACGTACGCGTAACTATTCAAAGGGAGTATCAAAAATCAATTAAATCAAATGGGTCCATGAGCAAATCGATCAGAATATTTTACCTTGCAACACTGGACGCCACGTAGTTAACACCAACTTTCTTACTTTGTCCATATCCACAAATTTTGAACAAAAACAAAAAAAAAGTATTATTACGGAAATAAACTTTCGTTGTTGACGATGAAAAAAACAATCATGAATGAAAAACCTTGTTAAAAACAAAAGGCACTAGGAGTTTGGCTACTCAGTTGAGGGTGTTGTTTGAAAAATATGTAAATGTACTAAATCAGTTTCAGATCGGATAATAAATTTCGGTAATTGCATTTGCAAGAATATATTGTATTTTAAAATAGTTTAAGCGATCCGAATATACTAGAATTGATCCTTTTTTTAGATATCATATACTTATTGTTCAAGCATGAAACTCTCTTTCATTTATAGATAGCATCCTATATTCACTCAAGACTATTCAAAATGGATATTCGTGATATTATCAGCAAATTTTGTAACGAATGTGTTGGTGACCCTATAAAATATATGTTTTCTTAATCAGGAGGACGAGGTGAATCGAAATACGCATTTAAGCCTGTCCGTTTCTCTGTCTTTTTGAGGCCAAAAAAAATTTTTTTAATCTAAAATTTAGAAAGTCTATTCTTGTATATCATGTGCAGCACACGCTGCAAATTTTATTTTTCCCAAACTCATCCACTTTTTATCAATAAAAATCAAGTTAAATTTCGTTTAGCTTCATTTGGACCATAAATTCAAGATTGTAAGGGACTTCAATGATATTTCCTCTGATCTACAAACATCTTAAATGAGAACAATATTTGGATAGGAGCTGCAGCTTGCGACTTCTTTTCTCTGATCTGATAAGTAGCACAATAGAACACACGATATTTTAGGAACTGCTATAGATAATTTCTATATTTTCTTTTTAAAATAGATCAACAGAGATTTAACTGAGAGAGATCCTTACTGTCAAACTTTTGCAAAACTTAATGCTTTAAGTGGCAAAGAACCAAATCAATATAACCTTGAAAACTCCTATAGATGTATATAGATTAATAATAAAATAGAGCATATCTAATCGAAAATTCTAATATACTCTCGTTTACTTTATCAAACAAGCCTTTACACAATTTTCCTCAACGTGTAATTATGATTAATAATGGGAATTGGTTTTAAATTAGTCACATGCATAATATATTTGCTGATAAGCAACGTATTTTCTTTCATCCACAGCGAACGGCTTCGATGCGGCTATACAAGTATTAGAAACGGCTAGAACTATGACATTTCCACAAATTGCAACTCTAGAAAAATAATTTGCGTTGCATGTCTCGACACAACTATTAAAATTGTGAGACAGCTAACAACAAAATCTCCAAAGATCAAACTACAAAAAAATCTACAACAAAGTTTTGCCAAGTACATTTGAAAGCCAGCAAAATGACAAAACTTCAGATGATAGTGCTGCATCCAGTGAAAAAGGAATTTAGACGCAAGCACTGCGGCTTTGATCATGATACGCCCGATGATTTTGTCAAATCGCAGGTAAGACTTTATATAAATAGAGCCCACAGCATATTAATAAATAAATATATATAAGCACAAAAATATTTATTTATACTGAATGCGTCCTTGTGGACTCTCCTTCAACTGACACGCACTGGGTGCGTAACATTTGTATTATTTATATGGCCACATATATTTATCGATGGGGGTCAATGTACATGCTCAGTTTAAACTGCCTTGCTCCTGGCCGAGGTAGTATATGCCTTGAGGTCATAATGAATAAGACAATATATATAATATATATGCTAAATGAGCTGATGAAAGTTACAGTTGGATAAGTTGAGAATGAGAAAGATATTTAGTAGATATAAGTATTTAATGGAAATATTTCCCTTATATTTCTCATATTTATTTATATTATTATATTAAGATTATATATTTGACATTTTACATTTTATTATATATTATAATCCTTAACCTTATTAATTATATCAAATTAAATATCTGCTTTAATCTGAAAATATTTCTTTTACATATATTCTGTTTTATTATATTATATTATAATTAGATAATTAACATTTTATCATTTTTAAATTATTCCTACTTAAATATTTCATTATGAATAGATATATATGCAAATATTTATATTAAATATTATACTATATAATTATATTATATTTAGATAATTGACATTTTCAATTTTTTTTTTATATTGTAATAAATCATTATTTTTTTTATAAATTAGATATATTTAAATAAAAAAAACTATATTTTAATAGTACTCGAGAGTACTTAAAACTCTAAGAAAAAAAAATTTTAAAGATCTATCCAAAATAATTTATATATATTATATTATATATTATATTCATTAATTTATTTTAATTTTTTCTGAATACAATTTTTAGTATTCTACCTTTAGATATTAGTATAGAGAGTACTTTTTCTTTTATATAAATACTAACATTAACTATTTATTATATCATTAATCGGTTTAATTTGCCCCACAAATTTTCGCTATATTATGATCTTTGTATAATCAAAACACCAAAATGTATATATTACAACTTTTATACTATAATTTTTTAAATATATATTCTTCCAACTTCTTACATACTTCTATACTATATGTTTTATATAGGTTCTAATTTGTTCCTTATACAATTTTAAGTATTTTACCTCTTAGTATATGTTGTTATATATAAATGCTAGCACTAACTATAATATCATCTATTGATCGACTTACCAGCGTTGCCCCGCACCAATTGTCTCTATATAATTTCCTTTGTATAATCAAAAGACCAAAACTGTAAGAAATGGGCGTTGCCCAGTGACTGGTTTCAACCATTTTATTGTTTTACCTTGAGCATATTTGATTAGGTTCTTTCATTCAATAGTATCAATGGAATGGTTGGGCACTCGGAATTGGGTGGAATTTGGACGCCCGCTTCTACTCGCATTGTAAATTAAACTTTTGAAATATTCATAAGCAGCAAAACAGGTAGAACTAACTGTATATTGCCATGCATCGTTTGTGGCGCCAGGTACAACAAAGTGGCTCATTGAATCAAGCTGAAGCTAAAGCTATAGCCCTTCGACCACCTTCTGGTATTTCGGGTGGTTTGGTTAGGCTAATACGCACATACACACATACACATACAACAAATTTAGTCGTTCGACTTAATATTCATACTTAGCTATTCTAAATTACAGTGGCAAACCTGTACAAAGAGTATGGTATATTTGCTCTATCGCTGGTTCATGGCTCTCTTCTTTATCGGCGTTGTCATTAAGTCGATGTGGCCACGATCCGATGATGAGTCCAGCTACTGGCTATACTTCATCTATATGACCAATTGGGGCATTTGGATGTGCATGCTAACTAATTTACTGGGCGCCATACTCGTCACCATTTGGCATAATCATCCAGAGTATGCGGGTAAGTTTGAATGAAGCATCCATCCAAAAATTTATATATATAATTTTTATAAAATAAATTATAGTTTTTAGCAATTGATAATTTTGAGCATCTATTTATTTAATTTAATTAATTAATTTATTATTTATAAAATTTGATTTTATAGCTTATCCCATAGTATTAAATATATAAATTATGAAATTAAATATTTTTTTTTATAAATTTATTAATTCTGAATTAAATTCATTTCTTGAAAATCCAGATACCTTTAAATACGACTAACATTTAATTTCGAATATAATATTTAAAATAATTTTATTACATGTTATATTATTTTATTTAATGTTATATTAACTCGTTTAATATCAAGAAAAATATACTCGATAAGTTTTATTTAAAAAACTCTGATACATTAGGTACAATAAATTAAATTTTCTTTTAAAATAAAAGTTTTTCAAATTATATCAATACTTTTTAACTATATTAAAAATCATTGACTTCTTCCCCATCAGATAAGCTGCTCAATATGAAGGCTTGGGTGAGCCCTTTTCGAATTTATTGGAGCATGCACATTATAACGCTAGTCTTATCGATTGTCATTACGATTATTTACTGGACCATACTCTATGATGGTAAGTTCAGATCTATCATGAATTGCTAATTCTCTTTTCTCTATTACGACTGCTACTATTTCAGCGAATGAAAGTAATTTGGATGCCACGAATGTGCTCACCCATGCATTCAACTCGATTTGCATGTTCATTGATCTGTGGATTGTGGCACATCCGCTGCGTTTGCTGCACGTCTTTCTGCCCGTCGTCTTTGGCATTATCTATGCCATATTTTCCTACATATATCATTTATGCGGCGGCATCAATAAGTGAGTAAACGTATTACTCAAATTATTTTGATTGTATTAAAATTTTCCTCTCATTCTGATGTAGAAAGGGAAAGCCTTATATCTATCATGTGATTGATTGGAATCAACCGAACTCTGCTCTTCTGACTGTTTTGTGTGTCTTGTTGCTCTCTTGC
Source organism: Drosophila hamatofila (assembly GCA_035045345.1). Taxonomy (NCBI): domain Eukaryota; kingdom Metazoa; phylum Arthropoda; class Insecta; order Diptera; family Drosophilidae; genus Drosophila; species Drosophila hamatofila. The sequence goes on along the minus strand of JAWNPA010000019.1, from coordinate 15,735,546 downwards.
TGCATTTACGCCCTGCTCTTCGTATTCTTCAAGCTGCGTCTCTTTCTCTCGCGTAGCTGTCGTCAGGGCAGCTTCGTATTGCCCACTACAAGCAAACAGGCTGGCAATGCCACTGAGAGTCAGGCAACAGCCAATGGCATACAGCATTCACCCTCTCGCATCTCCATGGTGCTGGGCAACTATGCAGGCTATGAGAATCAAGCATACACTCCCAGTGCGGGCGAGGCAAAGAAATCAAAGAGTTAGACTATGTTCAGTGTCCAAATGTTTAAAGTATTGTCAGATTATAGAGGTTGGTAGAAATTTACACAAAGTTCTTAAGTTAAGTTTTCTAAAAGAAACAGCCGATAATCTAAACTAAGCTCTTTGTTCTTACGACTTTAGTCAAACTGTACAGTAGAATTTTAACCCAGTGATATTATATTAAATTGTAGCTAATTTTATACAAATAAATTTTAATATGAATAAATATATACTATTGATAATAAATTCAATTCAATTAATTGTGGGGTAATGCATTTAATATTCCCGTTTATTATTCCAGTAAATTTGTCCTTGATTAGTTTGTCTTTCTTCTAGCTATCCTTGACCCATTTGACTCATTCCCAATCCGAACTAGATTCTCCTTTTATGAGCTTTCAAAAACTAAATATCCTTGGTAGTTTACCATCTGTCCTTAGACGGATCAACATTTACATACAATGGAAAAGAGCCCAAATATACATTAGAAATTCCATAAAATAATCAACGTAGGCTAAGGGCTTTTGAGACCTATTGTCACATTGTCATATTGCTTGGCTCTTGGCTCCTACTTGGGAACTTTACAGTTGATTATTAAATATTAATGCACAGGGCCACATTGTGAAAAGGTTAAATGGTAGGCGGCAAAAGTTTGTCTGCACCTAAAAATGCTGCTACACCAAGGAAAAACCAAGAAAACAAAAAAACACACAATATAATAACTATAAAAATGGAAAAGCATTTGAGTAATTTGCTAAAGGATTTCGTTGGCGGCAGCCAAAGTGTTGAAAGTTAGTTAATAAACCGCGCAGACATCGAGACATTGGGTGAGAACCTGTGTAAATATTTTACACAAAGTCCTAATCACATTTGAATGGCTGTATTAGCCCAAATAATCTTGATCGAGTAATCAATCACAAGGCCAACACGTTGTCGATTCTCTAACTATAAATAGCACGAATTTGTATAACTAACGAATTACGCATTTAATATAATTATAAGACGCATAATAAGCATTATTAAATCTCAGGAAATTTTCCTCAAGAGAATTTATTCCAGTTCTTTTGATGTCGTGCAGTCTTAAGTACCTTTACAGAGAAATGATGTACTTTTATATATATATTTATATATATATATATATATATATATATTAGATTATTTGTGTTTGACTAAATAATTTAAGATTTTCTTCCTAATTTATTTAGCAACCATTCTAAAAAATTAATATATTTGCTAGCGATAAAGTTTGTAATATCTAAAAAAATCGTTTTAAAACATTTAAATTTCGTCACAAGTCACTTTACTGAAATCCCATTTACATGAAAACCATTTTTTTTCGAAAACTATTTTAAATTTGAAAATTTTACAATTGAGAGTTTTCATATTTTATTTAATCTACATTTAAAAAACATAAAAGTATTATTAAACTACTCCAACATAGCAAGTTAATTCAAGAATTTCAAAGTTTTTTTTATTTGATTAATTTTGATTTTAAGCTCAATATATAAATTTTAAAGCTGTCAATACTTTAAAAGAATTTAAGTATTCCAAAAAGTCTTTTAAAACTATTAATTAATTTATAAAAAGAAATTTCTGTAGTAAATATTCATATAAAGCACAAATACTCTTTGCTTCATAGTAATAAATTATTTGCTAAATAAAAAACTATAAAAAATAATTTTTCAAAATTATTTCAAAGTCAATTCAAAGTTTCATTCAAAGTATGAGAACATGAATGAATAATAGATGAAATTCACACTCATTGAATATAAGAATTATTAAACTAGCGCGATTCTCAACCTAAAAACTTCTTTTGCTTTTCAAATTTGTTTTTAAGTTTAACATTAAAAATTTAGACGTTGGCTAAGTCTATTAATGTTTTATATAAAATTCTTCTGCTTATATTGAAATACATTTTTAATATGTTCATATTAGAACATAAAAGACTCGTTTTTAATCAACAAATTTCATAAAAAAAAGTACTAGAAAAACTATATTTTTTTTATTTATTTATTTCTTTAAGTAAACTTGAAAATATGAGTATGACATATTTTTAATCATATTCTAGTGTGACTTTAAAGTAATGAATTATTATATATTTTATTATATATTTTATATCATTATATTTTATTATCAACTGAAGCAAATAAGATTTTGATAAACAATTAGATTTCTTTCAAAAACCCCTTTAAAAAAAAAGAAGGCTTGTTTGAATCATTAAGTTTTTGAGTACCTTTTAGGTGACCTTTTCAACACATATACACACACCCCTACATACACACCCATATAGACAGTGTCCTTAATCACAGCTGCCCGTTCAGTGTGTCGAGTCGAGTCAGTCCAAGTACACTCCCCTTGACTAGAAATGTAATTGGGGAATCAATTGGCCCAGCTAGACGGGCAACATTCAGCTCTAATTTGTTGTTGCTGTTGTTGTTATAACAATTCTTTATGCCGGCTATAACGTTAATTAAGTTTCCAAAAGCATTTAATAACCGAACGCCCAACGCCGAAGCTCAAGGACGAGAAACACACACGTGCTGCTCCTTGGGACACCTAACGCTGGCGATGACACTGCCCTGGTTCGTGACCAGTTGGTCAATTGTCGCATATGCTACACATTTTGAGGACCAACTAATCAAAAACAATAAAAATGAATAGATCATGCGGGCAAGAGTGCACGACTTGGAAATACCCTGAACAATGTGATTAAAGGCTGGCAGAAAATTATTATATATTGATAGTAACTTATAAAATACTAATTCAGAATATGTATATTTAACTCTTTTTAGTGTTAAGTGTATTATCTAAATGACTCGAGATATCGAAAAAATATTTAAGCTTCTATTGCCTAAGTCATACAAGATTAAGTATCTCAAATTTCTAGTACCAAGTCCTTCTACTTTTCGAGATCGAGACATTAGAATCAGCGCGTTGACCTGATTACAAGTAAACTAATATATTTATATATCTTATCGTTAGTCCCACCTATATACCCTTTTCAACAATTGCAATGCGTGCAGACTATAGAAACCGGAGAAACCAGACCTGATTGTGCTGCGTGTGTGTATGTGCCAATCTCATTTATAGCTATTGTCCTTGCCGACGGGTCGACGAGCCGACTGACCGGCGGTGCGACACGGCATGTCACAAGTTCCAGTGTTAGACACAAATTAGGCGTCGCATCTGTTTAGGACTTTGGATCGATATGTGAGCATTTTGATCGATATGAAGTTTCCTTGAGCTTTGAACTTCTTTTCATGTCCTTGTCCTGCCTATTGACCCGCGCTTTGTTTTCTGTCTCTCTCGCTCTCTCCCAACTCACACTCTCATCATTAGTACAAGCAAAATCAATAGCAGTTTAATTGAATATACTTTGGAAATTTCGACAGCTGTCAACTGTCAATGTCAGCTCAACGATTCCATATTTCGTTTTCACCTTAAACCAACAATATAATTAAATGCAATCAATAGTGTAAAATATTAATTGAATATCTGTCTTTCCAAGCCCATCCATCCATCCATCCATTCATCCACCCATCCAATCGCACAACCAATTGGCGTCCGTGTCTGATTTAGCAATTTAGATTTGTGGTTCCGTCATTGATTGTGCTAGTACTTTCTAGATATCAAAACACGCATTCAACCCATTCAAAACTAATCACATATGAGCATGAATGTTTTAACATTTGTTATGTGAAATGTTTGGACTACAGCTCAGGACATTTAAAGAGGTTTCAAAGCAAGCGAATGAAATAAATATATTTATATTTATATATAATATTATCATATAATATATTTTTATATATATCATTAGCTATATACAATTATTGTCCATTAATTGGTAATTTTTATAAAATCTTGTATTCAAAATTTAACTATATAAATTCTTACAAATTATATTTATTCTTATTTATTTCCCCTTTTCTTTTAAATGCAATTCCAAAAGTTTCAAAGATGGGAAAAAACTATACATAATTTTTAAACTTTTTCAGAATTTAATTTTGAATACAAGACCTAATGAAATTTACAGAATATGATAAAACAAAATTGATCATATTTTCATGCAGCTAACAGCATAAATATTGTCTGCTAAAATAATTATTCTTTAAGTGTTGTAAAGCGAAGCAATTTGCTGATGAACTTTTATTATCAAAATGTTCAATTTCATCGGCACAATAGTTGCCTCGTTTCACAGCACTTGATAAAGTCTTTAAACAGTGTTGGTAAGCGCTGTTCATTTAGCAGCTATTAATAGCAGCAAATTGCACAAATTATCTCACATTGAAAGTGGAAAAGTTTCAAAAGTTATGTGAAACTTTCGAGTAATAAATAGTTCTATTCGTGTGATCTGAGGTGTCGTGAGCCATTGAACACCTGCAAGTTTGAGGATTTATTTACACCGAATAAGACAACAACAATCAAGGATGTCGACAGGATGGCAGCAACGCAACAATATGACACGAAAATGACACCACAAACAAAAGAGTCAAGAGAATGAAAGAGCTAGAGAGAGAGAGAGAGAGTGACAGCGCGAGAAAGAGATAGAGCGAGTACTTGAAAGATTAGTGAGAACGAACGCAGGCTGGGCAGGATATTGTTTGGATTGCATAAACAAACGGCATGGGCGCACACGTTGTTTGGCTTTCGAGCAACAACTTTCCAGTGCTGTGCAGCCGGCTCATACCTGCCTACCTGGACACACACACAAACACACACACTCACACACATACACTAGTTAACATTTGTGAATCATGTGGACGACTGGAATTCATAAAGTATTCATTAATTGGAAACGCGCGCGCCCTGCCTTTGGCTGACCAATTGCCGAGGATTGCGGTTGGTAAAAACCGAAGCAATTCTCATATTTCAAATTCAGTCTTGTTTCGGACGTTCGGGCAGCAGAACCTGCATATATTACCAACCAACCACCGTACCGTAATACCGCAATTCAACCAAAACACCAAAATCAGAGAGACACACACGATTTATAAATTGCTGGGGCTATGGTAACGGGGCCACCCAAAACCCAGCTACAGCCGGCGCTATGTAGCAAAAAAATAATTCTCACTGTGCGTGTTGCCAACGATAAACGCTAACGTGTCGCCCAGAGATACCAAAAAAAAAAAAAGAAAAGAAAAAAAAAACGGAAGCACATACACAACAACAAATAGCAATAAATATATTATACAAATCACAGAAAAAATACAACAAAAATATTAGAAAATAGAAAAACAAAAAATCATAAAAAAAACGTATTCGGCAAGTGTATAATGTATGAACAAGTGCATGTATTTGAAACGCTAGTGGAAAAATCCATTTGATTTGAATTTTTTTTTTATATTTTGATTTATTGTTTAGTCCGCCCACTACTTGAACCAACTCTCCTCTCTACATATGCGTTAATTACGTAGCAGGAGTGGCGAAACGGGCAAAAAGCATTGCGCAAATTCTGCTATACTGGCCACCGAATGGATAATGGGTATTTGTTTAGACACAGGTAAGCAAAGCATTGCACCAGCTATAACGATTCAAGCATAAGGCCAATAAAACAGCCGGCCATCAAAAAGCAACAGTCAAAACAAACAAAGCCGAAAATATAATTGAAGCACTAGCAATAGACAAATTGTGAGGTAAGCAGGATTTTATGTTTTATAAATATAGTAATAGAGCTTTTAGGATATTTAACTTCTTCAACGACATTGGCGTTTATAAAAAGTTCAGATAATTAATTGAAATTAACACTATTTTGATACAACGAAAATTTACATTGAAATACGAAATAGAACTGTTTATATGTATGTACATAAAAAGTTTGATAAACCTACTAAATTTAGTTTTAATTGAAAACGATATCGTTAATGAAATTTTATTCAATAATAATACAAAATAAATATTAAATAATATCTAATGTTATTTTTTAATATTAATATGTGAATTTTTTCAATTTAAACGGATTTAATAACTCTTCAGTAACATAATATCTCTAGTTTAATACACTCAAAGCAAAAATGCCACTATGAGGGTTAGCTCCGTTAGTGCGGTTAAGTTTTAAGCACGTCACACTATTCTTAATAAATTTCATATTTATTTTATTGCAGTATATTGTCATATACAAAAATAAATAATAGGTACTTTAAAAACCAAAATATTGACATTTTGAGCAGATGACAAAATAGAACTATATAAATAATAAAAACTAAATATATTATATAAATAAATTATATATAATATATAATGACTGTTTACTATTTATATCAAACAACTAAACTTATTTAATAAATACAAATTTTGCTTATATATTATACATAAATACTTTCGACAACAGTTTGAATTTCTTGGCTAATTTACGAATTTTAATTACAGTTATTTTAATTTTAATTCCATTTTAAAATAATAAAAATAAATAAAAAAATAATAAAAATTAAACTGTCAACTAAGACAAATATTTAAAAATTAAATTTAATGTTATTTTATATATCTTTAAATATAAACTTCCATTAAAATTACAAATCAAGTAATTTAAAATTAAATTTAATATGTATACTTTTATATTTAATTCCTTAAAAAATTCTTTTTTTTTTTTGTTGTTAAAAATTTAAATATGTTTTACCCATTTTTTTTTTTTTAACAAAACAGAAATGTATATACTCAGTAAAATTTAAACTGTTGCTTAAAAAATTTGGTGTATAATGATAGGAACTTTTAAAGTTTTTTAATAAAATTTATAATTTATATAAAATATACATTAAATTAATGCTTATTAAAAATGTTTATAATGACAAAAGTGATAGAAATGTAATTTTTAGATAACCCTAAAAGTAGGCTATCAATATAGGCCTTCACAGCGAATACTTATCGATATATACATAACTATTGCGAAAAAATAATGAATAATTTCACTATAAAACGTAAGCAAACTGATGTGACTTTACTCAGATTTGTTTAAACTGAATCACAGTTAAATGCTGTCTTTCCAGTAATATGGATCAAAAACGCTTAAATTACTAAACGCTTTGACAAAATATTTCTAATCCGAAAAGACCTTGCACAAACGCTATAATTTGTGGTATCAAGCCACGTCGGCCTCGTCGCACGGGTCCTTGGACATGTTCGTTGACCATCAAACGGGCAACAAACTAATATAAAAATCCGAAACACCACGCGTCACAGAAACGACAAAAAAAAAAAGAAAACAACAAAAACAAAAAAATAATAGTTCAAATAGGAAAAACGGTTTCAGTGCGCTGAAAAGGGATAGCAACAATAACAAAACAACATGTCAATTAAATAAAACTGCAAGAAAATCAATATATATACAAAACAGAAGTAGGAGAGAATAAATGTCACAGAAATGTAGAATTTAGTCGGACTGGAAGGAAATACGCGAAATTGTCGGATTTTCCATGAATGAAAAACTCGAGCAGAGCCGCAACACGTCGGCTCGTAATGGTGACGCAATGTTCGCTCATTCCATAATTTAACAATTGCTGAAACATATTTTAATGATGTGTTATAGTGTACAGTTAATTTCCTACTTCCAATGCTGAGCAAATTGCTTCCGGTCGCCGGAGCGCGCACGTTAATGCCGCTTGGCACGTAACAAGGCGGGGCGCTAACTTGACGGCACTTCCTGTTTCCGTCCATTCGCCCAGCCCCCCCCTAAACTGTTGCTTGTTGTGTACAGGCTGTTACTCCTTATATATATGTATACATGTATATTTATGTAAATATTTTGATAGATGCCAGCGCGGCACAAGATACCGGCGAACCAGGCAACGATTGGAATCATACACGGAATCAAAATGGACCAAATGCTCCGCCTGGCAGCCTCATGGCCATGAACGGCGGTTCGGGCAACATTGGCGCCGTCGATATGCAGAATGCTGGCAAAATCAAATTCGATCCGCCCAAGGTGCCAGTGATATTCGTTTTAGGCGGCCCAGGTAGTGGCAAGGTAACCCATTGCGATACATTCATGCAGGAGCGACGCGGCGTTACGCACATCAATATGATGGATCTGCTGCAGCAATACGCAATGGGAAACGGTAAGTGAACTAGATACACTTGAATATATCTACTATATGATATCCATCTCATTCAAAAATGGTACAAATATGAGTATTATTATGATATATCAAATATATAATAAATCGTAAACCAATATATAAATAATGATAAGTTGTTTTGTTTTTATTTTGTATAATATAATTTATAAATGAAAATAAATAAATTACTATTATACATAACAAATCATATGAAATATTTAAATAATAATATGTTTTAATTTTTATAAATTATAAAATGAAAATAAAATTTAAGCAAATATTATTATAATTGCATGTTAAATCAATAAATTTAATAAACGCTCACTAAAATCTATTCAATCTGTTCAATCTTAATAACAATAATAATAAACAATATAATAATATATATATAATACAAAAAATATAAAATATAACATATATTTATAAAATATAAATAATATAAAATATTATATTTCAAAAAAATATAAATAATGGTAATAATAACAACAATATAATTATAATAACTATATAAAAAATAATAATAATTACTGTTGCATGAATAAATTATATTTATAAATATATTTATGTACACATTATAATTAATTTAATTTTTATTTAAATAATATCAATGATATTTATAAATAAATTTACATATACATTATATTTTATTTAATTTATATTTTATATTTAAATAATATCACTAGGTAAGCTACAGTCAGAATAGTAAAGACAGCAGTCGAGCTTAACCAACTGCATAATACTCATTCAAAATGCAAAACAAATACATTAATCACAAAAACATATTTAGTCTTTCCGATTTGCCACGCCCTATTGAGTGAATCAAATGTGTTTATATGAGATATAGGTCAACAGGAATCGATAATTTTGGATCCCGCTTCTATGTGCTACTAAGATATGTTTTTGTTCAACTTCTCACACTTCTACTTTTTAATTGAATGATGACCAAAGGTTGTGGTGAAAACTTACTCAAATATTTGATATAATGTTAATTACATTAATGATAATTATGTTATGTTATGTTATGTTATATTTTGTGTTACATTATGTTTTCTTATGATAATATACTCTTTTTTTTCGGTGGGTTGGGCGGTTGTCCAGTTAGTCAACGTAGGGTCCTTTACGCAATCTTATGAGTAGCTTGGAAATCTTCAAAGTAAAGGGCAGAGCGAAAGAGTTAGAGTATAATGCGTCCTTATCTCACTATTAAGAGACTTTTAAAAATAGCTTTACAGCCTATAGAGAGAGTATGCATTAGTTTATAAAAAGATGCTAATGCAGCTATATTTAAAAAAATTAATGTTACGCTCAAGGGCATATTTAAAATTGTGAAATTATTAATTAAAAAGCCAGACGAACGAATAACAAATGAGAACATTGTACAAAAGCAGAGAATTCTATGTACAATATATTATATGATAATTATATATATTGTTTTATTATTATATTAGTTTATTATATTATAATTATATATATTATATGATTACTATATATATTATATAATTACAGATATGCAAGACTTTTCGCAACTATCGTCGAAAACGGTCACCGAGGTGTTGATGTTGGAAATGAAAATGGCTCCAGCTGCCAAAGCATACCTAATATCAGGATATCCGCGCTCCATGCGCGACGTTGTCGAGTATTCGGAGAAGGTAATCAAAATATCTAAACTATATCCACATTTATTACATATCCAATTAGAGCACCCTCCGTAATAAATGTATGTGCTTAGTGCAGTGCAGTTTATTATGAAACAATTTGAGTTTATTTGGCTTGTGTTTGTTAAGCAAATTGCTGTTGAGCCATTTGCACTAATTAGCTGTCAAGTGGGTCAGCGTTTATTTGTTGTAGACTAATTCCCATGAATTTTCAAACGTACGCATAACAATGATCAACACTTATTCAAACACACACAAGCACATATATGTACATATATTTATATATAAATATATATATGTATGTGTATATATATATGTAGACGAATTTTGTCTACGAACTAATTGTCTCAAGTGGCCACTAGAGGCATATTTTAGTTTTATAGTAATTAGATGGCCCGGGATTAATGTTGGCCAAACAGGTGTAAATTAGAGAAGGGAGTAACAAACGTGGGTGTTATTGAAGCATATGTAATTATTAAGTAAACTGGAAATTTAATTTATTTTGCACCCTGAACCCATAAAAAATGGGAAATGGTTAGGACAAAATGTAGGGAGCATGCAGAAGAAGGTATTCCATGCCTCCTTCCTATAAAGTATATATATATTGTTAACCAGGAATCCGAGCTGAGCCAATGTAGATATGGTCTTATGTTTGTCCGTCAGTCCGGATGAACGCTGAGATCTCGTAAACCACAAAATCTGGAGACTTGGAATTTTAAATGTATTTTCGTACGTACAATAAGTAGTACGAGCTTATAATATTTTTTTTCGATAACAAAACCCATTTTTCAATCTTCGATAAAAATCGCCTTAGTTGCTTGTTTCTTTCTTGCTTCTTGATACTTGATGCCATTTAGCACATATACTGTATTTCCAGTACTAAAGACTTGTGCTTTGGCAAATACGTACATGTGGATACATTTTTTACGCCCATAAACTTTCATTAAAAAAAGGAATTTCATTAAAAATAAGAGCTAATAATTATATAATTGAATATCAGCTCGCTGCAGTGTTCAGGGAATCTCTTAGTGGAGCAGGCCTGCAACTGTACTTTGCTATTTTAAAATTTAAAAAGTATATATTTTTGTAAATCAAATTTTTAATTAGAACTGTATATTATGAAAATTGTCTTATAAATATTTAAATACCTTCTTTTTAAAATTTGTATAAAAATTATAAATATTTTATTTAAGTAAGTAACTAAGTAGTAAAAGAGTCTCGAGATGAGATTCAGAGATAAACAAAAAAAAATATTATTAAAGTTAAGACCAGCTATTAAGCTTTACTCTAATTTACTTTAAATACATTACATTAAATACTATTTATTGCTTTTATTTTTATATAGAACAAGTTTTGATTTAATATTTGATCAATACCTATTTATACCTTTCAGATACAAGTCGTTAATGGTGTTATCTTAATATCCTGGCGTCAGTCGGTGCTACAGAAACAAATCGATTATGGCGCTAAATTAGGTCATGTTGTACTCTCCTTAGCCAAAATGGAATTGGAAAATTTCTTCAAAAATGTGATGCCAGTCGCTGATTATTTTGATCAAAGCGATATGCTATTGGCCGTGAGTAAAACAATCCAACTGACATAGAAATACATTTATATCAATTTCTTTTTTTTTACAATATTCTTTCTCATTCAGGTAAATGGCGAGCGTGCACCGACAGAGGTGTACAAAGACTTTCGCACCGCAGTGCTAGACATATTGAGTACACTTGAGAATCAAGAGGCCATACTGAATGGAGTTACAGGTATGGGCAGAGGGATACATGATATACCCGGCAGTATAGTTAGCGTAGACACCGCACCTAGTCAAGCCCAAGCGCCTCACATTACAGACCAAGCCGTCGCAGCGACGGCGACTGCAAATGCGACTGCGACTGCGACTGGGCCAGGTGAACGAAATGTCACAAACGCTGTGATCTCTCATATAGCCGCCAATGCGGTCACAGCCGCAGCGACACTCCGTACAGCAGGAGGCGGTGGCGGTACCAACACCAACACCAGTGCAGACGATGACAGCGGCGTAGTGGTTACACAGCAGCCGAAACTTAATCATGCCGGCACCAGCATGGACACCAACGGATCCGAACTGGATCCCACAATACCGCCCATCATTTGGGTCATCGGCGGTCCGGGCAGCAATAAGGCAACGTTGTGCCTGAAGGCCGTTGGCCTCAATCCCGGCTGGTCGCACATCAGGTGAATCTATTTAATTTAGCTTACATCTTCCAACTAATTCTTAACTTGCCTCTAAACAGTGTTGGGCGTCTGCTGCGCAATATCACGGACACGGCGCCACGTGCCAACACCGAAAGCTATGCCGTCAAAGAAGCCCTAGCTGCTGGCGAAATGGCGCCAGAGAAATCGCTGAATCAATTGCTGGACAACAATATACGACAACTGCGCGATAAGACCGGCATTATCATCGACGGTTATCCACGGAATCTGCAGCAGGTCAAATACTTTGAAAATAAGGTGAGTCAATAGATAAACATGATGTATATAAATATATTATGTTAAATACTGTATTATGTGGTTTCTCAAATAGTTTCACACAACTTAAAGTTAAAGTTGATATGAACATTACCCTCATTGTCATTAATGGCTAAGCTTCAAGAGCTTTCAACAATTTCAGTGAATGGAAAAGATTTACTTACGTTTAGCAACTTCAAATTGAAATACTGTACTATGCAGCTTCTGAAAAAAATCGAAAAAAAATTGTTAATGATAATTACTTGAATAGAACCTTAACTACATGGTAACTTATTTTGCTCAAAATAGAAAGAGTCTTCTCTTAAAGAAATATTTTATTTATTTATATTATTATTAATAAGTAAGAATTCATGTTAATTATATATATATATATTTTATAGAACATTTTCTATAATTTTCTATATGTCAGCTAGTTATTTACTGTCGAAAGTCTAGGTCTAAACTATCTGATGATTTTTATATTGCTAAAGATATAATAAATATATCTTTTAATCTTTTAGGTTTATTATAACTATATATAATTTTTTTAATATTCATATTTTTTAAATTTATTATATCTATATATATTAATATATTATTAATCTGTTCTCAATATTTTTACATTTTTTTTTTATAATTTAAAAAAAAATATATTTTAATACTCTAAATATTTTTTTTAGCATTTTTAAAATATTTTAAAAATATATAAATATTAATATTAAAAATATAAAGATTTCGAAAATCATCTAAGATTCCATGTAGTGCCTACTTATCAAATTATATTATATTTATCAGTAAATTAAATAATTAGTATTATTAATTAGTATGCAATTCTAAAGGGAAGATTTTATAATAATTTTGGAATTTGATTCTAATACATTTTCCCTTTTACATTTCAGTACAAACAACGTCCACCCACCATACTATTGGACTGTTCGAAGTTGCAGCTGGGTCGTGGACGCATAGACGATACAGTTTCCTCGTTTCGACGTCGTCTGGAGATATTCCGTGAGCAGACGCTGCCTATGCTGAAGACCATGGACAGCAGTAATCGACTGCAGATAGTGAGTGGACTCTCTCTCATCAATATTGATAGATGGCTTCAATATTTATTTAAATATTTACAGGTCGATGGCGACACGGACAGTCCGTCGGTGCAGCGGGAATTCGAGCGTCTCATACGCAATCACATACAGCAGTTGACCAACAAGCTGGAGGGCGAAGATGCCAGCGAATCGATGGGCAATCATGTGATGCGCAACGAGCAAACGGATGCCATACTGCATGATCTGGAGACGAATGTGCCGGGTGCAGTGCCCACAATTAGCCATCATGTGAGCATGATGAATGGCCATATCAAGAGTCGGGGCAGTGCACAGCAGCTGAGTGCTAAACGGCCCACTCAAATGATGAACGGTCATGTGGCCGGACGACCTGGCACTGGACCTGTCGCTCCGCTCGCCCATCCCGTCGACTTTCGGCATATGCTCGAGGAGGCCGAACGGTATCCGGTCGACTCGTACATGTAGAATATAGCATAAACATATCGATCGATGACAAACGTTTTCTAGTTTTTATAAACGAAATTCTCGTATAGTCTCTAAGCATCTACATTATATTGTTAAAGTTGTATTGTTGGTAATATGATTATGAATTTTATAGCATTGCGTCACTTAGCTGACCATTTTTTTATATACTACGTAACTAATGGCTAAAAAGCAAAAAACAAAAGAAACATACAATTGTGGGCCAATTGATTTTAATTGATTTCAAAAAATAGACTATTAAGTTTAGTAGATAAGCACAGTGATGTCACACGAAAATAGCTTTTAAAAAAATTGCCTTCATTGAAGGCCTCAATACAATTGAAGGTAGTCTTACATATATAGCAAAACTAAGCATAAAGTGAATGCAAGAAAGCAAAAACAAAATTTAATTTATTGAATCAGTTTAAAACAACACTTGAATAAAAATCGAAAAAAAAAACATAATTATGGATTATTGCAAAATATTTTAGATAATACTGGCCTTGGCTTTAGGCCATGTGGATTAGATAGATATATCTATAAGCCAAGCTTTAATGATTCATATATTCTTTATAGTGATTAAAAAAATATGAGAGATATGTGTGGGTCCAAAGGATTTGAATTAGATTTATTATATATATATATATATGATCTTATGTATATATTTTATATAATATATGTCTGGATTGTATCCATTTGGTCACTTTTTATACTTGTTTCACACTTTTACAACGAATTCTTTAAACTTTTCCAGAAAACAAATTTCTAGTCGTCTCCGCTTCATCCACAAGCATAGCAGCTCCATCCGAATGGACACTCGGAACTACGTTCATAACAGCTTCTAAATACAAACTCTCAGCCTCTCACTTAGTGAGAGTAGAATTGAGTGCTGGAAACTTAGAAACAAACTCATCCTCATTTCTGAGTATCATGTTATATTATTGAATTATTTTAAATAAATATTGAATTAAATTATGTTTCATAATTCGAGAATACCTCCGCTCCGCTATCTTGCTAACAAGCTTTTCCTCGCTCAACAGTCTTGAGCCAAGTCTTTTATCGAACTTCTTATGTCAAAACGTTTATTTCCGGTCGCATTCTTCTGGTTTATCGAAATCATAGCATCTCTATGCTATATTCAGTAAAAGCTATAGTTGTCTCTTTCTCCTTTAATTTTCAATAAAATGCTAAGTCACTCAGAAGCTGTCAGTTTCTCTCTAATACGACTGCAACGATTGCCGACAGAGTTACTAACACAACATCATAATATCACACCGATGCATGTATATACATATGTGTGTGTGTGCATATAAAAACATACTTATGAAAACATTAATAAAAATATTACAAATTTTTAAATAAAATTTTCAAAAATATGAAAACTTTTGTCGAAAGTCTAGAACAAATATTAAACACATGTATAAATATTAATATGTATATATGTTTAATAATTGTTTAAGGTCCTAAACAATTGCCGCCAAATTTTGACAACTTTAATATATATATATTTTTTTTTGTGCAAATTTTTTTTGTAAATATTATAATTGAATTCTATTTTTATTTTTAATAATTATACTTCTTTTCTTGTTTCTTTTTCATCCACATTTAATAAATACATATATATAGCTTTTTTTTTTTAATTTTCATTAATATTCTTTTTATTTGTAATTAATTTACAAAATGAATGTCATTAAAATTTTTAGAGTATCGAGCAACGCCAATTAACACCGAATCCATAGGTAACTTTCGGGTTTCCGTTTTCGTCTTCATCTTCGTCTTCGTCTTCGTGACCCGGCATTCCAGTGCCTTCATTTGACATCCGAGCATTCTCGCATTCTTCCTCGTATTTATATCGACGACGACGACGCAACTGTGATGCACCCCTTTGCTTGGAGTCTTTTCCTCTATTGTAGACCTTGAAGTCATCAGTTTCCGGCTGATAAATTGAACCTTCGTTGCTGTTGTCTTCAGCGCCAAGCATAATTCCTGATCGTTGTGAAGTGTATCTTGCATAGGCTCGATACGAATCCAGTTTGCCCTGCACATCAGTTGACATTGATTGTGCTACCAACTGATTTGCCGTGGCATATTTGAAAGTATTATTTTCAGTTTCCGACATCTCAGTTGAATTTGGTGTCAATTGATTCTCGTCCTCAAGTTTTTTCTTCTTGCTTTCTACCGTATTCTCTTGAGTTTGAGTTGAGCTTGAACGTTTCAAGTCAGTCGACTTCCCATCTTTTTTATCCACATTAACGGTAACTTGGATATTTACCTTGTCATCTTTCTTTTTACCGTTGTTATTAGTGGGCTTCGCTTCGAAGTAGCTTTTAGCACGCGAACGCGAACGTCTCAAGTTTAAATTGGTTTTATTTTTCTCAGCTTCGTTCTTTTTTTTATAATTCTTATTCCCATTTCCCATTTTAAAACTTTTTAGAAAATTATTTTGCAAAAAAAAAGAGGTCTGCTCACGGTGAAAAGTCGAAACTTAATGAAATGAAAATTTGTTCAGCTTCAGTGCAAGACCTTGGGATGTCGCAAAAAAAAAGTGTTGTACAACATCGATAATAATTAACCAATTATCGATTAAAAGCTTGATAACTGATATCTGAATCAAATCGTCTTTAATTACAACACAGAAATACCAATAAATTTAGAGATAACATTTAATAAACTATCGATTAAGGATTTATTACAAATTACTTTTGCTATCTGAATTAAATCGTTTATAATTTCAATAGAAATATTACACCAAATTTTTCGATATTTATACAGTTGTTAAGCTCTCTCTCTTCCTTGACGCAGACTTAAAACGTTGGTACAGTGGTTAACTTTAGCGTTCGCCACTCCTTCATGGCACCACTTAATTTGGTATTGGGATAGCAAAAGCAAAACTTTTTAGCAATCCTATCACTAACACACTCTGAACTGTTTTTGTAGCTATTCAAGCGACTAATATCTGGTACATGCAAGTCCTCAATGGACTCCAGTTCGCGATTATAGCGAACAGTTGCCTGGAATTTTCCAACATCGGGATAGGTGCGAAAACGCAAACGATATACTACAATTAGACCATACATAGTCTCTCTGCTGTTCTCCTCATACACAATTTTCCTCTCCGCCATCTCCATATCCTGCAAACCCAGACGCTGACAGACACCATTATGATGTTGCATCAGCATCCAACGATTGATATGATACACAATCTGCTTGCCAATCAAATACATTTCACCATCCAGATTCTCTTTGACAAACTCGTTGCAAGTACACCAATGCTCGTTGATGCAGGCATCCTGACAGCTCCGCTCCATGGGCAGCAGATGCAACAGCGACTGACTCATCGGGCAACTGGCCAGAGCGGGCAGCATCGCTGGCATCGTGGCATTCAGCTGGAGCAAGTGTCTCAGCGTATTATGCAGATCGTAGTTCGAACACAAACGATTGTGATTCATAGCCAATGCCTGAGCGTAATGTGGATAGGTGTTGCGGAACCAAGGCGGCAGGTAAATATGCAACAAGGGTAAACGTTCCTCAAGGAAACCATCGGACAAGTCCATGAGCACGCCATTACGTGCACCATGGTCGCTCACCAGTACAACAATCGAATCATCAAATAGCTTCGCCTGATCGAGCCTGTTCAGGTAGTCTACGAATATACCATCCAGGCCAGAGGCACCAAAGTTCGAGTCATGAGTGATTGTGTCGCTCCAAAAGAAGCCAAACGTTGGTTGATCCAGTTCGCTGACAAAGCGCGACGCAAACTGTGCACAAAACTCGTAGACATACGAGATGCCGAGCCGTCGTCCAACACAATAGTTATATCCAAACTTTTCGTACAAGCTCAATGCACGACCAATGCCCACCAGAAGCGGTCGAAGATCATAGTCGACTGCATCATCCTCAAAGCCGAGCATATTTTGTAGAAAGGCCGCCTCACCGACGTTGTCTTCAGCGAGGGCTGTGGCATAGCCAGCACGTTTGTAGCTGCTCCATATCCACGAACAGCCAACTGCATCCAGTCCACAATGATTTTCCACTTGGCCCATTGTATAGCCCGACAGAATGGCCACCAAATTTGGTACAGTACTGTCCGCAATCTTGTTGTAGCCTTCCATTTCGAACCAGCCCAATTGATTGACAAATCTCGCCGTTTTTGGCATTGTACGCTGAAAGTTCATGCGCGACATGCTGCCCAAACCGAGGACTATAACGCTGGGCTGACGTTCTAGGGGATGGGTCTCAGCCCGTCTGGTCGTATCGCTCACTTGAACCAAGGTGAACGCGTCCCGCTGCAAAATCCTCGAACTGTTGAGTGCATCATGACACTCGACCATAATACTCTCTACATCTTGTGGCAAAGCGGATTGGACTTTAAAGTAAACTGGCGGATGTAAGCTAAGGGAGTTGAAAGAGCGGTTAGGATTGAAGATAGGGGTTCGAAAATGGATGCGGCCTACTTGCTGTTGTGCTCGGGCATCTCCTCTGTGCCCAGAGCTATTTCACGATAGTTGCAGTCGATACGGGACACAAGTGGATTCAATTTTGACAAGACGTCTAGATTAACTATTAGCTTGTAGTGTTTCGCATTCGCATCGTATTGCACACGAAATACATCGTTCGCATTAGAGCAGGCTTTCAGCTTGGACGGCTTAAAGGCCTCCATTATCGCATGAGAAAAGGGATCGGCAAAGGGCATTTTACATTTATTACTATTTACCAAATAACGCACTGGCTTGGCCACTATGCCGGACGAATCATAGTCATCTGTATCAAAACTGTTGGCCCATTCATCGGATATTCTAATTTTTGATAATTTCGGTTCGTCCGACTGTTTGATCTCTTGCACTGAGGCAAAGCGACCTACTATCTTATTAGAACGAATCATATCACGTATTTGCTTTTCTCTTGCAATTACATTCGGCGGCAAAGTGTTGGATATCTTGTTGGTCACGGCTGGGAACTCCTCGAACGTAATTTTCTTTTCATCGCTGTTGTTTCTATGATTTACCCAAATGAATACCAACAATACTCCAAAGAAGATGAAAACATATTTGCGTAGCAGTAGCATCCTTCTAAGTCTTGGCATTCCCTCAGTACGAATTTTTAAAAGAGTTGTTTCCCTCAAGTATTTACAGAAACGTTTAAACTAAATCTGAAACAAGCCAAATACTGAACATTGTTTACCTAGAGCTCTTTGATAATATTTTAAATATAATTGTGAATATGTTTATTGATAGCCCACAGCTCCTAGGGTTAAGGTCAGCAGTAGTCGTTAAATTTTGAGTTTCTGTTTCCTGATTAGATATATCTGCGATATTGATTTAATCTTGGGTTGTCAACCCGAATATATATTCCAAAATTTTCTAGCATTAATAGTGCCTAAAATATATTACAGTAAATATTAATATCAAGTTACTACACACTCAAATCGTATTTGCCACGCTCCCAGTGGGTGTTAACTTTTTTTTTGTCGATCTCCAAATGAACATCTGTTCTTCTAGAAAATACAGCTTTAACCGATTTTCTACGTCTCCAACATGAGTTTTCACATTAAAAATGTCAACTCTCTAGCAGTTCAGATAATAGGGTTACTAACATACCGGAAATCCACCCCCTTAATGGGTGTACCAGGAAAATCTTGACACTATATCAGACGAGGGTACACACAAGTATATATTCAAAACTTCAATAATTTGCGTTCATACGATTAGAAGGACGAACGGACAGTAAGACTGACATTTCACAAAACCAATATACTCATTTCACTTTGTGTATGTGTATAAAAATTATTCTTATAAATATTACACCATTTAGATTAGGTTTTATTTTAACATGGAGTTCCTGGGTCATTCGCATCAATGGTATGAACCGAAAATGTTTGGTTAGCCTCGAAGCAAGCACAAAACTTCTTGGCAACGTGTTCGGAGACACAGAACGACTGATTGCCATATGCATTCAATCGTGTTATGTACTCTTCCTGTACCTTAACATTGCTTTGTGAGTCAGTTAGAAATGTAGCACGAAACAAACCTCCATTTGGTCGAGTAACGAACTTAATGCGATAAGTTTGAATTGTTTGAGGTGACATCACAGCGGTGCCATCGTCATCGAAGATCTGTTTGCGTTCGGCTCTTAGCAGCTTGGCAAGTTTTAAGCGAACACATTTCGTTGCATAGTTGTGATTAACCAGATATTCGTTGATACGATAGACAATTCTTTTGGCCCAATAAATGAAAATATTACTGATGCGCACCTGCACATACGAATCACAGGTGCACCAGTGCTCCGGTATGGCAGCATCCTCGCAACTGCGATTAACGGGCAACGGCTCGAATAACGATTGGCATCTCAAGCAAGATGAATTGAATGTTAAGCCCGGTTGTTCCTGCACGAGCAGGTGCTTCAAAGTCAAATGTAAATCTAACGTAGAGCTCAAGCGATGACGATTCCAGTCAAGCGCTTGAGCAAACTCTGGATACTGCTGTCGATACCAGGGCGGCAAATAAATGTGCAGCATGGGCAATCGCTCCTCCAGAAAGCTGGAAGCCAAGTTCATCAACGGTCCTTGCCGTTGGCCATGATCACTGAATAATATTACAATCGCCTTGTCAAATAAGCCCTGCTCCTTGTACCGCTCTAAGTAACTCACAAAATCCCTATCCACACTAGCCGGCCCACCGAAATCATCATGGCTAAAGCCATTGGACCAAAAGATTCCGAAGATCGGCTTCGGGGAGTCGTTAACAAAACGCTGCACCAGCTGCAGACAATAGTTGAAAACGTAGCGAAAACTTTGTCTCCGACCAAGACAATATTCATAGCCAAAGTGCTTAACCGTATTTAAATGGTTTTGGAGCGTATATAGAAAAGGACGTAGATAAAAATTAACCGGCTTGCGAATAAAGCCAAATGATAAATAGTGAAATGTATCTATGGAAGGAGTATCCTCAGCATAGGCCGTCAGATAGCCAGCATTTTCAAAATGGTTCCAGAGATAGGTGAATTGGTCGAAACAGCCCGGCTTATGAATATTACACCGAGCACGCCACTGATTCGACCTGAGACCCGTCAATAGAGGCATTAGATTGGGCAAGGTATTGTCACCGATCTTATTGTAGCCAAGCATCTCATACCAACCCAGTTTTCGGACAAACTGGGCTGTCAATGGCATCGTTCTCTGGAAGTTTATCTGTGACATGGAATCGATGCCCAACATTATGACACTAGGAAAGACACGAGCACGTTCCTCATCCTGCTTCTCATTCCGACCGACTGGATACTGGACAAAAGAGAATGCATCACGTTGCAGGATTCTCGATCTATTGCTTAACTCATAGCACTCCACAATAATTCCTTGGATGCGACGAGGTACGATCCAATTCTGGCCAAACGTAAGGGGTCCAACTCTCCTAGAAGTAAAATGTTTTTTGTTTTTGTTTGTTTAATATTATTATAGCTCTTGTTTGTAAATTTCCGATTCTTATCGCTCAAACACACCAGGTTATGGAATCATTCGCTCCACGTAATACTTCATAGTAGATACACGAAAATTCCAAAATGTTTGGAAAAAAAGCTAAGGCTATAGACTCGTTAACGTGTACAATGTAATGCCTCTTCGTCACATCATATAGAACAGAAATTAGGTCGGGCTGATCCGTGCATTCCTTAAATTTTTCTGGTTTAAAAATGCTCATGACATCGGAGGAAAATGGATCGATCCGCGGAATTTGGCATTTGTGATCAAAGACACAGAAATTTTTATTGGTAATTGAAGGTTTAAAAGTTGTTTGCTGTGTACTCGATTCGCCATCGAATATAGTTGGGAGTTTCGGTATGGCTGAACTTAATTCTTCTTCAAGTATTAAACGCTTATCACGATTGACAAGTATGAAGATACAAAAGACTAGAAAAATTAAAATTGTTAGCCTTCTGTATTTAACAATTAGTCGATGGGTCATTTTTGATTTTTTACAATTTCGAATTTGTCTAGTTGGTGACTGTAAACTGAATGTTTGCTTTATAGTTTGACTAAGTAGAATTGCTCCACTGGGAAATGCCCTGAACTTATAGTTTATTTGGTTTCGTTTTATTCCTAATTTCCTCCACAGATTGATATCAAATATCAGATTTTGCTAAACAATTTTCAATGCGTTGTCCTTTTACACTTGAACATTTTATACTTTCACTTATTTAAGAATACAAAACAATATATAAAATAAAATAAAATCAATGAATTTTGTTGTTTTTTTTTTTTTTTCAATTGACATTAAGCTGGTGGTTTGCAAATACAGATATCTCTTGCGTTGGGCTCATCCACACAATCAGTCTGGTACGGAAAGACATCCAACCGTCGTATCGAATCCCCTCGAACTTTTATAATATTCGCACTTTTGCTGCAAAGAACTGTTGCATAGAAAATAGCTTTCGGTCGAGTTTTCAACTTCAAATGGTAGGAAAAAATTCCATTCTCTGGTTCCATTTCGTTTCCATCAATGTCGAAAGACTGCTTGCGCTCGGCTCTTAACAAGCTATCGAACTTCAATCGATAACATTTATTTACAAAGTCCGGTTTACTCAGATATTGTGTGATGCGATATACAACTATCTTGGCTAGCTCAGTCATCTGCTGATTGTTTGCCATTGTCATATGAAAATCGCAGCTGCAGTAGTAAAGGGAAATCCCAGCATCCTCGCAACTGCGATTGACGGCCAGCTCAACAAATAACGATTGAGCGTTTATCTGCTCTTTCTGAAACACAATGCCAGGATGAACTTGCACGAGCAGATTCTTGAGGGTCAAATGCAAATCATATGTGGAACACAATCGACGACGATTCACGTCAAGCGCCTTTCTGATGTCTGGATACTGTTTTCGATACCAGGGCGGTAAATAGATGTGCAGCATGGGCAATCGCTCTTCCAAAAAACCCGATGCCAACCCCATCAAAGGTCCCTTGCGCTGTCCATGGAGGCTGAACAAGATGACAACTGCCTTATCAAATAACCCATGCTCCTTGTACAGCTCAAGGTACCTCACGAAATCCTTATCCACGCGTGCCGCTGCACTAAAGTCCTTATGGCTGAAAGTCTTAGCCCAGAACAGCCCGAAGAGCGGCTTTTGCGTCTCATTTATGAATCGCTGTACCAACTGCAGGCAAGACTCGAGAACGTAACGAAAACTCTGTCTTCTCCCCAGGCAGTAGTCGTCCTGAACACGCTCCACTTTTCTTTCTTTCATTATCTCCTTAAAAACTTTCAAAATGGGATACAGATAGTAATCGACGGGCTTTCGAGTGAAAGCAAAGGAGGGAGAGTCTTCCGCATAGGCTGTCAAATATCCCGAATTGTGAAAATGATTCCAAAGGTACGTAATCGCGTCCAGGCAACCTGGCTTCGACATATCGCAAAAGGGCTGCAATTGTTTCAGTGGTCGGCCAGTCAGAAAAATAATTAGATTATAGAGCATATCATCTCCAGCACTGGTATAGCCGAGCATCTCATACCAACCCAGCTGCCGCACAAACTGGGCTGTCAGTGGCATCGTTCTCTGGAAGTTCATCTGCGACATGGAGTCGATGCCTAACATTATCACACTGGGATAGGCACGACTGCGTTTCTCATCGTTCTCATCATTCCGTCCGACTGGATACTGGATAAAAGAAAATGCATCGCGTTGCAGGATTCGCGATCCGTTGCCTAGCTCATAGCACTCCACAATAATGCCTTGAATGTAGCGAGGCACAATCTGATTGTGGCAGGTAAATGGTAATCCCTTGTTCCTGAATGCGATTTTTGGTTGAATGGAACTCAGCTTAAGACAATTTAATACATACCAATTGGGTTTTTCACTCGGTCCACTAACTATGTCGTAAAAGACGCAGGCATAGTTGAGCACACTTGGAAATAGTTTCGAGAATAGAGATTTATTAAAGCGCAAAAGATATTGCTTTTGCAGCTTGTCATATCGAACAGTGAATAGGTCGGGCTGATCCGAACACGCCTTGAGTTTGGGAGGCTCAAAAATTGCCATGAGATCAGCAGAGAATGGATCGATTCTTGGTATTTTGCACACATGATCAAAAATGTTAAAGACGATAGTTGGAGCAGTAGTTTTAGTGGACACATTGATGAGGAGATTTTGAGAGACTTTTGTACTTTTCTGAATTACAACAACGGTAGATTCACGTTCTATATATATATAAATAGTTATAAACAAAATAAAGGCTAACAGAAGTTTTTTATTACTAATAACCAGACAAGGAAACATTTTCGTAGTTTGTGCTTAATTCATTCTACATTTTGGACATTTGCTTAACAGCCTTGTTTGAAAAGATTTTTTTTTTTTTTTTAATTATTCAATACATTATGTCGAAAAAATAGTTTCAATAACACGAAATAATCAAGGAGTATAGTCACATCTTAAAAGAAGACATCAAAATATATAAAAATTAAATTTCGGACCTCATTGAGTTTTTTCAACATGTTTTTTAACAAGATCTGTCGCAAGCATTTAATTTATTTATTTTTCGGTGTATTTTGTTCACTAATATGGATAATTTATGAAATTATGAGTTGTCTAGAAAATGAGTATTTAAACAAACTTCTATTTACGGAACTCGTTATAGAACCGGCCCGAATTGACATCAATTTTAATAATTCAATATTGAAAGAATATGATGATAGTAGAGTGAACAATCATACCCGACGTTACTTTGTAAACAGTGCAAAGTGCAAGATGCCCTACTCGGATCCCTTCTCGCCCGAATCGCTGAAGATCTATAGGCCAGTAAAGCTAAAGGTCTGCACAAATGAATCGGATCTTTTTCACTTGAGCTTTGACCGCAACACAAGTCGCTATTCACTGCACGTCAATGAGACGGCTTTGCTGCCTTTCGGAAATGGTATTGAGTGCAATTATAGTGGGATAAGTCATCAAAAGTATGCCAATAATCCATGAACTTTTCAGTTACATTTCTCAATTTTTAAATTTCCCCAAGTATACATTCGACTGTCTACTTTAAGAAGCAACATGAATTGCCACGAAATATAAATGGAGTCCTTGTCGAATGTCATGAGAAGCAAAGTGGTTCACCTGTCAATATTATACAACAAGATGCATTTCCCCTGATTCAAGTAACTAATGCAAAAAATATAAAAATACAATCGCCTAGCAAACAGCTGAGACGACCCAGTGTCATAATACTCGGTCTGGACAGCATGTCGCGCATGAATTTTCAACGAACAATGCCCTTGACAGCAAAGTTTGTCCGTCAAGAGGGCTGGTTCCCCTTGACCGGCTACAACAAGATGGCGGACAATACATTCCCAAATGTCTACACGGTGCTGTCCGCTGTGAAGATGAATGATAATCACGCGCTTCGTGAGAAAAAGTATCGAAATACTAAAATGATATGGACGGATTACAGTCGCGCTGGCTATACCACAGCCGTAATAGAGGATGTCATAAGTATTCCATTGTTTCAATATATATATAAAATGGCGCCGACGCATTACTATTTACGCTCATTACTCCTACGCGTCGCTAAGACACTGAAAAGCTATAAGAGATTCGGCTATGATTACTGCATCGGACGTCGGCTGGCCTTCTCGTATGTCTACGACTTTTGTGCACAGTTCACTGCACGCTATACCCTCGAGCTGGATCAACCCATGTTCGGCTTCTTCTGGAGCTGCACATTCACCCATGACGTCTACAATGCGGCCTCAAGTCTGGATCGTATATTCGTGGACTATTTGCATTTATTTGAGCAGCAGAAACTGTTTGAGAACTCGATTGTTATCCTAATGAGTGATCATGGTGCACGTTTCGGCCAACTCATGGACTTGTCGGATAGTTTCCTCGAAGAACGTTTACCCATGTTGCATATTTACCTGCCGCCTTGGTTTCGCCACACCTATCCACATTATGCTCAGGCTTTGGCTATGAATCACAATCGTTTGTGCTCCAACTACGATCTGCATAATACGCTGAGACACTTGCTCCAGCTGAATGCCACAACGCCAGCGATGCTGCCCGCTCTGGGCAACTGTCCGAGTAGTCAGTCGCTGTTGCATCTGCTGCCAGTGGAGCGCAGCTGTGAAGAAGCTTGCATCAACGAGCATTGGTGTACTTGCAACGAACAACGTGAATGTAACCACGAAAGATACCATGACGGACTTGGGCAAGTCGATTACCGCTAGAATCAATATGTGGATGCTGAAAAAGAAGTTCAACAGGAAGTGTCAGCGTCTGATTTTGATGGGCGTTGACAAGGTCGAGATAAAAAAGTCAGACATCACGCAAAATATTGTTACATTACGAGTTCTTTTCCGCACCTATCCCATGGTTGGAAAATTCCGAACGACATTGCTTTATAATGTCCCATTGAAGAAAATTGAACATTTGGATGTACCGGAAATAAGTCGCATCAATTCGTATCGAACCGATGCGCCTTGTCAGGCGGATACAACAGCTAGAAAATTTTGTTTTTGTTATGCAACGAAATTCACACAGTTAACGAAACCATGGATGAATGCAGCCTTTGATGCAATTTTTAAAAATCCTAATAAATAGATCTCTAGAGCTGAAGGCCTCTGCAGCCATAGCCACGTACTAAGCTACCATATAATTAATAAGTTAGCTTTTAAATAAATAATAACCTGAACCTGAATTGGTGTCTTACTTTCTGAATCGAGAGAATACCCATTTATTATTATATAACAAAAGTTTTTGTTGCCAGTTAGAACTCAGTAGGTCCTTGATCCCAACTCACAAACAACTTCGAGCTTCAACAATGTCTTGTTGGCTAGTCAGCAATAATGGCATGCTTCTACTCGTCTGCCTGGTAGTCTGCGTCTATATTTATTTTTACTCTATGCTTAGACTTGAACTGGAAGAAATCAAGCCCACCATTAACTACAAACATTTCATAACAAACGAAGCAACTTCTAAAATTCCAGCTCAAAATAAATTTAAAGTTTTTGATCATGTGTGCAAAATACCAAGAATCGACCCATTCTCTGCTGATGTCATGGCAATTTTTGAGCCTCCCAAACTCAAGGCGTGTTCGGATCAGCCCGACTTATTCACTGTTCGATATGACAAGCTGCAAAAGCAATATCTTTTGCGCTTTAATAAATCTCTATTCTCGAAACTATTTCCAAGTGTGCTCAACTATGCCTGCGTCTTTTACGACATAGTTAGTGGACCGAGTGAAAAACCCAAATGGTATGTATTAAAATTGTCTTAAGCTGAGTTCCATTCAAACAAAAATCGCATTCAGGAACAAGGGATTACCATTTACCTGCCACAATCAGATTGTGCCTCGCTACATTCAAGGCATTATTGTGGAGTGCTATGAGCTAGGCAACGGATCGCGAATCCTGCAACGCGATGCATTTTCTTTTATCCAGTATCCAGTCGGACGGAATGATGAGAACGATGAGAAACGCAGTCGTGCCTATCCCAGTGTGATAATGTTAGGCATCGACTCCATGTCGCTGATGAACTTCCAGAGAACGATGCCACTGACAGCCCAGTTTGTGCGGCAGCTGGGTTGGTATGAGATGCTCGGCTATAATGGAGTCGCCAACAATGTGTTCGAAAGTATGTTAACCCTATTGTCAGGCAACCCCCCTAAGCTGTGGGAGCCATATTGTGATGTTATGAAGCCGAGTTGCTTGGACGCTATTAATTACCTGTGGAATCATTTTCAAAATTCGGGATATTTGACAGCCTATGCGGAAGACTCTCCCTCCTTTGCTTTCACTCGAAAGCCCGTCGATTACTATCTGTATCCCATTTTGAAAGTTTTTAAGGAGATAATGAAAGAAAGAAAAGTAGAGCGCGTTCAGGACGACTACTGCCTGGGGAGAAGACAGAGTTTTCGTTACGTTCTCGAGTCTTGCCTGCAGTTGGTACAGCGATTCATAAATGAGACGCAAAAGCCGCTCTTCGGGCTCTTTTGGACTAACACTTTCAGCCATAAGGACTTTAGTGCAGCGGCACGTGTGGATAAGGATTTCGTGAGGTATTTTCAGCTGTACAAGGAGCATGGGTTATTTGATAAGGCAGTTGTCATCTTGTTCAGCCTCCATGGACAGCGCAAGGGACCTTTGATGGGGTTGGCATCGGGTTTTTTGGAAGAGCGATTGCCCATGCTGCACATCTATTTACCGCCCTGGTATCGAAAACAGTATCCAGACATCAGAAAGGCGCTTGACGTGAATCGTCGTCGATTGTGTTCCACATATGATTTGCATTTGACAATTAAGGATCTGCTGAGGCAAGTGCATCCCAACATGGTGTTTGAAATCGTGTGCAGGAACTGCATGTCACTGCTGTATATTGTCCCAGATAATCGCAGCTGTGCAGAGGCCTCCATTCCACAGCAGTTTTGCTCGTGTGAGCCGTGTAGACGAGTACCGAATGGCGACTTAATGCGGGTCTGGGCAAAAATAATTGTATTTCGCATTAACCAATATTTGGCTAGGAAAAACTTAATACGGCAATGCTATCACTTGAAATTCGATCGTTTGCTAACAGTAGATCAACAAGAGCTCTATAATTTGGAGGGACAAATGGTGGAGCCAGACGATGGCATTAAAAGGTATCGTATTAAATTCGTTACCCAACCAAAAGGCATTTTCCTAGGGAACATTTTCATCAACAATAAAAATAATATTGCCGATGTGCCACATCATCAAATAATACGTCTGAACTCTCATAGCAATTGTGTGGATGAAAATTTGGACGATATTCTATGCGTTTGTCGATAGTCGCATGAATTATTAATTATCATATTGAATAAATTAAGTGCTATATATTTTTTTGTAAATTCAAGAAGTTGTTTTTTATACCCTGAACCCATTGAAAATGGGAAATCAGGTATAATTGATTTGTTAAATATAATATATGTTATATAAATACAAGTAAGAGGGCTCTAGTCGAGACTGCTCGACTAGGAGATACCCTGAACCCTGCAAAGTACTGCACCCGTACGCATGCATCCATACAAACGCATAAACAATTGCTCTGCTAACTGCGCAGTTACTGCGCTTGGGCTGCCGTGTGGGCTATATTACGAAAATTTGTTTGTTGCATAAATCTTTTTGTAGTGGGACTATCTTCATCAAATTTTCAGAACGTAAAAAATAACATTCAAATGTGTGTATATGCCAAAGCACAAGTCTCTAGTACTTGATATACGTTTTTTTTTCAAATTTGGGGCGAAGGGGGCGTGGCATCCAAAATCTGTAAATAACAAAATCTTTGTATTCATCACATAAATCTACACAGTAAATCTGAAGTCTCTAGGTCTAACAGTATTTAAACTAGGCTTTAAAAACAAAGTCCGATTTTCGATTGTTATCGATAAAAAAGAAATGGGATGAGTTATCGAAAAAATATGATAAACTCGTACTGCGTATGGTATACACGAGTATACATGTAAAATTTCAAGTCTCTAGCACTTGTAGTTTAGGTGATCTCTGCGTTAGTACGGACGGACGGACGGACGGACAGACGGACATGGCTAGATCAACTCAGCTCGTCATCCTGATCAAGAATATATATACTTTATGGGGTCTGCCACGCCTCCTTCTGCCTGTTACATACATTTTCACAAAAACATTATACCCTGATTTCCCATTTTCAATGGGTTCAGGGTATAATAACAGAAGGAGGCGTGGCAGACCCCATAAAGTATATATATTCTTGATCAGGGC
Source organism: Drosophila hamatofila (assembly GCA_035045345.1). Lineage (NCBI taxonomy): Eukaryota > Metazoa > Arthropoda > Insecta > Diptera > Drosophilidae > Drosophila > Drosophila hamatofila. The sequence goes on along the minus strand of JAWNPA010000019.1, from coordinate 15,705,867 downwards.
GACGAGCTGATTTGATTTAGCTCTGTCCGTCTGTCTGCCCGTCCGTCCGTCCGTCCATATGTATGAGCGCTTCGATCTAAGAATATACAAGAGCTAGGGAGTTCAAACGATTTTTCTTAGGTTCGTATATTACACGCGCATATCGAGTTTGTTTCCAAAATTAGATACTTTCTCTCGTTGTTTTGTTATCGATTAAAAACCTTATCGAAAATCAGTTAAAAAATGTTATCTCCTACATCTTGAGAGCAAGGTCTCCATGTTTAAAATGAGATTAGATTAAGATTTTCGGTTTTTGTCATATTCCACCCTCACCCCCAAAATCCACCCCACAAACTTGCAAAAAGCTTATTTCAAATACTATAAACGTGTGCTTTTTCAAAGATCTATATTTATATCAGAAGTTCTGTTAGCGTAACAATTTCCCTCAAAACGGTTGTCCATCAGTCTCTCTGACCAAAACAATCAATCTCTGCACTAAAGCTGCATAAGTTAATACATTTTCACTGCATTGCATCCCTTTACTCTAGGGACAAAATTTGTCATCTTAAGAAATTGATTATATATAAACAAGTAAGAGTTCTCTAGTTGCTGTAAGAGTTCTTTCATTATTACTGTCTCAGTGACTACTACAAAAGCTTACATTTCTAATACCCATTGTCATAATGACTACTGACTAAAATAAATTACCTTATCAACTATTATCCTAATGACAATTTAACTAACGATGCTTTGTATAAGTTCCAAGTTTTCTATGTCTACCATGTTTTCTAGCTGTTTCCTCTAAATCTGCCAAGTTTTCTAAGTCTCAAAGTTTTCTTAATTTTCTAAGTTTTTCAAGTTTACTAGTTCTTTCAAGTTTTCTAATTCTTCCTAATTTTCTAAGTTCTCCTAATTTTCTAAGTTTGTAAAGTTTTTTAAGTCTTTTAAATTTTCACAGTCTTTCAAGTTTTTTAAGTCTTCGTAATTTTCTAAGTCTGTAGAGTTTTCTATGCCTTCCTAATTTTATAAGTCTTGCTAATTTTCTAAGTCTTTCAAATTTGCTAAGTCTTTCAAGTTTTCTAAGTCTTCCTAATTTTCTAAGTCTTTTAATTTTTCTAAGTTATTAAAGTCTTCAACATTTTCTAAGTCTTTCAAGTTTATTGAGTCTGTCACGTTTTCTAAGAGTCTTCCTAATTTTCTGAGTCTTTAAATTTTGCTAAGTGTTTCAAATTTACTAAGTCTTGCAAGTTCTAAGAGTGTTCCTAATTTTTTAAGTCTTGCTAATTTTCTAAGTCTTTCAGTTTTTCTATGTTATTAAAGTCTTCAACATTTTCTAAGTCTTTCCTCTACGCCTAAGTCTTTACTGCTTAGCTCAACGATCATTAAAATTATCTTATGTCCACGGTTTTTCTTATATGTAATATTTAAACAATTTTTAAGAATTATTTATAACTATTACAATTCTGCTTAAAGTACTTAACATTAAAACAAATAAAATATTTACCTGACCACACTTCACTTCACTTTTACTTTCACTTTCACTTTACTGCACTGCACAACTGACCCCCACCGGGCCTGGACGACTGAAGAACTGCTGCAGCTGCTGCTCTTTATATAGGGCGACTTTCACTCAATCTCCAAGGCGAGCTCAAATGTTGAGCCTGCGTCGAGTTGCGGTCGCTGCAGTCGATCGTGATGTGACCAATGAGAACCCTCTCTGCTGCTCCAAGCATTCTAAATGAGTTTAACTTAAATGTAAATGTAAGCAAATATTGCTGAATACATAAAGACAACATAAGTGATCTTCTGCTGCTTATCTTCGCTCCTTGCTTTGGTTAGGCAGACGGACAGACAGACGGGGAGACAAAATGAGAGATAGACAGACATACAGATATACATATGGTTAGTATATAGATCGGCAAATAGACATACATATTTCCCATATATATATTCCGAATTCAGTCTCATTCTGTGTGATCTATCAGGGTTGATACTTTCATTTAATGTTATTATCACGATCTGAAAGTTTTATGAAGATTGTCCGTCTACAAAAAAGTTATTAAACAATTAAGTTCCCATAGTAAGCAAACACTGCAGCCCATGCCTGCTTACACGTGCGTGAGTTACCAATCGAATACCCTTCTCTTTCTACACACCGTGTAGAGGAAACAGCAACAGCAGCAAGAGTAACAGCAACAGCAGCAAGAGTAACAGCAACAGCAGCAAGAGTAACAGCAGCAGCGCATGTTAAGTGGGACACAACTAAGCATAGACGAATCATAAAATAAGCATACAACATGAAGACTACAATAACAAGTAAGAGGGCTCTAGTCGAGACTGCTCGACTAGGAGATACCCTGAACCCTGCAAAGTACTGGTTCCAATCATTCTACATATCTTTCATGCACATATATAAAAACACATACACACACCCGTACGCATGCATCCATACGAACGCATAAACAATTGCTCTGCTAACTGCGCACTTACTGCGCTTGGGCTGCCGTGTGGGCTATATTACGAAAATTTGTTTGTTGAATAAATCTTTTTGTAGTGGGACTATCTTCATCAAATTTTTAGAACGTAATAATAACATTTAAATGTGTGTATATGCCAAAGCACAAGTCTCTAGTACTTGATATACGTTTTTTTCAAATTTGGGGCGAAGGGGGCGTGGCATCCAAAATCTGTAAATGACAAAATCTTTGTATTCATCACATTAATCTACACAGTAAATCTGAAGTCTCTAGGTCTAACAGTATTCAAACTAGGCTTTAAAAACAAAGTCAGATTTTCGATTGTTATCGATAAAAAAGAAATGGGATGAGTTATCGAAAAAATATGATAAACTCGTACTGCGTATGGTATACACGAGTATACATGTAAAATTTCAAGTCTCTAGCACTTGTAGTTTAGGAGATCTCTGCGTTAGTACGGACGGACGGACGGACAGACGGACATGGCTAGATCAACTCAGCTCGTCATCCTGATCAAGAATATATATACTTTATGGGGTCTGCCACGCCTCCTTCTGCCTGTTACATACATTTTCACAAAAACATTATACCCTGAAATCCCATTCTCAATGGGTTCAGGGTATAAAAAGAGAGCAGTCAGAACTCAACATTGAAACCAAACAGACGTTCTTTATTTATTTTAAGGCATACATACGTACATACATACGTATATGCATGTGTAAGTATATGTATTCAATACACCACAGAGAAGACTTGTGGTAATTCGTGCGTATGTGTGTATGTGTGTGTGTGCATGTTTGGTTCTTTGCATAAGCAGAAAATAAGCGATGTATCACTTAAATTCCTAGAAGGGTTCAGGGGATCTCGTAGTCGAACAGTCTCGACTAGAGCTTTCTTCCTTGTTGTTTAATGAAATAATTATTTTAAAAAGTTTAATAATGTCAGACAAAAAGAATAGGTTTTATTGTACATCAAGTTTAGTTAGGAATTTCAACCACGATGTTTTCTTTTTTTTTGTATAATGGTTGTATCGAATTCTTGCACATGCAATATTTTTTAACAATCGGGTCGGAAACACAATTGGAAAAAGGTGCATAGATAGATAAACGACTTATGTCGTTGATGTTCATATTCAAGGTAGATGTGCGATTAATCCAAGAGAATGTTATTTCGAATAATGCAAAGCTTGGTTTCGTAACGAACTCCATTACGTAATGTTGTTCGCTATCATCCTTAGTTGCATTTGGACTCAATAAAATTTTACGATCCAAAAAAATGACCGTTGCTAGCGTATAATTGGCACAAAGATCCGATAGATTTTTCTTGACTAACTCATCGTTCATATGTTGAATTATCGCATTGGACATTCGAGGTTCTATCGTAACAGTTACTCTGGGATGGCAGGTGCACCATTTCTCTGTGATGCCCGCCTCCGCGCAGCTTCTATTAATTGGCAGTCTATAGAACAACGATTGGCAGCTGGGACATGTCGACGACTTTGGCTGAATGTCCGCCTTCTTGGTGCTATTTAGTTGCAGCAAATGTTGGAGCGTCATGTAGATATCAAAAGTGGAACTCAAGCGATTACGATTCTTTACCAAATTGCCAACGAGATGCGGGTACTTGAGCCGAAACCATGGCGGTAAATATATGTAAAACATGGGCATACGCTCTTCTAAATATCCAGTTGGAATCCGTCTTAAAAATCCATTTCGCATACCATGATCGCTTGTCAGTATGACAATTGAGTCATTGAATAGGCCGTCGCCTTCGAATTGCTTAAAATACTCAACAAACAGCTCGTCATAGGCAAAGGGCCTATCAAAACTGTCGTGCGAGAAGCTATTTGACCAAAACAAGCCAAACATCGGTTTCGCCGTACGTATGAAGCGTTGAATGAACTGCTTGGCAAAGTCCCACATATATGCAAAAGTCATATGACGTCCCACACAAAGCGTTTTATCGTAGGATCGGCTCTTCTCGAACGTATCCATGGCCAAAATTAGAGGTCGTAAATAATAATCGACGGGCTGTTTGTCAAATCCCGGTTTCATATAGTTAAACGTACTTATATTCACAAAATCCTCAGCCATGGCTGTTGTATAACTTTGATTCTTGAACTGTTTCCAAATAAACGGTAGTTTATCGAGGCACCCTCTCTCCTTAACATCACATATTTTGTTACTATCCTCTAAGGAGTTGCCAGTTAGCATGGCCATCAGATTGGCTAGCGTGTTATCGCCGACCTTATTGAGACCCTGAAGCGTATACCAGCCAGGCTGCTGCACGTATTTAAATGTTCTGTGCATAGTGCGACGCAAATTGATCCGGGACATTGAATCGAGTCCTAATATGATCACATTCGGCTTTGGCTGTGCCACTTTCGCTTTCTGCGGCTCTTCACTGCTCCGGCCGTCGTAGTCCTGCACAAAGGCGAAGCCATCCGATTGAATTACTCGTTTCTCCTTTCCATTAACCACAGCACAATGGACTAGCAAATAGTGAAGGTCCGGCGGCACAAGAAAATCCTGTGTCAGCGTTCGTCTATATAATACACTATAAGAACCCAATGTTTAATTTCCGATAATCGGATGCGTTCTATCAACAAATCGTTTCATTACACAACTCACCGAAAAGAATTGTCTGGCGAATTTGTTCCCGAATCTCGCACAATTTTTTCATATTCACATTCCATTGTTGTATTCTGTTTATACCACTTCAAGGCTTGTTCCTCTCTAATACGCAAGCGATACACTTTCAGATCGAAATCGTATTCGGGTATAACTATATCTTTGTCAGAGCGACATTTCACAAAACTTTGGCTTTTCATGGTTTTTAGCACATCTTCCGTGAAGGGATCTACATAGGGCATTTTACAAGCAGCACTATTCACAAAATATGTTTGATTGGACAGCTTAGCGGTAGCTCGTCCATCTAAAGCCATCAGGCAGACTATCAACAGCAGCAGCAACAACATTGCCACAATATGCAATAAGAGGTACTGAGAAATAGTTGGGGTCTGTTCAAATCAAATTTAATATACTCTCAGCTGAATCGAATCTAATTAAGCTTTGCCATAATATTTGCACACATATTATGGCAATGCTACGAGACCAGTTTTATAGAAAAATTCGGATTCTCTCTGAATGTATATATCTAGGAATCAATTATATAGATACAAAATAAATATCTAAAGCAATAAGGTTTTTTAAAGAAAAATCATTAAATAAAAAAATATAAGTATACTTAAGTATGAATCAATATGAGAAATGATCTATGTATTTTAAATGAGTATCTGACGAAATTTAGAATATTTAAAAATATTTACAAGAAAAACTACTTTAATTATTCTTGTATATTTAGATTATTTACCGGAAATTTTATACATCACAATTTTTTATCTCTTACAGCGGTAACGCAATTTTGGAAACAAGTTAGAATGTTGAGTCGACAGCTACCAACTGCATAACAGTTATTTACGGTCTAAAAAGAATGGAATCGTTTTTGGAAGGCTGAGTGACCTGCTTTGAGAAAATCATAGCTTTTTAGCTAAACAAGTAGTCGAGATTGTTCGACTACGAGAACCCCCAAACCCTTCGAGGAACTAATATTTCAATTCTTCGCTTCTTCTTCGCACCTATAAGCAGACATGGGCCGCAGTGTGGGTTTACTATGGGAAATTTATTGCTTAATAACTTTTATTATAGATGGACTATCTTCATACAACTTTCAGATCATGATATAATATCATATGTGTGTATTTGACAAAGCACAAGTATTTGAAATACTATTTTTCAGAATTCGGAAAATTATTTTCAAAATAAAAATCGAAATTCTCAAAAATACACATGAATCTACATTTTAAATTTAAAGACTCTACCTCTAAAGATGTAGGGAATATATATATATATATTTTTTTTTTCCGATAAGGTTTTCAAACGATACAAAAAAACAGGAGTAGTTATCGATTTTTGGAAACAAACTCGATATGCGCGTGCAATATACGGTTCAACAGAAAATGCCTCTAGCTCTTATATCATCTGAGATCGACGTGTTCATACATACCGACGGACGGATGAATGTACACACAAACAGGCGGATAGGGCTAAATCAAGTCAGCTCGTTGCCCTGATCAAGAATATATATACTTTATGGGGTCTGCCACGCCTCCTTCTGCCTGTTACATTTAAAAAAACATTATACCCTGATTTTCCATGGGTTCAGAGTATAAAAAAAATTCTTATTACTTTAAAGAAATTGATTTTTGTTTTTTGAATAGTAGAAGAAAAGTTTACATCACTATTCGTTTTTTTACGTTCTGCCGGTCAAGGCTGTATTGTGCGGCGTTCAGCTTAATCTTTATTGTTCAGTAGGAATAATAGCTTGAGGAATGAACATTTTGCTAAATATATAATATCTAATATTTGACGCGCTATTTGAGAGTTACATTATATATATATATATATATATATATATATATATAGATATCTATATAAGTTTATATTTAAATAATAAATTAAGCATTGTGTAAAATAAATATATTTAACTTCATATCAACACTTCCACCATGGCGGTATAAATCCTACACCTATATAGGTCATTTGATCAATAAGATTTAATCATGATAGAAGATTATTTACTTCCTTTAAAAAAAACGCATTTCAATAATTTTTCAACAATTTCTATCAATTTAATTTTGAAAATTTTTTTTTTGAATTTATCAATTATTAATAATAGAACAAAGAACACTTAAAGAAGCTAGAGATGAGTCTTAGACATTATAAATCAGATACTTATATAAACTATAAATGCTTTGTATAAAATCATGGCTAGCCTTAGACATTATAAATACATTGGATATTTATGAATCCATAGAAGCACTTGGCTACGTCTTCAAGTCACTCAAACATATGCAATACAATTTGGCAATTTTATCATTAATACACGTAGAATCCTCTTTATAGGAATTCGTACGACTTATGCTCTCCACATTCACATCGACCGCTTCGGTGATGTTGTTGAAGACAACTGTGGCCTGAAAGTCGGCGCTGTTCTGTTGAACCTTGAACTTGGTGCGATAGACCGCCTGCTCTATTTCGGGTAGATCGTCTTTCCAGTTGATGTCCTCACCTGTTTGAATTTCCGTATAATGTACATATGATAATGTTAAATTACTACATAAATGGCTGAGATTCTTGGCTACAAAATATTCATTCATTCGCTCGATAATGCGCGGTGCAATGCGATTTGGCCAAGTGAACTGCTTGAGGGTTCGATACGGTCGGCACGTGCACCAATGCTCCGTGATACCGGCCTCAGCACATGTTCGATTCTCGGCAATCGGATAGAACAATGACTGACAGGTGGGGCAATCGTAGGATCTGGGCAAAGCCGGCCCGTCCGGTGTGCCACCCAACTCGATGATATGCTTCAAGGTATTGTGTAGATCGAAGTTGGAGCTCAGACGATGCTGGTTGAGTGCTAGCGCCTCAGTGAACTTTGGATATTGTGCGCGAAACCATGGAGGCAAATAGATAAACATCATGGGCAGACGTTCCTCCAAATACCCCTCGGACAGAGTGAGTAAACTACCAAAACGTGCGCCGTGATCGGCAAAGAATATCATAATTGTGTGCTCCAGCGATCCATCGCTGCGATAGCTCAGCAAGTCGCCTAGAACCTTGGGCTCCATGGACGCGGGCATAAAGCAATCATCGTGACTAAAGTGATTCGACCAAAACATACCCCAAATGGGTCTCTCTGCCACAAAACGCTGCATGAACTGTCTGCCATAGTTGTAAATATAATAGTTGGCCAAGCGACGACCATAGCAATAGGTCATATAACAACCTGGACATTTATATGAAGGCAATTCATCTTCAAGAGCGCGCAGATATGGACGAAAATAATAATCGGTTGGTTTTTTTGTGAAGCCCGGCTTTAGATAACTGAACGTATTCGATCCACTTTCATCTTCCGCATAGGCTGTCAAATAGCTGGCATTGCTAAAATATTTCCAGATCATGGGAAACTCGTCCAGGCAGCCCTTCACGTCCGTATCGCAAATATGTTCCTTGGCCTTCTCCGGCAAATATCCACTCAAAATGGCCAGAAGGTTGGGAAACGAATTGTCAGCCACCTGAAAACGATGGACGACGTTCAGCTGGCGTAGATTTTAATGATTTGCAGACTCGTAATACAACCTTGTTGTAGCCCTTCATTTCGTACCAGCCGGGTCCCATTAGGAACTGATGTACCAGGGGCATAGTGCGACGCAGATTGATCCGGGAAATCGTATCGATGCCGTACATGATAACACTTGGTTTACGCGGACTTTTCTTATGCTCTGACTTACTCGTCTTCAGTTTTGGCTTGTTATATTGTACGAATATAAAGCCATCTCTTTGCAATTTGATGGGCGTCGCCTCGGCGGTCTCACAGTCCAGTATCATGCCCTCCACATGCAGTGGGACAACATAGCCCTGAGAGAAATATATGCTCGGACTGAGGCTAAGCGAGCGATTACAAAAAGATGAATATGAAGATGAAGAGATCAAGAGTTCGCAGTTTGAAACATTTACATGTCATAGGTTTCCACATTTGCGCCCAGCTTTATCACCCGATAGAAACAATTGAACTCCATGTCACTTGAATTGAGCAGCTGACGAGCGACATCGTTGTTAATATAAAGCACATATCTCTCAAGTTTATCGTCGAAATTCGCGGTAACTAGATCACTTTCATTCGAACATGGTATAAATTTGGGTGGCTTATAGATTTTCATAGCCTCCGCCGAAAAAGGATCTATGTAGGGTATCCTGCACTGGGACGTATGCAAAAAATATTTTGCCACCTCCACGTGAGGCACAGAGTTTTTGATAGGAGGCGTAGAGATCGTATTAATATTTCGTTTATTGGTTACATTTGTGTGATTACGAGACACTTGATCGTCGTCGACATTGCGAACCGATAAATATTTTACGACAATCACAACTAGGATCAAACAGAAGGCGAACCACTTGTAGAGGAAGTGCCTGCTAGCAATTCGAGCACTCATGATGTGCTCTATTACGCGAACCGAACTTAACTAACTGCAAAACTCAACTAACTGTTTAGCCCTATTTCGTGGAGCTGCTGTCTGCGTCTCTCGTATTGGTTGTGACATTCTCACTTGACTTTATCAATGAATGAATGATGGTTTTCCCCTTCAACGTATTTTACGCGTATTTTTTTGCTTTGTTGTTTTTTTTTTTTTTACTAATAGAAACGTGATTATTTCTTGGCACCTTCGGTGGCTTTCGACAAGTGTGACAATCATTAAACAAACCCAATTATAAACACTGTGTGTGGGGTAGGCGTACCAACAAAAAACATACTGTTGCTCAGCGAAAAAACTCAATATTCAATATTTTATGTGTTTGTTGGCTAAAATGTAAAATTGTAAAATTGTAAAAAAAAGCTATAAAAAATGTATATACAAAAATATACAGAAAAAAAAATGCAAAGAAGAGTTGTCTAGTTGGGAGTGCTCGAGTAGAAGATACCTGAACCCTACGTAGTGGGAAAAATTCAAGCATTTATTTGATCTATTTGTTTTATTTTTATTTACAATATTGATATCGTTTTTCGATTTAAGTCCGTTTATAGATCGTCTCAGATACTTGTCCTGTTCGAAGAATATATATACCATATGAAGATCATATATACCATATGAAGATCTGTCACGCTTTCATCTGCCTATGACCCATATTTATAGCCTGGAAACACTTTCCTAATCGTCTCTAATTGCCTTCATATCATTACAAAATCAATATCTCTTTATCCATCAAATTTATAAAATGAACCATTACAAATTCTTTTATAAAGCTAGTTAAAAATTTCATATATTGAATCAGTTAGAACCCGTTCACTTTGACATTGCTTAAATGTACAAAAAACGTGTTCTTTAAATAATTGAAAAGCCACGAATTCATCAGAAATATATACAGCGGCTCGTTACACAACTTGCTATCTGCAAACACCTGTAAAAATACCTTTGGCCGTTGCTTTGTTCTGTCACGAACAATGCAGAAGCCAAGGATAGAAATTAAATTTAATTAATATATTTATTTTATTTTTGTCAAATCTAACCTGTTTTATCAACTATTCGCAGAATACCCTGCAAGTGAAGGAAATTGCTGAATGGCCTTATCTATAAAATATTTTTATACCCTGAGCCCATTGAAAATGGGAAATCAGGGTATAATGGTTTTGTTAAAATGTATGTAACAGGCAGAAGGAGGCGTGGCAGACCCCATAAAGTATATATATTCTTGATCAGGGCGACGAGACGAATTGATTTAGCCCTGTCCGGCTGTCTGTTCGTCCGTCCGTCTGTCCGTATGTATGAACAAGTCGTTCTCAGAAGATTTTTTTTCGTAGGTCGTAGTTTGTTTTCAAAAATCGATAACTACTCCCGTTATTTTGTTATCGATTAAAAACCTTATCGAACACCAGTTAAAAAATTATATTTCCTACATCTTTAAAGCTAGAGCCTATTTAAATGTAAATTTGAAACGTAGATTCATATGTATTTTTAGGAATTTCGGTTATTGTCATATTTCACCCCCACTCCTCAAAACACCCCTTTCCCTACAAGTTTGCAAAGCCCGTATTTCAAATACTAGAGACTTGAGCGTTGGCACGCACACATATTTTAATGTTATAATCACGGCCTGAAAGTTTTATCAATATTGTCCGTCCACAAAAAAGTTATTAAACAAATAAGTTTTTATAGTAAGCCCACACAGCAGCCCATGCCTGTTTATACGTGCGTGCGTATGTGTGTATGTGTGTGTGCATGCGTAAGTTCCTGGAAGGGTTCAGGGGATCTCGTAGTCGAGCAGTCTCGACTAGAGCTTTCTTACTTGTTTTCTTATAACTTTAGTTATTTTCAAGAAACAACACTTAAACATTTTTGTCAGCAGCAAAGTTTAGTTTTTTTTTATTTACAAGCTTTTGCTTTTAGAGTATCTCTTTTCTTAATAATAAGAAAAATTGACATGTTTCGAGGAAATATATTTGTTCTATATTTATGCAAGATTCTAAGTTTATTAATACGTAGCGTTGTTAAAGTTAAAGAATTAGGATTCCCGATTCTTCTATCGATTTTGGAAATATATAATAATTTTTATTATAGTAACGGTCTATCTGCAAAAATTTAGTTGCTTTGCTTAACAATATTTAAAAAAACAATATTTAAAAATTTTTTTTTAATATTTTAAGAATTTATCACCTTCAACAACCAATTTTATTTACTATTAATATTTTAATTAATATTATTAATATTAATATTATGAAGAGTAGAATCTGTACATAAATTTTATACTTTAACAAACCAAACAGCATTTTTATAATATTTGTATTATCTACATTATGTAATATTTATATATGCCCTCGATGCAAATTTAACAAATTAAAAACCTGTTTCTATCTTTTTGCATACTTTTGGGCCGAATGAAAATTTATGCATTCTCTTAATAATAATGTATAATATAAAAAATTATTAAGAAATAAATTCAGAAAAAAATATATAAAAAGAATCATTTTATATTTTAATAAATTAAAAGTGTGACTTACGCATTGTAAAACATACATATTTTTTAATTTGTTTATATTAATTATAAAAAAAATCATTGTATAAAAAATGTACCAAAATTTATATTTAATTATAATAAATTAAGCATTGTATAAAATAAATTTATTTAAATTCATATTTACTTAAAAAAAATTATTAATTTTTGCGAAAGCCCACAGCATGCAAATGTAATATAGAAGCCTATTTTAAATAAATAATAATTCCAGCTAAATCGTATAACATGTCAGTATTAATCTTAAATTTACATATGTGAACATATGTGATATGAACAAGAAAGAACATTGTTATCGTTTAAAAACCTTATCGAAAACCAATTAAAAAATTATATTTCAAATTTAAAGTGTATATTATATTTATATATATAAAATATTATTTTAATTTAATTATTTTTATTTATTATTATTTCGTATTTGTTTTAATTTAAAAAAAAAAAATTTTATTGAAAATATTTTTTTAATTTATCAATTATTATTTTAATTTAAAAAAAATTTTATTTTGAAAACATTTTTTAAATTTATCAATTATTATTAAACAAAACAAACAACACTTAAATGAGCTCAATGCTGTTTAGAAATGAGTCTTACACATTATAGATCAGATACTTATATAAACTATAAATGATTTTGTATAAAATCATGGCTAGCCCTAGATATTATAAATACATTGGATATTTATGAATCCATAGAAGCACTTGGCTACGTCTTCAAGTCACTCAAACATATGCAATACAATTTGGCAATTTTATCATTAATACACGTGGAATCCTCTTTATAGGAATTCGTACGACTTATGCTCTCCACATTCACATCGACCGCTTCGGTGATGTTGTTGAAGACAACTGTGGCCTGAAAGTCGGCGCTGTTCTGTTGAACCTTGAACTTGGTGCGATAGACCGCCTGCTCTATTTCGGGTAGATCGTCTTTCCAGTTGATGTCCTCACCTGTTTGAATTTCCGTATAATGTACATATGATAATGTTAAATTGCTACATAAATGGCTGAGATTCTTGGCTACAAAATATTCATTCATTCGCTCGATAATGCGCGGTGCAATGCGATTTGGCCAAGTGAACTGCTTGAGAGTTCGATACGGTCGGCAGGTGCACCAATGCTCCGTGATACCGGCGTCAGCACATGTTCGATTCTCGGCAATCGGATAGAACAATGACTGACAGGTGGGGCAATCGTAGGATCTGGGCAAAGCCGGCCCGTCCGGTGTGCCACCCAACTCGATGATATGCTTCAAGGTATTGTGTAGATCGAAGTTGGAGCTCAGACGATGCTGATTGAGTGCTAGCGCCTCAGTGAACTTTGGATATTGTGCGCGAAACCATGGAGGCAAATAGATAAACATCATGGGCAGACGTTCCTCCAAATACCCCTCGGACAGAGTGAGTAAACTACCAAAACGTGCGCCGTGATCGGCAAAGAATATCATAATTGTGTGCTCCAGCGATCCATCGCTGCGATAGCTCAGCAAGTCGCCTAGAACCTTGGGCTCCATGGACGCGGGCATAAAGCAATCATCGTGACTAAAGTGATTCGACCAAAACATACCCCAAATGGGTCTCTCTGCCACAAAACGCTGCATGAACTGTCTGCCATAGTTGTAAATATAATAGTTGGCCAAGCGACGACCATAGCAATAGGTCATATAACAACCCGGACATTTATATGAAGGCAATTCATCTTCAAGAGCGCGCAGATATGGACGAAAATAATAATCGGTTGGTTTTTTTGTGAAGCCCGGCTTAAAATAACTAAACGTATTTAATTCACTTTCATCTTCCGCATAGGCTGTCAAATAGCTGGCATTGCTAAAATATTTCCAGATCATGGGAAACTCGTCCAGGCAGCCCTTCACGTCCGTATCGCAAATATGTTCCTTGGCCTTCTCCGGCGAATATCCACTTAAAATGGCCAAAAGGTTGGGAAACGAATTGTCAGCCACCTGAAAACGATGGACGACGTTCAGCTGGCGTAGATTTTAATGATTTGCAGACTCGTAATACAACCTTGTTGTAGCCCTTCATTTCGTACCAGCCGGGTCCCATTAGGAACTGATGTACCAGGGGCATAGTGCGACGCAGATTGATCCGGGAAATCGTATCGATGCCGTACATGATAACACTTGGTTTACGCGGACTTTTCTTATGCTCTGACTTACTCGTCTTCAGTTTTGGCTTGTTATATTGTACGAATATAAAGCCATCTCTTTGCAATTTGATGGGCGTCGCCTCGGCGGTCTCACAGTCCAGTATCATGCCCTCCACATGCAGTGGGACAACATAGCCCTGAGAGAAATATATGCTCGGACTGAGGCTAAGCGAGCGATTACAAAAAGATGAATATGAAGATGAAGAGATCAAGAGTTCGCAGTTTGAAACATTTACATGTCATAGGTTTCCACATTTGCGCCCAGCTTTATCACCCGATAGAAACAATTGAACTCCATGTCACTTGAATTGAGCAGCTGACGAGCGACATCGTTGTTAATATAAAGCACATATCTCTCAAGTTTATCGTCGAAATTCGCGGTAACTAGATCACTTTCATTCGAACATGGTATAAATTTGGGTGGCTTATAGATTTTCATAGCCTCCGCCGAAAAAGGATCTATGTAGGGTATCCTGCACTGGGACGTATGCAAAAAATATTTTGCCACCTCCACGTGAGGCACAGAGTTTTTGATAGGAGGCGTAGAGATCGTATTAATATTTCGTTTATTGGTTACATTTGTGTGATTACGAGACACTTGATCGTCGTCGACATTGCGAACCGATAAATATTTTACGACAATGACAACTAGGATCAAACACAAGGCGAACCACTTGTAGAGGAAGTGCCTGCTAGCAATTCGAGCACTCATGGTGTGCTCTTTTACGCGAACTGAACTCAACTAACTGCAAAATTATTTAGTCCTATTTTAAGGAGCTGGTGTTTTCGTCTCCCATATTGGTTGTGACATTCTCGCTTGACTTTGTCAATGAATGAATAACGGCTTTCGCCTTCAACGTATTTTACGCGTATTTTTGCTTCTTTTTTTGACTAATAGCAAAGTGATTCTTAGCACTTACGGTGGCTTTCGACAAGTGTGACAATCATTAAACAAACCAAATTATAAATACTGTGTTTGGGGTGGGCCCACCAACAAAAAACATACTTGTACAGCTGTTGCTCAGCGAAAAAACTCAATATTCAATATTTGATGTGAAGTAAAGTGTTTGTTGGCGAAATTGTATTAAACAGTTGGTAACAGTGAGAGCTATACAAAAATTTACAAAAACATACAGAGAACATGTGTTGGACGTTACCGATTGCAGAATACGCATTCACAGCCCAAACGCTGCTAGATCTATGTATATCTAATTGATTTGTAACTGTCAATCTGCTATATCTTGAATTGTCAGTATACGTTCAAAACTTCAATTTTCTAGCACTTCAGCTACCATGGTTACTGAGATACCGGAAAATGCATTATTGGATCGGGAAAATCTTGACACTTTCTAATTCGAGGGTGTACCCGAGTATATGTCCCAAATTTCAAGTCTCTAGCTAAAATAGGGGCGAAATAAATTGCATTCATACGGATAGCAAGATGGACATTGCACAAAACCAATATACTCATTTCACTTTCGTGAATGAGTATAAAAATAATATACAAAAATATACAATATTTATATATTTTTTCGATATAAGTGGTTTATGACATCGCTGCGTTTATAAGGACCGAACAAATTTAGATCAACTTAGATACTCGTCCTGTTCCAAGAATATGTATACCATATGAAGATCTGTCACGCTTTCATCTACCTTGACTTACATTTATAGCCTGGAAACACTTTCCCAATCGTCTCTAATTGCCTTCATATCATTACAAAATCAATATCTCTATTCATCAACTACTAAAAATTCTTTTATAAATTTAATTAAAAATTTCAGATATTGAATCAGTTAGAACCTGTTCACTTTGACATTGCTTAAATGTACAAAAAATGTGTTCTTTAAATAATGTGTTCTTATAATTGAAAAGCCACGAATTCATCAGAAATAAATACAGCGACTCGTTTACACAACTTGCAATCTGCAAACACCTGTACAAAATATCTTTGGCCGTTGCTTTGCTCATTCTCGAACAATGAAGAAGCCAAGGATAAAAATTCAATTCAATTAATATATTAATTTTAATTTTGTTGTGTCTAACTTCACTGATTTTATCAACTATTCCCAGAATACTCTACAAAAGGGGGAAAATTGATGAATGGGCTTATCTATACAACATTTCTTTCTTATAACTTTAGTTATGTAGTAATTTCCAAGAAGCAACACCTAAAAATTGTTGCCAGCAGCAATGCGAGCCGTTTTTTTCAGTTACAAGGTTTTGCTTTTAAAGTTACTCTTTTCTTGATAAGCATGAAATATATATACATTTGTTATGTATATACATATATTATATATATATTAGTTTTTATTATTATTTTAAGAATTAAGATACCTGATAGTTCTATCGATTTTGGAAATATATAATTTTTTAATTTTTTTTTTATATTTTAAAGTGTAGAATCTGTACATAAATTTTATTCTTTAACAAAACATTTAGTTTAATTAATTGCCTGCCAATCCCCTTATTTAGAGAGGATTTTGGATCGAGTTTGTCCAACATATTTTTAATTCTTTTGGCGCTGGGCTAAATGGAAGCAGCCTTCTTACTAGCATAAAACCAATATACTCATTTCACTTTCGTGAATGTGAAAAAAAAAATGAAAACATGAGTTGTCTAGTGGGGAATGCTCGACTAGAACATACCCTGAACCCTACGTAGTGCGATATATATATGGCTCAACAATTTTTCACAGTATCTGCTTGTATGTTTACTTATTTGTTCCTCAAATGCGTGCATGTTCAGGTCTCTATGGACTGTGGATTTAAAATATGTAGTTATTATTATAGCCAGGGTCTATATAGAAAATTTAGTTGCTTTGCATTATATATGAAATTGGTTTATATTTTAATAAAATTTTTATATATTTAAAAATTGTATAAAATAAAATTCATATTTATTTTTAGTTTTTGCAAAAGTCCCTAGGGGCAAAGATATATATATATAGACGCCTATTTAAAATAGATAACAAGCTAAGTCGTATAATATGGTGGTATAAATCTTACATTTACATATGTCACTTGAGAGATAAGATAAAAAACAGAAAATAAGATGCCTTTTTACTCCTTCAAAAAAATGCCTGAAGAATATGCGAAATTTATTTACGAAATAATTATTTTTAAACGATTAAAGCAACAAAATACAAGCCAAAAAGTATAAATAAGGTAAGTAAGAAATAAAAACAAACAAGAAAGAGTGCTGTAGTTGGGAGTGACAAACAAGAAGATACCCTATATTATATATATATACATATATATTAGAATTGATTTTATTCATTAAAATTTTGTTTCATATTATTTTTTTTTTATTCTTTGTAAATATAAATTATATATATAATTGTGTGGTTATTATATTTATCAGGGTATTAATATAATTAAACAGAGTATTGAGAATACAACTTAGGCAACCTCAAAACACTGTAATTACTTAAACTTATTTTAATCACCAGCATGTACGTCTTTACTCTATCAATGTCTTTCTCAAACTGTCTTCTTTCTTGTATTCGTGTTCCTGTTAATATTGTGTAACCAGGATGTCAAGTCTTGTCATGCTATTTTACATTATATTAACTATTTCTATTTAAATTATTTCATTTTATTCGTTTAAAAAAAATAGTTTTTCAATAGTTTTTCAATAATTTCCATCTGAGCTAAAGCTCAATTTTATTTTGAATTTTTTTTATTAAATTAATACGTTATTAAATATTACAGATATCTTTTGTATCCTATTAATGGATGTATGGGTATGGTTCTGAATGTGTATACTAGTTTTTAGTTATCAGATAGCCTTTAAACTTTTTATTGATTTTATGAATAGAAAGCAATGCGGTACTTACATTTTCAAATTTAGGCCTGCCCTAATAGATTTCGACATCTACTCAAACGGGCAGTTGGATAGAGTAATGAAGAGGGTAATCAAGAGCCACAAGAGACATGTATCCATCTGCATAGACATAAAAATATATGTTATAAATATTGTTTATGATAGGTTTCAAATATAAAATTAGCTAGACGAAATATTAATCGATAAATGTTAGCATATGTTGCCTAGGTAATATTCAAAAACTAATTTAATCTGAGCGGAAAAAACCTATTTTAGTTGATGAATTAAGTCAGACAATGTATTCGGTTGGAATAGTAATAAATAAGTAATGATTAGTAATAATAAATAAAATAATAATAATAATCATAATAGTAAATAAATAATCAATTTTCGATATGTTATATAAAAAATTTATGTATATATATATATATATATATATAACTAATCAGAGTCAATCAATCATTCAGAGTCAATCCTCTAAAATAAACTTATCTCAATTCATTTGAAAGTGTCTGAATAATTTCTTAAACATTATACAAAATCAATCAAGTTTAAAAACTGTCATTTGTGTTTCAGAACAATATAGATTAGACAATGTAGAAGATCATGTCATATTTAGTTGGACTCTATGCTATACATTAGATATTTTTACTGATATCGAATTTCCAATTAAACCAATGGCTTCAACTAGACACTCTACATTTTGCTGAGAAAGGCGCGGCATGCTAGACACGTGTATGTGTCATGCCTCCCAGTCTGTGTCTGCTAATCAGCTTTAACCTCTTATCAATAGGTTTATTCGCGTGTTGTTTGCTTTTACAGTGTGTGTATTTTATGCCATTTACTATAATCATAAATGTCAATTACTCTTGTCCTATTATCAGCTACACTGTACGGTCGGATAAAGCGCACTACATCTGTCAACAGTCTCAGGGCAGCAGACAGCCGCAGTTTGTTGTTGTTTTCATTCTACAGCACCCAGTTTCCAGTTCCCCTTTTTTTTTTGCACTCCCATTGGAACGTCATCGTCCACAGTGGGCAATTTGACAGAGTAGCTGAAAGTCATTCTGCGCACCCAGAGATTAATTTCGAGTTAGTTTGCGGCGATATTTCATTCGAGTCGGATCGCTGATACAATCAATCTGCTGAATTAATTTTATATTTTGCCCAACGAAATTTGTAATCCTTGTTCATCATGTCTAACAAATCGTTCATGAAACGCAGCACAAATATCAGTGCCGGACAATTGCATTATTATCACACGGATTTCTACTACTCGATGCCCAATTTGCATAGTAAGTTCTTGTGAAAAGTTTGCAATAATATCAAAGGCTAGCCGGGCTTTGAAACTAGACTTTCTGAAGCTTGTTTAAACCAATCTGGCTATCAAGATACTTAAAGATATAAAATACTTGTGGTACTTATTAGGTCTTGTAATATCAAGAGAAATCTTAGTCAGAAATCATTAGTTGTTAAGGGTTTCTAATTCAAACACAAATTTTAAATTGTCAAAGAGATTCTGGTTGCAAATTATGACTAAACGAACAATTTTTTCTAATCTGTAATGAAATAGAAAACTATTCAAGATCTCAGATGAAGATTCAGATGCATCAAAAAATACTCTAAAATATAATCAGATTCATGATTACAAAAGAAAGATTATAATATAATTCTTGGTTATATAAATTAATTAATTTGTGGTTATTTGTGTAAATTTCTTTTTATTACGACTTACTTTTAAGCTAATAATAATAAAAATAAAAAAATAATTTTAATTTTTTAATTTGAATTAAAAAATAAACAATTTAATTAAATTTAAATTTCGGGAATGGTTTTTGAGAAAAAAAAAAGATAAACAAATACATCAAATTAAATTATTTGTAACAACTAATATTTAATAAAAAAATTTTGTTTTAAAAGTATATTTTAAAAAAATTATTTTTATACTAATAATATTAATATAATTGGCGGTTTGAACCAATATTATATCAAATATAATAAATGGACAAGAGTTATTATATTAATATGTAGGTATATTAAATTTAATATAAATATAATTAGGGGTTTTCTATTTGATATTTTATATATAATTTTGGTTCAAACCATGTTAATCAGGTTAATAAAAAAATAGATTTATCGCATTATATTTACAAGTTTTTTTTAGTTAAGCTTTACGTGATTATATTTATTAGTTTACCAATTTCTAACAAAATGTATTTATGTTAAAAATAAAGAAATATAATTTATGCTTTAGCTAGCAATTGAGTTTTAACACAATTTTAACAATTCGGGGAAATTAAAACTATACAAAATGTTGACAAGAATATATATTTACATATTGTAGCTTAGTAGGTCACTAGTTTAATGCTGTGTACTAAAAATATAATAATAATGAGAATCATATAAAACATTTTCTTGTGTATTTTTATAGTCAATCTCTTTTGTTATTCATGACAGGCATTTATCTTAAGTAAAAACAAGCAAAGCACAAAGCGTTATCTTCTTGTCCCTCAAATAGATAAAATTTTCTTACGCAGCTGCAGCGTTTAGATTTTAATTTATTATCAGTAGCAAAGACTTTATAAATATTTCGATAAAAATATAGGAATGGAAAATAAAATAATATATGTAAATTTTACATTGTAAAAATATAAAAAAGTCCTGTAATATGTGTTAATTCATATTTAATTTATGTTTTGAATATTATATTTAATATTCCTTTCATGCCAATCAGATTCGTGTACAGGGTATAATAAATCCCGCAATATATTAATTCAAAATTAATTTGTTTGAAATATAATATTTAATATACCTTTCATGCCAATCTGATTCGTGTACAGGTTATAATTAAGTCAAGCTATAATATAGTTACTGTTTAATCAATTCAAAGCTATAAGTTCATATTCAATTTATGTTGTGAATATAATATTCAATATACCTTCCATGCCAATCTGATTCGTGTACAGGGTATAATTAAGTCAAGTTTCGAACCAATGCCGGCAGCGCAGCCAACTTCACATCAAAACAAATGCGTTTTCTCTGAGAGTTGTTTTGATTTTTCCGAGCGCAGAGCGCAAAAGAGCGAGCGAGAGAGTGAAAGAGACAAAGAGAGAGTGAGAGGCAGTGAGCGCGCAAGCGTGCTCAGCATGACGCTTGCTGAATCCCATTGTTTTTCATATTGTGCGATGATGAAAAAAAAGTTTCCATTCCAACAGTCGTGAGTCGCACGATGCCAGTTAGTCAGTCGTCAGTTGTCAGTCAGGGAGCGAGCGAGCGAGCGAACGAACGTGCGGCGCGATGCTTAGCAAAACTTTCGTAATTTTTTTTTTTTAATAAAAACTAACGAATTTTATATGAAATAAATAATAAAACCATATTCTACAAGTGCTAAAAATATCACAAAAAGAAAAGGGAAGGAGAAACAAAACGTTTGTGCCATAAACAAAGAGCAAGAAAACGCAACAAAAATAGACGCCAAAGAAAAGCTAAGAGAGAGCGTGAGAAAGAGAGAGAGAGAGTGGGAGAGAGTGCAACAACCAAAAAACATTTGAAAGACAACAGTTGTTGATAACAAATGTGTGTCAAAATAACATAAGCAATAAGAAGAAGCAGACGCATAATAATAATAATAATGTTCGACTGATAATAAAGAAAAGAAAAAAAACTCTGCACGTGCTGATAACCAAAATATTGTTTTTGCTTTTGCTTTTGCTATCTTCACTCGTTCTATATAAACACCCAGTGAAAATAAACAAAACAAACTGCATATGCAAGACATAGGACAAAGAAGTGGAAGAAGAAGAAGCAGTAGCAGAAGCTTGCACATATCAACGTCACGACGACGCTGACAGCGCTGTCGACGTCGCCGCCGAGACGTTGACAACGTTGTCCACGAGCCAAAACGTAAATAAGCTAAATAGCAGAAACAAATAAACATGTAAGTTAACAACAACAAGAGACAGAATCAGAAGAAGAAGAGGAATGAATAGCGGAAACATGAGAATTAGACATAAACACAACTACAACTACATACATATTTACATATACATATACTGTATATCTATTTAGCAGCTGTATATATTTATATGCATAAGTACGCGTACTTAAGCACATATTTAAATTTTATTCGAGGCACACGCTAACAACACTGAACGAGCACTAGAAAGGCAAAATGTGCAAGAATTAGTCAAGGTAGTTCAAGTTTACGAGCACTATATACGATATACACATGTATATATGTATGTATATGACAGAGAGCTTAAGGGCTCTTATGTATTTAAGAACTTTTTATGACAAGAAATTCTATATTTTGTACATGATAAAGTAAAATTAAAAAGAATTTTATAAAATTAAGACAAAAGTTTCAAGCAAATATTATAATCAAAGCGGCCTATCATATATGAATATATATAAATTATTATTATTATTATATAAGTATATGAACATGTATAAAAACTAACACAACAAAATATAATAGATATTATTTTTTCGTGCGGAATATAAGAATTAAAAATTTGTTCATTTGATAATTAAAACTCTTTAAAGTATTAAAATGAAAACATAGCTTAAGATAGAAATGTGAAAAATTCATTTTAAAACATCTATAAACTTTAAAAAAATATATTTTTAAGGTTCTTTTTTTTTGTAAGGCAAACTGATTTTTTACCAATATAATATATACGTATATTTACAGACTCGTACGTAAAACCCTGTTCTTATGTACATAAATATATGCAGACTCATATAATAATTATAGATTATGGAAATATTAAATTAGCTTAAAACATTATTATTACTATTGTTGATTTAAATACTTATTATACTTATATAATACTTATTTTCCTTTGTAAAGGTATTTAAGTTATTTAAAAATTATCTTTAAATATTTTGATATTTTGATTCTTGAGATTCAATTTTAGTCTCTTGAAAAAAGTATCAAAACACATCAAGATAATTGTCAAATATTTTAAATACCTTCGAAAAGGCAAAAAAAAAGGCTATTTTGTACTACAATAACAAATCTCGAAAACAACTCTTAGTATTATAAAATATATGACTACTCATACGCATACATACTTTATCTTTATAAGCTTCAATTTCTTTAAACGTATGTAGACGTCCATAACTAATAAAGTTCTATTAACTATCAACAACAAACAACAAGATCCTAACTCTACTCTTTGGTATTTTACAAAACAGGTTTTAGGCTTATAACATGTTCGCATACCAACTATAAACCTGCCTCAACAATAACAACAACAACTAGAAACTATCCACTCTATTAGTCTCAATGACAACTTGTCGAAATTTTACCACATCGTTAACCGACTGGAAAAATAAAATATTTACCAACTAGGTAATACAGTCGCGACATATTTTGCTCAGTTGCCAGGGAAATGCCCGACCTATGACCTTAGATAGGTTAGTGGTTGAAGCACTAGAAAGAAAAGATAGCTGAAAAAAAACCTGTTAAATATTTGCATTGGCTAACTAAGGTGATTGCGCAATGTTCGATGGACGCTAAAAATAATAACACTAACAATAATAAATACTAAATAATAAAATAATAAATCATTCAACTTCTTCAATTTGTAAGGCAATAGAAACCAATTCTTATGCGTCTTGTTCAACATATTTATTATTTATGTTACTCTTTATCAAAAATCATTCACCTTGCTGTAAAAAAAACACATAAGAGTGCTCTAGTAGGGAGTATCCGACTAGGAAATACCCAGAACCTTACTCCCAGCTGATATACAGACTTTTAGACTAAGTTGACAAGATTAGTTCGTCTTTCTGCTCAGGATTATATGTACTTCATTGGGTGCTCTTGTAGGGAGTGTCCGACTAGAAGATACCTTGAACCTTTTCTGAATAACTGACAAACATGGCTAGCTCGACTCAGCTCTTTTTCCTGACCAAGCTTATTTTATGGAGACTGACACGCCTCCTACTACCTATTATATATGTTTATTCTCACAAAAACATTATACCCTCACTTCCCATTTTCAATGGGTATAAATACCAATTCTTATCCATCCCATACAACCTATGCTCTCTTTATGCTTGGGTACTTCTCTCTCTCTCTCTCTCTCTCTTTGCTCTTTATCAAATTGGGTTCACTTCAATATAGATTACTATAGTTCAAACCTGCCCAAGTGTTATCAAATACTTCAAATCGATGGTCCGACAAAAAGTCTAAGCTCCATACATTACCTAGTTGTCACCCAGTCTAGTTGTTTATTATATTTGATAGCAGCCAATTTATAAACAATTAGGCAAGGCTATATTAGCAACTGTCTCACAAAATGTGAGAGCTCTAATCAATTTCTAATTAAAAAGCTTTTAATCTTTATAGAACATTGATTAATATACTTATATAGCTAGCTATTCAGCAGACTTACACTTAGATTCCATGACAACTATTACTATTTAAGCAGCTGAAGTATTTTGTTGTTGTTATTTCTATCACATCTGTCGGGTTTCGCAGATAAAAAAAATATATTTACTCGTCTAGCACCTGTTACTAGCTTATATTAGCGCCAATAAATTTGCGCAAATATTTTGCCGCCGATAATAAAAAAATATATATAAATAAAAACAAAAAAACATGCGACAAAAACGTGATGATGATGAGCGATATGAAAAGCTTCCATGTTTTTTTTCCCGATTCTCTCAAGCCCCCATATATATTTCAAAATGAAATTGATAACGCACGTGTTTTACGACAAGTAAGCACTAGCCGTACATCGATTGATAAGGCCCAAAATAACAACCAATTATTAATGTATAAAATGCCTACATAGGAAAATAGTTGCCAACGATGAGTAATTGTGAACTTGAGGCCGTCGATTAACCAACAAAATACACAACTCGTCTCACATCTTATGACATATTTTTACTGATACGAAATAAAAACCAGACAGACAAAAATAATGCTGGCACATTTTATAGAGATTTATATATATATACATATATTTTTATTAGTATAAAAATGAGATAGGTATAGTTTATAGAGATTTATATTTATTTGTATTTGCCGCTGTCGTTTATAGTGTGGGAAATATATTGGACTTAAAAGTTTTATTTAACACTCTTTTTTACTCTTTTCATTAGCAAGTTTTTTATGATTTCACCAAGCTTAACAACTTGCTTAAACTTGGGAAGTTCATTAACTGTTGTCGCCCCAAAGTATGCAGGAGAAAAATAATATTTAAATAAAAGTTTTCAGTTCAAATAAGTTGAATTAAGTAAAATAGAAATAAATACATAAAATTTATATAATATTCTTTAACACAAGGTTTGAATATTAAAAAAACAAAAATTTAAATTTAAATACAAAAAGTTTCCTTTCAAAAATTAATAAATAAAAAATACATGTTTATATAAAAAATGCTTATACATATATGTATATAACTGTTCAAGCATGATCACAAAATATACAAGAATTGTACACCTTTCGTTAGGAATTATTTGATTAAGAGGATAACTTAGAGACTGACTGAACAATTATATAAAATAAAAAGTTTATATAATATAATAAATGTTTTTTTATAACATATTTATCTTATTTGAAAAATTATTAAAAGAATTTAGATGTGAAATAAAAATCATTTGATCTTGCTTTAAATTTATTATTATATTTTATTTATATTATATTCTGATCGTTTATTTGTATTCTAATGAATATTATTTGTATTCTAATATAATATTATTATATTATTATTATTTTACTTTTTTATTATTTATTCTTTATAATATTAAACGAAACATTCTATTATAGAAAATACATAATAATATAGTAAAATAATAATAATCAGAATATGAATGAATGAATATAATAATGTACATTGTAAATTTATGTATATTTACTTCCCAATTAAATTATCTATTATCATTAAAAAATATCAATATTTAAAAGATATAATGACTTTTCAGTCAAATTAATTTTTTTTTATTTATATAAATTAAATCAAACAGTTGATTTAAAAATACTCTGATTGATATTATTAACTGTTAACGACCTTACATTTTTCACTTGAATTTACAATAGATTTTAACTTAAACTTACCTTTGTCACCTTTGTCAAAAAAAAAAAAAAAAAAAAAAAAAACTATGATAATAATAGAGATATAATTAAATAAAAAATTTATTGAATGAGTTTAACAAATTTGATCTAGTCGGCGGAGCAATAGGTGGATCAATAAGCGCTAATCAAATAGAGCCCGCCACTTAACGCTCGTTTCAGTGGTTTCGAATGGGTCTTGTAAATAACTTAGGCACATATTTGTACAATATTTTGCAATTGTTGTGGTTTGTTGATAGACGCGCACACATACAACTTCATGTTTGCCGGCAACACACGCTCGCATCTGAGCCTCTTTAAACTAATACATCTACTAAAACGGCTCGTGCGATAAATATAATGAAAATCTGCCGTCTCAGGCAGCGCAGTCAAATTTGATAATCACATTATCAAGACAGTACTCAAAAAACCAGTCTAGAAGCAACACGCGCTGTGCTTACGAAAAATACTTTAAAATTGTTAAGAGAATATAAAGAGGAGAAAATATATAAAATTCAAAATGCATCAAATTACGGAATATCATTTTGAAGGTGGTATAAAACTAAATTTTAAAATAATACATTTGCCCGATTTTACGTCGAAGTAAAATATAAATTTAATGGAATGCAATTTACAATTAGTATATAAAAATATCAAAAATAAATGATAATCACATATGTATATAAAATAAAAATACAACTATAACTTTAAAAATTAACATTCATAATAAAAAGAAAACTGTTTTCTAAAAATACATATTTTTTAATAATATTTAAGTTATATAAAAAAAAAAGCTTAACCGAAAAATTACAAATAGTACAAATTATTTTAATTGAACTTTAAAATATATTTAATGAAAAAATATTTTCAAAATATAAAATATAGAAAATACATTAAAACAAACTATACTATTAAAATGAATATTTATAATAAGTAAAATTATTTTCCCAAAATATTATATACAACAAATATTTTAAGTTATATAAAAATGAGCTAAAAAAATATATATTATAAAATATATATTAATATTCGGATCCTTAAATATTTAAAAAGAAAACAAATTTTTATTAAAAAAAAAAAAATCATAGAAAAACTAAAAATAAAAAAACTATAGTTTTGAAAATATTGATAATAAACCATTTTCTACAAATATTTGGAAAATATATATAATATAATTTTTTTTTAAATTTTTTTTTGCATATTGAATTTAATGATCATAATCAATTTAATTTAATTATAAAGTATGTCTTTAGTCAGCGATATTAGGTATAAATCTTCTTTATTTATATCTGATCTTTGAGATTATTCTTATAGTTTCGGCTGAAAAACTTTTGCAATATATAAAACTTTATGTAAACTTTTATATACATAATAAAATTTGCTTTATTTACGCAAACTTTTCACGCCTGTCATAGTTCTCTCAACGGTCTGCTTATCTGAAACTTATCTGTTATCTATTTGATTTCATTGCAGAGACCCGCAAGATGCACGGCGTGAAGCGTGTGCTCGTCTTTTGTATTATGATTGTAATACTGCCGGCAATACTGATCATAATGCCACTCTATATGCGCAAGACGATCTTCGCCGATGTCATCTATCCGGTTGCCGAATCGGACATCATTGAGATAAGGGATGGCATCTCGTCGATCTTCTGCTCGAAGCATACTCTGCGCATGAATAGTCACTTTAATGCCTTTCAGCTGCGCAATAAGCCCGAAATATCCACGAATCGTAAGCACATCAGGCTGAAGAAGTCAATGACACTGCCCGACGATACCCTGGAATATTGGGGTTTCTTTTTGCTGAAGGGTGCGCGCGTTTCTCTCAAGTTCTGTTCGCGCTACAATGGATCGCGTTTGCTGGTGATCAAGGGCAAGCGAGAGCTGAAACTTTGCGGCCTCACCGATCACAACAAGAACAAACTTGGCGCCAACTATGCCCAGGGCCATGAACAGGTCAAGGTGTTCTTCGAGGATGTGGTGGAAATAACCGAGGAGAAGGTACCAGTTGATGGACTGTTGGAGCACGAGAATCACGGTGGTGAAGATCTAAGCGATGATCATCCGCCAGCAAATGCCAGCTTAAAACCGACACCGACGCCTGCAAAGCGACTGCAAAAGAAACTCAAGAAGGGCACACCGCATCCGGTGCCCAAGTCAATGGAATCCCTCGATCCGAGTGGTGGCAAGGCGACTGTCCACAATGAGAGCAGCACTGCTCAAGGCCATCGCACAAAGCGTCAGACAGCCCACGAGCTGGGCAAACGGCAACTCTATGAGCAGCTCTACAAGCGCAAGGAGCGACAGAAGCGTGAAAATGTTTATGACCGGAAGTACAGTCACGGCGGCAATGCGGTCAACTTTACGGAGACTGATGAATCCAATTCCATATCGAGCTTTGAGACTGGACTCTTTGACTGCTTCAACGGTGCCATCTTGCTGGCCGAGGGCTTTCCCCCCAAGCCGGCGTGCACAAATGCGCATTTTCTCGAAAAGGGCAAACACGATACGGTCAAGCATAATATCACCGAGGACGGGTATTATTATTATATCTTTTACAGTGACAACGATCTGGTGCGCAACGATATACACGCCATTTTTGATATCTATAAGCCAACATTTCAATACTCGAATCTAAGTGAATCGCGTGGCTGTTTAAACAGCACCGATTGTAGTTTCAACATTGGTTTCCTATCCGACGAAATTGTTGTCGTCGAGGTGCCCACACGGGATGGCATCGAGCATGAGGATGATGATATTACAAATCTCATCTCAACCTGTCATCCTCGTAGCGAGATCTATGCACTATTTCCCATAACGGTGCTGGTGCTCATATTATGCTGCTCATTCCTATAGAAAAGAGTGTGAGACGTGCGACGTTCGACGTTCGCAGATTGTACTCTAAGAATCTTGTGATATTGAGATAATCGAGTGATATACTATGTATGCATGTATGTGTATGTACGTGAGCTGGCCCGTAAGACATGAATTAGCATAAAGCATGCATCAAATGTAACACAGTCTGAACCCATGTGTAACCAAAACAAATCAACTAGAATATAATCTATTATCTATATAAAAACAATACAAAAAAGGAAGAAAAAAAAACTAAATACTATATAATTTTGTAAGCCAATATTTAGTTTAAGACTCAAGCATTTAGGCTAGAAAATGACATGAAAAATACGTAAAATTATATATACATAAAAAAAATACCACATACATATATATATTGTATATATAAATATTTGTACAAATAGATAAAAAAATCAGTGCTATATTAGTTATAAAAATAAAAAATAAAATATAGTTTTATAAACTAGTTTTAATTTGTAAAAAAAAAAACAAATACATTTTTAAATAAAAAAAATGGCCTTTAAAAAAATGTATTTATATTAATAACAAAATATAATTTTTTAAATTAAATTGCCTTATTAAAAAATATATATAAATTAAATAATTAAAATGATTTCTTTATTAATTTCAATTACATTACTAAACAAAAATATTTATCACAGCTGCTGAACAATAATTTTAGGCAAATTTTTGCTCTTCAATTACATTACTAACAAAAAATTTTTTTATCACAACTGCTGAACAATAATTTTAAGCAAATTTTCTACTATTCGAGAATAAAAAAATGTGTACATTTTATAAAATTTGATGTATCGACTAAACATTAAAAAGAAAACAAATAAAACATTTGTGTTTATTTTAGTTATTTTAAATCAATTCACACGCAATCTATTTTGCATGCAGCGTGACTTTTGATTTCACCTAGTTCTCGTACCATTCAAAAAGAGAATAATGCAAACAAATACATATACATGCACACACATCATATATACATATATATTTTAGCTAACCTCTGTATATATTGGATAAAATAAACAATATGAGCAACTACATTGTCATCAGAACGAAATTAATTGAATGTTTGTATACTATGATTCATGCTGCATGTGCTGAATAGTTTGACAAATAGAAATCGCATCAAATCATCTATGTAAATAAAGCGTAAAGCAAGTGCCCTACTCAATAAATTACGTCGAATTTAACGCCTTGAAGCATTTCGAAATTTCATCAAACATTCATTCGTCTCTTTGATCTAAAATAATTTTGCTTTGATCATTGAGGGCACACAAGCAAATGCTGCTACCTATGACACGCGGGTTAAGAACTTGGCTAGCTCATATGTGAACTCATAAGGTTTTTTATGTTCATATCGTGAGCGAAATACTTTAACGATTTCTTAACTTATAAAATTAATTAAATATTTAATACTTTATAAATAGCGTCATGTTTAACGCCTTAAAGAATTTTTAAATTTTCATCAAAAAATCATTCGCTTGTTTTGATCTAAAATATTTAGCTTTGATCATTTAGTGTACACACACAAAAGCTGGCGGCTATGATACGTAGGTTCTAAACTTGGCTAGCCCCTATATGAACTCATCAGATTTCATGTTGATATTGATAGCAAATACTTTACCAATTTCCTAGCTGGTTTCTTATCAGAAGACATTTGACTTGGCCTTATTTTTAAATCAGGGAAGAACAGCACAGGAAATTGCCCATGTATTATCTATGTTTAATGTCAATGCAACAACTTCTAATTAAATTTTGATAGGAGTCTAGAACATAATGGTTCTTGAAATGGAATATTAAGTTTTTCTGGATTATTTTAAATATGTATATAAGTACGTTATATTTAAATCAAAATTTTTGCCCCACGGTCATAAATATATAGTAAGCAATATAATTTTTTTTATTCCTTTAAATATATACATATATATTTATATAAACATATTATATTTTTTATAAAAATTTTGAACTCAACAGTCATATGTATTGCCCATAAGCAATAAAATTTTTTTTATTCTTTTAAATATATATATATATTATATTCTTTATCAATATAACCATATAAAAAAACAATTTTTTTAATTCTTGATAATATGTATATGTATTGTATTGTATTCTTTATCAAAACTTTGGCCCCTATGCTACAGTCATACGTATCGAAACCAGTATATAGCAAGCATTATAAATTTGTTTTTTAAATATTGAAATACATTGATTTATTTAAAGAACAATATATGTTTTTAAGCCGCCAGACTGTTTAAAGAAGGTTAAGGAGTCTTGAGGGACAAATTACGGCGTCAACTTACCCCCAAAACCATTGAAACAGCTGATTTACTTAGCGCCCTCCCTTTCTCTCTCTCTGTCTCTCTCTCTCCCTTTCTCGCTCACTCTGAAACTCTCTGCCTCTCTTGTGACATTGTCATGCACACACACCTGGTCCTGCTACCGAGGGTAGCCAATGTAAAGCTATAAATAAAATGCTAAGGGCTCTCCAACATTTGCTCTCTCTCAACTGTTCGTCCGCTCATCATATTTTATGAATTTAGTTCATTTGAGTGCATTATCAAGAAGCCGGCCGCATACCGGCATTTATGCAATTACCGCAATCTCTCGCGCTCTCATGCTCTCGCTCTCTGACCGTCCATAGCCGCCCTCTTAGCACATGTCATCAAATTTGTTGTCTTTTTTTTAGGGGGGATAACGCATGCGTTTTTTTTTCTCTCCCGCTCTCTCGATCCCTCACGGGGTCAGCGCACAAATGAGTAATGCCTGTGTGCGCGCACTCTTTCTCTCCCACTCTAGTTCGCTCTCGCTCTCTCTCCCACTCTCTCTCGCTAGCACGCAAAGTTTTTCTAGTCTGTCGGCAGCTCTTGAGCTCGTCGCAAATTTCGCGCGTTCTCCGCAGTTGCCGTTTTGTTGTCAGTTCGTGCGCTCGCGCTTCGCTTCGCCGTTCGCGTTGTCGGGAAAAATTAATTTGGTAATTAAATATTATTATTGTTTTTTTCCTCTTACTAGTATAGTAGTTGCGCTTCAATTAAGTGCACTAAAACAAGGTCAATTAAAACGCAATCCAAAATCGTCACAGCAACAAAATAAATCCTGCGTCACAAAAAACAGAAGAGCAGACAAAATACAAAAAAAAGAATAACTTAAACAAACAACAACAAAAGCGTAAAGGGAAAAGAAAACAAAACACAACAAAATGCCAAAAACTGTGCTAAAAATCAATTGTAAGTAGCCAAGTGTTGTGCTAAAATGCTGTATTAAAGCCAAAAACAGCCCAAAAATAATAACAATAAAAAAACATATATGTATATTCAAAAAGAATTTGTAAATATTTTGGTCAGCATTAAATGAGCAGCGGAGCTCGGTTCGTTTAGTATGTCAAAACCGAAATCCAATGTGAAATGCATAAAAACCATTTAAAGTGCATTCAAGTGCTGTAAAAGTGAAAAGAATAAATAAAATTATTAACAAAAAACTACCACAAATAAAAAAAACAAATTCACTTGGCGCATAATTAAGTCTTGAGAATGCAGTAAAAAATAAACGACAGGCTGAAATCTGAGCATTAAAGAGAATACATGGTTTAATATACACATATACATATGTATACATGCATGTATATATGTATGTGCGTGTGTGCGTACATAAAGTCCAAAAATAATAATAATAATATTCAATTGGTGCACAAGGAGATGGCGAGCCGCTTGTAGAAACTACCGAAAGACATGTGACGGGCGATGCAGGCCAAACGAAATACTCTTATTGTGATCTTACTATATAGTAATCTGAGTGCGTAAGCTTTATATATACAAATTAAATATAAAACCATAGGATTTAAGAGGGTGAATTCACTTTTTAAGAGGTTTGAGAGTTTTGGTTGGAGTGTTTTCAAAGATTTGAAAATTGTCTTATGATCCAAAATATATAATATAATATATTAATAAAAAAATATGTATTTTTAATCAATCAAAGAACATGAATATTAAAGAAAAGTAGCCAAAATAGAAAAAAAAAACTTAGTTATAAATTTTTGATAAAAAAAAATCAGAGTAAATGGTAAATAATTCTATATATACAAAAAAAAAAAAAAAACTTAAAAAAAAATCACAGAAACAAGTAAAATAAATATATTTAAAAAATAAAACTTAAATGCAACATGGATGTAAATAAAAAAAGATAAAAATTATATAACAAAAAATAATATAAAAAGAACTAAGCTAAATATTTGCATAAAAAACACTAAAAAATGTTTTCTAAATATTTATAATAAATAAATATAAATATAAATATAAATAAAAAATAAAAATAAATTGTAAAAAAAAAAAAAAAAAGTAAAAAATCAACAAACAAACAAAAAAAATCTTGTAAAAACAATTAAACTATTTATATACATACAAAAACTAAAAATATATATTAAAAAACCTAAAAAGAGTATACGATACGGGACAGTATTTTTCTGAGCTATTTATAGCGCGATTAAATCAATTTGAAATTCAACCCTATCATATTCATATTGTAAATAATTTTAGCATAACTTAATAAAAACAAAACACTTTTCACATACAAATGCTTTAAGACTAGTTACAAAACAAATGCTTAAAAACCAAATACTCTCAACTTTAAAAGTAGTCTTTAAATTAAAAAACTAAAACAAAAACATTTATATTTTCCTTAGATATTTAGTATTTAGTTTTTATTTCTGTACTTATTTTTTTTTCACTTTCTTTATTTTTATTGCTACTTATGCCTTTCTATTATAATTCAAAATTGTGTTGAAAGCGCATTCAGAGTTCGTTATGTCTGGCTTAGTCGAGTTAGTTGTTGTTATTTTTATTACGTTGCAGCGACAGCTGCCCTTTGCCTGCCACTGTCTCTTGTGCTCTCCCACTCACGCGCTCACCCGCTCGCTCTCCTTGTGCAGTTGCCATTTCCGTTACTATCTATTTGTCGCTGCGGCTCTCCACTCTCTCGCTTTCTCTCTCACTCATTCTACACTCCAGGGGTGTATTGAGCCCGCACCGCCCCGACCCGCCTCGTCTTATTTTCTTTCACCATTCCTTTCACACATATATGCATATATGTACATATATGTATATATATGTGCACATATATGTGTTGATATTTTTAATATTATTCCTTAAATGCGATCGCTTAGCACACTTTGCCTGCTGCCCTTCCTCCCTCCTCCAACCCCTTTTTACGCCAACTCCCATGCGTCTCTCTTTTTGTAATAATTGTATATATATATATATATTTATTTATTTATATATATATATACATATGTATTCATATTTGCTTATAGCTTACATTACTTAGTATGCTACGCCTGAGATGCGGCAGCTGCTGATAAGACGCCTATAATCACAGTGCGCCCGTTTTGTTTCTCTTTTCATTTTCAATGCGCTCTCCGCAGGGCGTCAACTGGATAATGAGTTTAATCCATAATTCTGACATTTATGTGGGCTTAATAGTCGATCCATTTGCAACTCAAGTGGCCACTCGAGAGACGTGATAAACATATCATGTTTTCTTTTCTGATATTTTCTTACACTTCAGAGTTGTGAATGCTCATTATGATCATTAGCAAATTGTTGTTGAGTACATTTAAGGATGCTCTTATCAGTTAAATCATATACACATTAACCCACATCTCTCTTATCTTACATTCAACTGGAAAAGTTATAAATCTGTATAGCATTATTTGGTAAGTTTTATGTGGCTTATAAAGTCTGACGTCTTTCGCTTAAAAAGAAAATACAAAAATAAAATAATGAATCGCATTAAATTGAATAATGATATAAAATTGTATAATTTTACCTTAGTTTTTATTTACTTGAATGAAATGAATTGCATTAAATTGAATAATAATATACAATTTTATTATTCTACCTTAGTTTTTATTTACTATATTTAATATATAATTATCAATCAAAACTTTCATATAAATGAAAATACAAAATTAACTAATTAAATTTAATAATAAATTTGTTTTATTAGCCTAGCTAACTCTTATAGCCAAATAGTATTACAAAAAATTCAAATCATCTTACTTATTCAAATTCAAATTTCTTCAAACAAATCAGAATTTTTATAAATAAAAACTCATTCAGCTAAAAGAAAAATTTATTTATTTCCTTTTATTGAAACTTTAATATATTTTAAAAATAATTTGAGGAAATTTTATTTATAAAAAATATTTAATAATTAAATTTAATAATAACTTTTGTATATTAGCTTAATTACCTTAATATCAATATAGTATTCAAAAAATTCAAATCATTTTATATTAAAATTCATTCAAACCAATTAAAATTTTTAGAAATAAAAACTCAACCAGCTAGTAAAAATTTAACAAATTTGAGTATAATTAACTCAGGGTATGCTATTAATGCTCATTAATAGCACATGAATAAAATGCAATTAATGAAACAAAACTTTGATTTCCATAAATTTTGCTGTTCCCGTCAACTTTTTTGCAAACAAACAAAAAATACATAAAAACCCAAGAAACTTCTAACCTCATCGATTATTTGCTCATAAACAAGGTCAAATTCCGCAAAACCCTTTAACCTACTTGAGACAACAATACTAACTATTCTCATGCTATCTTAGCTCTCTTGCCAACATATAGTCGACTTTATCAGCGCTTGCCTAATCGGTTAGTTATTTATAAATATATGGGTAAAGTTATATTTTATTTGTGCTGGTTTCTATTTGTTTTAATGTTTCGCTTTGATTTCATTTGTTTTTATTCAGTTTTGCAATGCTTGAACTAAATTCAATTTAACACTACATATTGTGCCACATGTTTGAAAAATCAATAGCTGAATTGATAACAATTCATGCGATAAGGTCATGTGTATATATTTTATCTTAACTGCGAATACAAAATAGAACAACAAATTGTAATAGAGAAACGTAATTATGATGAATTACGTGAAGTTAAAGCTTTGAAACGTTTTACAAATTATTTAATTTTTGAATAAAATGTTAATAATGGAAGCTTGATCACATATAAACAATTAATATTGTATAATCACTTCATTGACTTTATTTTGTAAGCGCAGCAATAAAAAGCTAGTTAGAACGTTTCAGTCGGGCCTTACGGACTGTAGAATACTCATACACGGCCCAAACGTTGCCAGATCCATTTTCCGATTTCCAAATTTGTATTGCATTCATTGCATAAAACCAATATGCTCATTTAACTTTCGTAAATGAGTATAAGAAAAAAATAATAATAAAACAGCTGGTATCTACTGGTGTCTAATAACTAAATAGATAGCTGAGTACGACGAAGCACTTTATGGGAAGGTTAGGTCTTACAGCACTTGATAAGAATGAGTATATAACAAACTTTGCTTTTGAAGCGGATGTCTCAAAAAGCAAAAAAACAAAAAAAAACCTTAAAAATATAAAATAAAAGCAATCGTTCTGAGTGATAACAGTTTCCATGGTCAGTTCCTCTAGGGCCTGATAAAAAGTTGCAGCTGTATGAGCTGATACATTAGCTAAATATTCCACCAAAAAAATGTATATATATATGTGTATACATCTACACATATAAACATACTTTGTCACGTTTATCTGACAGCGCAACAATTGAAAGTAAGGGAATAAAAAATAAAGAACTACAATTTAATTAAATTCTCTCGGTTTTATTGTTTTTGTTTTTGTTTTGCTTTATTTTACTCGGAATCGCAAAGCGTGGCCGATTTTATTGGTTAACCGTCGAGCTATATATACAAAAGAATTGAACAATTGGTTTGCTGTCAGTGCGCCCGTGTTTACAAATATATGTTTGTACATACATACATATTTCCAGCTATATTCACTGTGAATGAACTGTCACGGTATTGTGAATAGGCCAGCGCACATATATTTTGTCTCTGAGATAATCATTTTATTACGTAGAAACAACATTTTTAGAATATCTATTACGCTTTAAATAATTACTATTTTAAACACTTAATAGTTTGCAATCAAAAATTGAATATTAAAATGAATAAAAAAAAAAAAACTCTAGTCGAGACTGGTCGACTACGAGGTCTTCTATAAATATCTATATAAATATAACAAAAATCGAAATAATATAAAATACAAATGAATCTAAGTTTAAAATTTGAAGACTCTAGCATTTGCATTTAAGTTAAACTCATTTAGAATGCTTGGAGCAGCAGAGAGTGTTCTCATTGGTCACTTCACGATCGACTGCAGCGACCGCAACTTGACGCAGGCTCAACATTTGAGCATGCCATCGAGTTTAAGGGAAAGTCGCCCTATATAAAGAGCAGCACCTGCAGCAGTTCTTCAGTCGTCCAAGCCCGGTGGGGGTCAATTGTGCAGTGCAGTAAAGTGAAAGTGAAGTGAAGTGTGGTCAGGTAAATATTTTATTTGTTAATAATATTAAGTACTTTAAGTAGAATTGTAATAGCTAAAAATAATTGTTAAGAATTGTTTAAATATTATATATAAGAAAAACTGTAGACATAAGATAATGTTAATGATCACTGAGCTAAGCAGTAAAGACTTAGAAAATGTTAGAGACTTTAAACCCTTAGAAAAATTGGCTGAAAAATTATATTTTCTAAATAATTATCGCCAGTACTTTCACAAAATATGTACACTAACTTATTATTATCTAAGGGTTCAGGGGAACTCGTAGTCAAGCAGTCTCGACTAGAGCTTTCTTACTTGTTTAACTGGTTTTCGATAAGGCTTTTAATCGATAAAAAACGGGAGTAGTTATCGATTTTTTTAAACAAACTTGATATGCGCGTGCATTATCCGAACCTACGAAACAAAATTTCAAGACTCTATGTCTTTTATATTTGCTGAGATCGACGCGTTCATAAATACGGACAGACAGACAGACGGACAGGGCTAAATCGGCTCAGCTCATCGCGCTGATCAAGAATATATATACCTTATGGGGTCTGCCACGCCTCCTTCTGTCTGTTACATTTAACAAAACCATTATACCCTGATTTCCCATTTTCAATGGGTTCAGGGTATAAGGAAAACACCCGTTCGTGTTTATATTATTTGTTGTGTTGGTGTTGGAAGAATTTAAGACATAAATAAAGTAGATGAACGAAAAATATATTTTAAGCAATTTATGGAAATTTGTATAAAATGCTTATAAATGTAAATGAGTGTTTGTTTTAAATATTTATGTTTTAAAATATATGAATTAATTATTAAAAATATATTCCACCTAAAATTAAATTATGTACTCTTAAATCTTAAAATATAATTTTACATTATTTTTAGTATTTTATTTAAATTTTTATTTTTTTATATATAAAATATGATTTATATTTTTATTATTATACAAATTTGTAAGAATAGATTTAAAGTTCTTAAAAAATTAAATGAGGATTATAATAGAATTAAATATAAAATTTTTATAAAATATGATTTAAATTTAAATTATTATATATATTTGTATGAATTAATTTGAGATTCTTAAAAACTAAATAAGTATTTTAAACGGAATATAAAGTAATATTTAGATATATATTTAACTTAAAAAATTAAATACCTACTCCTATATTAAATAATTAAAACAAATTTTTAGTTTAGTTTTATAACATTTTTTTTTTAACTAAAAACAATTTATATCTTAACTAAAAAAGTTTATAGAATTAGTTTAAAAATAAGACTTTAATATATATATATATATATATTCATTTCTAAAAATTAAATTAATTTTAGTTAATAATTTATACTTATATAAATTATCAAAAAATTTAATTTTTGGAATATTAAATTTATAGTTAAATTAAAATACAAAATATTTAAAAATGTATACATAATATTAAAAAAAATTAGATAAGGATTTTAATGAATATACATTAGTTTCTACAAATATATTTTACTCTTATATAAATTATAAAAAAAAACTTTTCATTTTTAGAATATCAAATATCTTAAAATTTATATTCAAACTTAAGTATGGAAAAAAAAATTTCGTTCTTTATCATATGTAAATACCTCAAAAAGTTTTGTTAAATTGCGTAATTGAATACATTTAATGACAAAATTGTAATTATCGATAGCACAAAAGGTACAATAGATTAGAAGCACGTTGCAAAATGAGTTCATTTACTTAAATATTCTGCCAAATGATAAAAATTGTTTCAGTTCGTTGCTAGCTAAATATAGACGAAAAATTTGTTGGATTTATTTGTTTACCGTGTACACGGGCTTTTATGGCTTTGCCATATGCAAAGTGACTCGGTGATAGGCAATTTGAGTAATTTGCGTTTAATTGCAATGCTTCACGAATGCAAAACTATTTCAGTAAATAGTAATTGCCGTGACACGCATTTCCAGCACAGTGGAAACGGTGAAAATTGTGTGGAAGCAAGCACAAGGTTTCCCGACTCATTTCATGCCCACATTTAATTAATTTGCAATTACAATCGCAATTTCAAAAACATACTGAACTAACTGCCCATCATCAATTGAGGCAGCAACAATTGCAATCAGCACCCGCCCACACAATGCATTTGAACCCGTTTGACATTGCGGGCTTTCCAGCCCCATTCAATTCAGTTTATCAGGCTGTCATTCATTCATTCATTCATTCTCTTGCTTTACTCAACTTCTCTCGCATCTGGTTCCGTTTGAGTTTCATTTGTAGTAGTTTCATTTAACCTGTCATCATCATCCACAGAGTCCTCATTGCTGTTGGCCACTTCCTCCTTCGGCGTGGGCAAGAACTCGCCCACTTTAAGTTTGGCGGGTAAACGCTGGGCTCTGATTACTCCAAAGGGATTTAAGTGGTATATTAAATAGTCCAGCACATACATGAAATTGGGCGGAACATAGTGAAAGGAAATTGCATTATCCGAACAGCAATCGAGACCCTTTTATTAAAATATTAGATTAAAGAAACTATTTATACATTCATTTATTCTGCAACTCACATCGTCTGTCTTGTAGTAGAGATATTTCCAATACCAAAAGTTCGGATCTTTATTGGGTATTAATAGTTGCTCCGGTGCAAAGGGAAACATGCGACCACGCCCATTCACGTCACGTGAATCGCCAGCTGTCACATTCAGATTTTCCATGCATTTGCCAATTTCGATATCCTCGTTGATAACGGTGCCAGGCAAACACATCCTGGGATCAGGTATGCCTTCAACCACAAACCTTCGCAATGCCTCCTTGCTGAGCACATAACCAGCTCCGCCCGACATATAGCCCTGCTTAACGAAGGGCTTGAATTTGAAGCCAAAGTGCACGGGCGTCTCTGGACTATAGGGATATAGCATATATCGTAGATTCTCAATGACTGCATAGGTGTCGTCGTCAGCCTTGTAGAACCAATCCGCATCATTATAGTGATGCTTGTAGACATACTTGAAGGCCTCCTTTACTTTCCTC
Source organism: Drosophila hamatofila (assembly GCA_035045345.1). Lineage (NCBI taxonomy): Eukaryota > Metazoa > Arthropoda > Insecta > Diptera > Drosophilidae > Drosophila > Drosophila hamatofila. Next base: position 15,665,461 of record JAWNPA010000019.1, on the reverse strand, counting down.
CACAAATTCGGTCGACCCTCGCCTACATCCAACTTGACTGTAGGCAGCTCATTATCTGCCGCGGAGCTCATGAATAGCAAAATGTTACAGCGTTTGCCCCAGGTGCGTTTCACATGGCGCGCCTTCGTTTTATGATTGGTGGGATTTGTCATGACCCAGCAGAGCACACGAACTTCTTTCTTCAGCTGATCGGCCAGTGAAGTATTATCGTATAGATGATCATGGCTAAACGCATGGCGATCGGGTACAGGATCATCTATGAGTTCATAGTGGTTGGATATATCCGTACCGTAAGATGATTGCTGAGTTACATACGAATCAAAAGGATCTATAGCTGCAGGCGTGCTGAATATCTTTATAAGGCAAATGCCCACAGCTATGCCCGCAGTGAAAACAATTATGGGATGTCGCACAATAAAATCACGTTTCAAATACATTTTATTGTTAAATAAAACATAATATGTTGAAGGATTTATAAAAATATACACTTTCACAACACTTGCAAATTACATTTTATATAAAATTCTCTTTAAATAAGGAAAAACTGAACCGTAAAGCGCGTGTGTAGAAGTCAACTGAAAGCAGCTGAGGAGTGAGCTTTATTAAGAAAAGTCTTTTTTGCTTCTTTTTAGCATAAATTGATAAAAGAAAACCTTCAAGAAACGTTCCATAGATATCATTATATAAAACATATGCACGTATTTATGGTTAGCTGCAGCAAACAATGTTTAGTTCCAAGTAGAACTAGTTCCAATCCAGAACATGTTCAAGTAGATAAGTCTCCGGATTAGTGTTAATGAATATATTAATATGGGCAATAACAATATACAGGCATAACTGACTGCATAATACCCGTTTACGAAATTCATATCAATTTAATTAAATATCAATATTTATGGTCGGATCATAAAATATATGATATCATATCCATTTCCATATGCACAACGACGGATATGCAAACGAAGAGCAGACAGCAAACATTTCGGTGAAGTATGCAGATATAAAAGTTTAACTACTTATTGATTAACGAAATACTTAATGTATGATCAATGAAATAACAAATATTTCCTAGCAATTCTCTACAATTTTTAGACAGATGAGAATATTATACCTCAGTCAGTTTTCTTACATTAACATCAGACTGCATGTCTTGTTTCTTGCATAAGCAGAAAGTCACTTTAAATAAAATATCAGTCCTCGAAAGGTTCAGGGGATCTCGTAGTCGAACAGTATCGACTAGAGCTTTCTTACTTGTTGTCTATACGAACCTAAGACATGAACAAACAAATTGACGTGAAATTATATGTGTAAGTTCATTTAGAAAACATTAAAAGTTTTCCAATTATTTTTATCAAAATGTAATTTTGGCTCTACAAATCAAATATCAAAATATATATATATATATATATATATATATATATATATGGCGGGCACTACCCGCTAAGAATACAAATACGTGACCAGAGAAGCGCAAGTAAAAGACTATTGACATAGTTGAGCTGATTAAACAAATTTTCCCAAGCTAGTCAATTAATAGAAAGGTTCAATGTATTAATTAAAGAACCGATAGATACAAATCTTTTTAAAGACTGCTAGCGTTTCTATAAAAATTACCAAAGTTTTTTTTTCTATCCTGTCAGTTTTAGACTTATTATTTTATATACTGAGAATTTTACTTAGTTTTGACTTCCACGTAAATCGTAAATAAAGAATTAGTTGATAAGCGCAAATCTATGCCGGCCGATAAGTCAGCAAATGATTCATTATGATTTCGGTTCAGCTAATTAGTTTAATGTATAAAAGATAAATGCGACGACGCGCCCACCTCATAGGAAGTAAAAACCATATGTCAGTTTAACAATGGGAAATGTTTTGCTTTCTGTTCTGTTTTCTGCTGATAATGTGACAGGCTGTAAATTTAATTTAATTTACCTTTACGTAGCTAAAAAAGAATGTAAAAAGTAAATAAACAAATTGCAATAATAAATAATATATATAATTGTGATAATAAAAAACAAAAAAAAAAACGTTAATAAGTATTGTATATTTTTACAATTTATTATTTATTAAGTAATAATAAATATAAATACAAAATTGGAAATAAATAAATTATCAGTATATCTATCTACACATAAAAAAATAATAATAAATTATAAGTAGTATAAAAATAATAAATATATCTATTTATAATTAATTCATAAAATAAATAAAAAACATCTATAAATAGTTTAGAAAGAAATAATAAATAATGAATTAAGTTTTCTTTTCATTAATTAATCTATCTATCATCTATAGCAATTCAGAAGGTTAATAAAAAATAAAAAGCATTAGAAACGAGATAAAAAAAATCGTACTTATTAACTGAATAATTTGTAAAAAAAATATATGCGTTTCTATAGACATCAATATATATATCTTTATGGGTTCGTATAAATTAGAATTTGAATATAATAGAAAATATTAAGAAAAGTAAATTTTATCTTTAAATATACAAATGTATACTTAAAGCTAAAAATCAATATTTTCAAATTTTAGCCCATATATACAACTTCAACAGAATTCATCCGATATACAGGAGGAATTCTTTATTCGGACATGGCTTAAAATGAAAATGGAAAACAGCATTCAATTTAAATTTCTTATCCAAAATATATTTGAAAATGTTAGACTGAAAAAATAATTTAATTATTTACATTTACATTACAAACAAATCTGAAGCTATCTAATCAAATAACTCTCAAATTGGTTCATTTTTAAAGAGCTCATCTAAAAAAAAAGGTCTAAATTTTCTTCACAATTCATAAAATGATGAGAATTTTATATCCTATAAAACCTTCATACTATATGAAAAAAAGTCTAAAAGTTTTTTTTTTTTTTTTTTTTAATGTGCATAAAATTAAAAGCTGTAACCCAAACACGTTTGGCATGTAGAGCCAAAAATACATTTTGCTGACAATAATTGGAAAACTTGAAAACTGATTTTCTGTGCGAACCTAAGACCTAAGACCTAAGCCAGCAAATTGACGTGAAATTAACTAAATAAATATATATATTTATGTATATGCCAATATTGTATACAAAATCTCAAATAGATAACAAACACCAGAGATTCGAGTACATGTTCAGAAGGGCACAAGTAGAAGACTATTGACCCAGTTGAGCTAATCAAACGTAATGCACGTACGGCAGATAATTAATTGATATCAGCACCAACGCATAGCAGAATGCATTAAAATGAGATTTATATAAACAAAGAAAAAAATAATAAAAAAAAACCAAACACCCAAACAAAACAAATAAAATAAATAATAAAAATGAAATAAGAAATAAAAGATGCAGCAATTGAGCAAATTATAAAAAAACGTTACTGCAGCTGAGCCAAGTGGAACTCAAATGAATCAATTGTCACGTTTTCGCATATTTAATAATACAGTCATGTCTCGAGCATCGTCCCGTTGCACAATTCCCAGATAGATGACACTTGTAATTGAGAGATAGACGAGTGCAGAAGAAGAGACGCTCAAGCATTACAATACGACCAAATTTGTCGAATTTTATAGATTTTACTTTCAATTATATGAATTATCTATTTCACTTTGCAGAAGATGTAAAGCGCTGAGGATATCTAATCAACTCCACCCACGTAACACAACCAAAGAGGCCCCGTCGAGAGGCCCCTGAAAACCAAAGACTAAGTGCCTAGAGCATAGAGAGGTTGCCTTTTACAACCTCCAAGTGAGACAACACATACAAGACAAGCAATGACTGCCAATAGCCTATTGGGACGATCCTTACTGAATGAAGGTGAGTTTTAAATATTGTTTTAAGTAATTTAAATAAAAATTAAAAATTAATTAATTATTCTCTGTTTTGCAGGACGTTCCAACAAACGTTCATTAGTCTCACTGATTGTCGGCCTGGTCGTTGGCTTCTGCCTGGCCGAACTGTTTGTCTACTCATCCACGCCGGAACGTGGCGAGTTTGTGCCCTACGATGGCCATCGACATGGCGATGTCAACGATGCCCATCACAGTCACGACATGCTGGAGCTGTCGGGCCCCGAACAGGATATCGGCACGCACGAGCATTCAAACGAGAACACAAGCATAGCAGAGAAGTTGCATAGTGAAGTGCGCATTCTCTGCTGGATTATGACAAATCCCTCCAATCACAAGAAGAAGGCGCGCCACGTGAAACGCACGTGGGGCAAGCGATGCAATAAGCTGATCTTCATGAGCTCAGCCAAGGATGAGGAACTGGATGCTGTGGCCCTACCCATAGGCGAGGGACGCAACAATCTGTGGGGCAAAACGAAAGAGGCCTACAAATATATCTACGAGCATCATATCAACGATGCAGACTGGTTCCTTAAGGCTGACGACGATACCTACACGATTGTGGAGAACATGCGCTATATGCTATATCCATATAATCCTGAGACGCCCGTCTACTTTGGCTGCAAGTTTAAGCCATATGTCAAACAGGGCTATATGTCCGGCGGAGCTGGTTATGTGCTCAGTCGCGAGGCAGTGCGTCGCTTTGTTGTGGAAGCGCTGCCCAATCCCAAGCTGTGCAAAAAGGATAACAGCGGCGCCGAGGATGTTGAGATGGGCAAATGCTTGGAGAATGTCAAAGTGGTGGCAGGCGATTCTCGTGATGCCAATGGACGTGGACGATTCTTTCCCTTTGTGCCCGAACATCATTTGATACCCTCGCATACGGACAAGAAGTTCTGGTACTGGCAGTATATCTACTACAAGACAGATGAGGTTTGAGATTGAGATTCTCACAAGAATTAAAGTACTTTGCTAACTTATATTCCCATCTACTTTTACAGGGTCTGGATTGCTGTTCGGATTATGCCATATCATTTCACTATGTCTCGCCCAATCAAATGTATGTCCTGGACTATTTAATATATCATTTGCGACCATATGGCATAGTCAATAAGCCAGATGTCTTGCCCAATAAGCTGGCGGTGGGCGAACTGATGCCGGCACCAAAACAGCCAAAGGAGATCGTGGAATCCAAGCCGCCGGAGGAGTCGAATACGACCGAATCGGAAAAGGAAGCACAGTGATTCGAGCTCGTTGCTTTGCCATGTATATAGAACTTGTGTAAATATATTTCGATCGACTTAGATCCAACTCAGTTTAACATACTTTGCCATTTCCATATGTTGTCTCTTGTATTAGCTGAATTCGCTTTATGAAAAAATGCTCTTGAGTTGTACAAAAACAAACAACAAAAAAACTATAAAAAAAAAACCAAATAAATATATACCACAAAAAAAAAAAAAAAAAACAGCAACAAGCACTCAAGAGTGCTGTAACTTTAGTTTGTAAAGATGTCTGCGCAATTATCGTTTATAATAAATATACTAATAGATTTATATAAGATTTATATACTTATACCATAAGATTGATATACATATATATATAATATATATATAATATATATATATATATAATATATAGACATTCGATTAAGCATTCGTAATGCATATGGCACATAATTACTTTCTAAGACAACGGTAATCAATTATATGCATAAATACTGGCCCATATAGTTAGACATAATTTAATAAATTTTATATTAACATAAATTAGTTGATAAACTTTAATATATAAATTATATATAAATATCAAAGTATTTATATACTCAGGCATTAGCTCTGAGAAAATGTATTACACGCTATTATTAATCTTATAATATTTAATAAAAAATCGTATTAGAAACTCAAAAGAAAGAAATTATAAGAGCAAGACATTCTGTTTTATTTTCCGATATTTCTTTTTGGGTTTTTACAAATAAATTAAGTCAAATTCTTATCTTTCGTTCTCTACAGTCTTTGTTTTAGCCACCTTTCCATATAATTTATAAATCTACCGACAGGTAGAAAGGTAAACCATAATTCCCTTGTAAAATTAGGAATTTAGCTTTAATGCTGACAAAGATATGTAGTATCTTATATCCAACCTCTATAATTATTTAGAATTTTTGTCAGTATCCTATATCTATTTGGGATTCTTATCAATATCCTATACCTTATACAGTCTTTATACCATAAGGAAAGCCCATTTGTTTTGTTTAAATATGAATTTACATCTATTATAACGAATGTCTGTTGTCAGTCTTCGACTTATTCATTCTTATTACGTGGAATTTCATCTAGTTTTGTGTTCTACTTAAAGTGGAAAGTCAATAATTCGTTAACAAACTCAAATCTAACCCAGCTTCTGATCACCCAACAACGACCTCCCAGCGCATAGCAAGTAAGAACCATATGTCAGTTCAACAATGGCAATTGTTTTGCTTTCGGTTCTGTTTTCAGTTGATATTGTGCAAGGCTGTAACTTTTACCATTTTCATATACGTGCAGTATTACAATAGCTAAAAAAAATATGCCATAATAAATAAAAGAATATCAACAATGTGGATTACTCTCGATGTTACTTTAAGAACCTGCAGTATTATCCATGGTAGGTTCAGTTCATCATCGCAAGCGAAAGCAGCTACCTGTGCGGACTTTATCTTTATCGACAAATAATATTTATTTTTTTTAAGTCTAATTTGTATATTGAATTTAAGAAGTTTGGTGTCAGTGCAAGTGTAAGCTTTCCAATCAATATGTAATGCAATCAATAATTTTTGTGCTCTAAGTGCTACATAAAATTTACAAATTAAGTTAGTGATAGCATTGGACAGCTAAAATTAAAAGAAATGTGTTCACCTTAAAAATAAATCAATTATTCAGTTTATAAAATAAATGACGGTATTATTAATCGTTTAAAATAAGGAAAATAATTTTATTTATTAACTGTGTTAAACAAATTACGTTAAAAATTTTCAAAATATTTCATACATAGTTCATTAATAAACTAAATTAATCAAAAAATTATTAATATTTATATATAAAACATGTATGTTTTTAATTTAATTAAATACATTAAATTAATTAAAAAATATTAATTTTAATTTTAATTTTTTACCCAGCTCAACACACCAAAAAATTGAATTTATTAAATTGATTTAATATTTAATTTTATAAATTAATTTTAGCGATTAATTAATTATACTAAAACTATTATTAATTAAATAAATTAAAAAATTTTAAGTTGCTTGAAAATTTGATTGAAGTAGGTATTTAAATTATTGAACCCATTAAATTAATTGAATTTATTATAAGCAATTTGTAAATTTTCCCTAGTTTCGGTTTGGATTATAACTAATTAAATACTTAACATATATATCATCTAGGTATCCTGCTATCCAAAGCTAACTATTCTATCATCAGCGAATTTCTTTATCGACTGTTATTTTATTTGCTTCTAAGCTATAACTATTTGAGAATTATACAAATTTAGTTAAAGAAATTGTAAAATAAATTAAATGAAACTGTTCAAAGGCAAGTGCAGAAGAATAAAAGTTGAAATCCGCAGAAAAGTGAAATGCTGCTGACATATTAGCCTTCTCTAAGCCTCACAAACAAAGACGCTCGAGAAGTCTCTGAAAACTAGAGTATAACATAAAAACGTTGTCTTTTCACAAACAACATATAAAGCGTAAGAAATGACTGCCAACATTCTATTAGGACGATCGTTATTAAATGAAAGTGAGTTAATGCACTGATGTCATTGATTTGCATTTTCTATATCCCAATAATTATACGATATTCCTATTTCTTTGCAGGACGTTGCAACAAACGTTCGATAGTCTTACTGATTGTCGGCCTGGTCGTTGGCTTCCGCCTGGCCGTGCTTTTTGTCTACTCATCCATTCCGGAACATGGCGATGTCAAAGATGCCCATCAGAGTTATGATGTGAGGGTGTTCTCTAGTCCTGACCTGGATATCGGCAGGCACGAGCATTCGAATGAGAACACAAGCATAGCAGAGAAGTTGCATAGTGAAGTGCGCATTCTCTGCTGGATTATGACAAATCCCTCCAATCATAAGACGAAGGCGATCCATGTAAAACGTACCTGGGGCAAGCGATGCAATAAGCTGATCTTCATGAGCTCAGCCAAGGATGAGGAACTGGATGCTGTGGCCCTACCCATAGGCGAGGGACGCAACAATCTGTGGGGCAAAACGAAAGAGGCCTTCAAATATATCTACGAGCATCATATCAAAGATGCAGACTGGTTCCTCAAGGCTGACGACGACACCTACACGATTGTGGAGAATATGCGCTATATGCTATATCCCTATAACCCTGAGACACCTGTCTATTTTGGTGCCAGATTTAAGCCATATGTCAAACAGGGCTATATGTCCGGCGGAGCTGGTTATGTCCTTAGTCGAGAGGCAGTGCGTCGCTTTGTTGTGGAAGCGCTGCCCAATCCCAAGCTGTGCAAAAAGGATAACAGCGGCGCCGAGGATGTTGAGATTGGCAAATGCTTGGAGAATGTCAAAGTCATGGCAGGCGATTCTCGTGATGCCAATGGACGTGGACGCTTCTTTCCCTTTGTGCCCGAAAATCATTTGATATCCTCCCATACGGACAAGAAGTTCTGGTACTGGCAGTATATCTACTACAAGACAGATGAGGTTTGAGATTGAGATTCTCACAAGAATTAAAGTACTTTGCTAACTTATCTTCCCATCTACTTTTACAGGGTCTGGATTGCTGTTCGGATTATGCCATATCATTTCACTATGTCTCGCCCAATCAAATGTATGTCCTGGACTATTTAATATATCATTTGCGACCATATGGCATAGTCAATAAGCCAGATGTCTTGCCCAATAAGCTGGCGGTGGGCGAACTGATGCCAGCACCCAAAGAGCCAAAGGAGATCGTGGAATCCAAGCCGCCGGAGGAGTCGAATACGACCGAATCGGAAAAGGAAGCACAGTGATTCGAGCTCGTTGCTTTGCCATGTATATAGAACTTGTGTAAATATATTTCGATCGACTTAGATCCAACTCAGTTTAACATACTTTGCCATTTCCATATGTTGTCTCTTGTATTAGCTTTATGAAAAATGCTCTTGAGTAAAACGAAAAGAACAAAAACAAAAAAAAAAAAAAAAAAAAAAAAAAAAAACAAATAGATAAATACCAAAAAAAAAAAAAAAAACAGCAACAAGCACTCAAGAGTGCTGTGACCTTAGTTTGTAAAGATGTCTGCACAATATACTATAAGATTGATATACATATATATATAATATATAGACATTCGATTAAGCATTCGTAATGCATATGGCACATAATTACTTTCTAAGACAACGGTAATCAATTATATGCATAAATACTGGCCCATATAGTTAGACATAATTTAATAAATTTTATATTAACATAAATTAGTTGATAAACTTTAATATATAAATTATATATAAATATTAAAGTATTTATATACTCAGGCATTAGCTCTGAGAAAATGTATTACACGCTATTATTAATCTTATAATATTTAATAAAAAATCGTATTAGAAACTCAAAAGAAATACTATTCATTCTGTTTTATTTTTCGATATTTCTATTGGGTTTTTTTAAATAAATTGCTGTAGCCACCTTTCAATTTAACTTAGAAATCTACCTACAGGTAGAAAGGTATACCATAATTCCCTTTGTAAAATTAGGAATTTAGCTTTAATACTGACAAAGATATGTAGACAGGAATATATAATTTTCGCTGAACCTTAGAAGACAGTGAACTTATATTTACCTACTACATATTTTGATACCCTGAACTCATTAAAAATAAAAATTAAGGGTATAATGGTTTTGAGAAAATTTATACAATAGGTAGAAGAAATTGTCGTAAATAAATTACAACAAAATACAAAAAAATAAAAAACAAAAAAAATATTTAAAAATTAATTCAAACAACACTTGAAGTTATAATTCTGAAATTCTATAAATATACCTATATCTAATAATTAGTAGGAATTCTTATTAGTGTCCTATACCCATCCTCTATAATTATTCTTTTCAGTATCCTATATTAATTTAGAATTCTAATCAATATCCTATACAGTCTTTATACCAACGGGAAGCCCATTTGTTTTGCTTAAATATAAATTTACATTTATTTTAACGAATATATGTCTGAGTTTAGAATTAGTCATTCTTATTACTTGGAATTTCATCTAGTTTTGAGTTCCATTTAAAGTGGAAACTCAATAATTAATTGACAAAACGTAAATCTAAACCGGCTTCTGATCACTCAGCATATGATTCACTATGACTGCGGCTCACTTAGCGGATTAATTAGTTTAATGTATATAAGATAAACGACCACCCAGCGCATAGCGTAAAAACCATATGTCAATTAAACAATGGCAACTGTTTTACTTTCGGTTCTGTTTTCTGTTGATATTGTGAAAGGCTGCAAATTTTACCATTTTCATATACGTATTAAAACAGCTAAACAAAAATGCCAAAATAAATAAAAGAATATCAACAATGTTGATTACTCTCGATGTTACTTTAAGAACATGCAGTATTATCCATGGTAGGATCAGTCAAAAATCGCAAGCGAAAGCAGCTACCTGAACAAACTTTAATCGACAAAAAATATATTTTTTTAATAGTATGATTTATATATTGAATTGAAAATGTGCGGTGTTAGTGCAAAGTGTAAACTATCCAATCAATTTGATAATCAATTTACAAATTAATTAATTGATAAAATTAGACGGCTTAAATTTAAATAATTATTTTATTAAATGTGTTAAAAAAAAATTATGTTAAAAATTTTCAAAATATTTAATACATAATTTATAAATAAACTTAATTAAGAAAATTAATCAAATAATTATTAATAATTATATATTAAATTGTTGTACGTTTTTAACCTTATTAAAAACATTAAAATAATATAAATTTTAAATTTTAAGCTTAAATTTATTGCTTTTTCTAACTCAGCACACCAAAAATTGAATTTTTTAAATTTATTCAAATTAATGAATTTTTTAAATATATTATATTATATATTATTTATATATATAATTTAATCGATTAATTAATTATACTAATATTACAGTTATTTAAATGGATACAAAAATGAAAAATTTAAGTTTATTTAAAATTTAATTAAATTGAGTAAATGCATTTAAATTATTGAATCCATTAAATGTATTGAATTAATTATAAGCTATTTGTAAATTTTTCTTAGCTTCGAGTGGATTTTTTTTTATTATAACTAATTAAATACTTAACATATAATATCACATCTAGATATCCTGCTATCCAAAGCTAACTATTCTATCATCAGCGAATTTCTCTATCGACTGCTAATTCAACTACATCCAAGTTATTACTATTTGAGAATTATACAAATTTAGTTAAAGAAATTTAAAAAAAAATTAAAAGAAATTGTTCAAACGCAAGTGCAGAAGAATAAACGCTGAACTCTGCAGAAAATGTGAAATTCTGCTGACATATTAGCTTCCCCACGCCTTATAAACAAAGACGCTCGAGAAGTCTCTGAAAGCTACGGACTAAGTTCCTAGAGCATAACATAAAGACGTTGTCTTTTCACAAACAACATTTAAAGCATAAGAAATGACTGCCAACATTCTATTGGGACGATCGTCATTAAATGAAAGTGAGTTGACGCTTTGTTGCCATATATTTGCATTTTATATATCCTAATTATTATAGATCTTCCTTTTTTTGCAGGACGTTGCAACAAACGTTCGTTAGTCTCACTGATTGTCGGCCTGGTTATTGGCTTCTGTCTGGCCGAACTGTTTGTCTACTCATTCACGCCGGAACGTGGCGATGTCAAAGATGCCCATCAGAGACATGATGTGAGGGTGTTCTCTAGTCCTGAACTGAATATCGGTACGCACGAGCATTCGAATGAGAGCACAAGCATAGCAGAGAAGTTGCATAGTGAAGTGCGCATTCTCTGCTGGATTATGACAAATCCCTCCAATCATAAGACGAAGGCGATCCATGTAAAACGTACCTGGGGCAAGCGATGCAATAAGCTGATCTTCATGAGCTCAGCCAAGGATGAGGAACTGGATGCTGTGGCCCTACCCATAGGCGAGGGACGCAACAATCTGTGGGGCAAAACGAAAGAGGCCTTCAAATATATCTACGAGCATCATATCAAAGATGCAGACTGGTTCCTCAAGGCTGACGACGACACCTACACGATTGTGGAGAATATGCGCTATATGCTATATCCCTATAACCCTGAGACGCCTGTCTATTTTGGTGCCAGATTTAAGCCATATGTCAAACAGGGCTATATGTCCGGCGGAGCTGGTTATGTCCTTAGTCGAGAGGCAGTGCGTCGCTTTGTTGTGGAAGCGCTGCCCAATCCCAAGCTGTGCAAAAAGGATAACAGCGGCGCCGAGGATGTTGAGATTGGCAAATGCTTGGAGAATGTCAAAGTCATGGCAGGCGATTCTCGTGATGCCAATGGACGTGGACGCTTCTTTCCCTTTATACCGGAAGATCATTTGAGAGCCACGGTTGACAAAAGCTACTGGTACTGGCAATACATTTATTACGAAACAGATGAGGTGAGAGACCTTTACCTTATATATTTATATTATCAGAAGACTTAATTTTCTTTTACAGGGTCTGGATGCTTGCTCCGATTATACTATATCCTTTCATTATATCAAGCCCAATCAAATGTATGTGCTGGACTTTTTTATATATCATTTGCAACCATATGGCATTGTTAAAAGGCCAGATGCTTTGCCCAAGAAATTGGCGTTGGGCGAACTGATGCCAGAGCCCAAAATTCCACTAGAGACCCAAGGGTCCAAGGAACCAAAGGATTCGAATACGACTGAAACAGTAAAGAAATGATTCCAGCATGATGTAATGTCATGTATATAAAACTTGTGTAAATATCGCTGGATCAGTGTAGATCCGACTCAGTTTAACATAATTTGCCATTTTTGTATGTCCACTTGTCGTTTTATAAAAAAATGCTCCTGAGTTATATAAGAACCAAAAATAAACACTAATAAACAACGAAAACAGCGCTCAAGAGTGTTGTAAATTCAACTTGAATTTACAATTTGTTTGCTGCAAACGGCTTGGTAAGCAGTTTGATTGCTTGCAAGCTGCTTGCCACAAGCACTGCTTGCGTTTGGTTAAACGATAACAATGCTTACATACCAAAATGTTTTCACATTTAATAAATATAAGCTTTTGGTTTATAAGCTGTATTTTATATTTAGGTTTAAAATTCAAATTTTAAAGTTTAAAAATATTTCCAATAAATAAATATATAGGCCGATTAATTTTTGTATTTAATACAATATTTAATAAAGAGACAATAAATGTTTTTTAGTTTATAAACTGTATTTAATATTAAATTAAAAACGAAATATTTGTTGTATAACTTTAGATACGCTTCTTATAAATAAATTTATAAGCCGTATAATGTTAAATTTGTATTTAATGAAATATATATAGAATTTTTAACAATTGTCTTTTTTTAAGTCAATTTAAATAAAGACATTAAATAAAATTTAAATGGAGCCTATAAGAAGCGAAGCTAAGACTGCTTCAAGTTCTAGTCGCATCGATAATTCCCATTACTTCGGTTCAGCTCTAAATATAACTTAGAAATATTATAAAGATATTTTTTAACAGGTAAGAAAGCTCTAATCGAGACTGCTGAACCCTTCGAGGAACTGGTATATCAATTTAAGTGATGCGTCGATTATTTTCTGCTTATGCTTATGGGCTTACTATAGGAGCTTAATTGTTTAATAACTTTTTTGTAGACGGACAATCTTCATAAAACTTTCAGACCGTGATGATCGCATTAAAATTTGTGTATTCGCTAAAACACAAGTCTCTAGTATTTGAAATACGATTTTTGAAAATTTTGACGGTGGGCGTGAAATATGAAAAAATCCGAAATTCTTAAAAGTACATATAAATCGACGTTTTAAATTTGTAAACATAATTTTCAGCTGATTTTCGATAAGGTTTTTAATCGATAACAAAAAACGAGAGTAGTTATAGATTTTTGGAAACCTTATACGGACTTACGAATAAAAATTTCACTAGCTCTTATATCTTTTGAAATCGACGCGTTTATACATACGGACGGACAGACAGACGGATAGAACTAAATCAACTCAACTCGTCGCTTTGATCAAAAATATATGTACTTTATGGTGTCTGCCACGCCTTCTTCTGCCTATTACATACTTTTAACAAATCAACACTTGAAATTATAATTCTGGAATTCTATAACTATACTTATATCTAATAATTAGTAGGAATTCTTATTAGTATCCTATATCCATCCTCTATAATTATTCTTTTCAGTATCCTATATCAATTTAGGATTCTTATCAATATACACTCAATACAATATAAAATACAGTCTGTACCATAAGGGAAGCCCATTTTTTTTGCTTAAATATAAATTTACATTTATTTTATCGAATATCATGTGAGTCTTAGACTTAGTCAATCTTATTACTTGGAATTTCATCTAGTTTTGAGTTCCATTTAAAGTGGAAACTCAATAATTAGTTGACAAAAACGTAAATCTAATCTGATTCACTATGACTGCGGCTCACTTAGCCGGATTAATTAGTTTAATGTATATAAGATAAACGACCTCCCAGCGCATAGCGTAAAAACCATATGTCAATTAAACAATGGCAACTGTTTTACTTTCGGTTCTGTTTTCTGTTGATATTGTGAAAGGCTGCAAATTTTACCATTTTCATATACGTATTAAAACAGCTAAACAAAAATGCCAAAATAAATAAAAGAAAATCAACAAGGTTGATTACTCTCGATGTTACTTTAAGAACCTGCAGTTTTATCCATGGTAGGATCAGTTAAAAATCGCAAGCGAAAGCAGCTACCTGAACGGACTTTATCTTAATCGACAAACAAAATTTTTTTTAAAGAGTATAATTTATATTGAATCAAAAGTGTTCGGTGTTAGTGCAAAGTGTAAACTAACCAATCAATTTGTAATTCCATCAATAGTTGTCGTATTCCAAGTGCTAACCTTACAAAATAAATCAACTATTCAATTAATAAAATAAATTGAGCCAATTAAATTAAAAATAATTCAATTAATTTGATTTATTACATGTATTAAAACAAATAGGTTAAGAATTTGCATAACATTTACTAAATAATTTCTGAATAAACTAAATTAATAAAAATAATCAAATAATTTATAAATTATATATTAAACTTTTTTTACTTTTTTAATTTAATTAATTTAATTTAATCAAACTTATTAAATTGATCAAACTTTTATGGTAAAAAAAAACCACACACAAAAATTTAATAAAGTCAATTTATTCAAATTATTGAATTAATTAAATTAAATAATTAATTAATTATAAATATTAATATTAATTAAGTAGATTAAATAATGAAATTATTTTAATTGATTAAATAAATTAATTGAAATAATTAAATTGATTTAAATTATTGAATCTATTAAATTAGTTTAATTAATTATATTAAAAGCTATTTGTAAATTTTGCCAAGGTTCGGGTGAAATTATTGCTATAATCGCGCGATTATAACAAATTAACTAATTAACATACAAAATGTGAGCAGGTTATCTTAGCTTATCTTAGCTATCCTGCTAAAAGCTAATCCAAAGCTAACTATTCTATCTGAAATCTTCGCTATCGACTGCTAATTAAACTCCTCTAAGTTATAAATTTTTTAAGACAAGTGCAGAAGAATAAAAGTTGAAATCTGCAGAAAATGTGAAATGCTGCTGACATATTAGCTTCCCCACGCCTCACAAAGAAAGAGGCTCGAGAAGTCTCTGAAAACTAAGGACTAAGTCCCTAGAGCATAACATAAAGACGTTGTCTTTTCACAAACAACATATAAAGCATAAAAAATGACCGCCAATATCCTATTGGGACGATCGTTATTAAATGAAAGTGAGTTGACGCTCTGTTGCCATATATTTGCATTTTCTATATCCCAATAATTATAGATCTTCCTTTTTTTGCAGGACGTTGCAACAAACGTTCGTTAGTCTCACTGATTGTCGGCCTGGTCATTGGCTTCTGTCTGGCCGAACTGTTTGATTACTCATCCACGCCAGAACATGGCGATGTTAAAGATGCCCATCAGAGTCATGATGTGAGGGTGTTCTCTAGTCCTGAACTGGATATCGGCAGGCACGAGCATTCGAATGAGAACACAAGCATAGCAGAGACGTTGCATAGTGAAGTGCGCATTCTCTGCTGGATTATGACAAATCCCTCCAATCATAAGACGAAGGCGATCCATGTAAAACGTACCTGGGGCAAGCGATGCAATAAGCTGATCTTCATGAGCTCAGCCAAGGATGAGGAACTGGATGCTGTGGCCCTACCCATAGGCGAGGGACGCAACAATCTGTGGGGCAAAACAAAGGAAGCCTACAAATATATCTACGAGCATCACATCAGCGATGCAGACTGGTTCCTTAAGGCTGACGACGATACCTATGTCATTGTAGAGAACATGCGCTATATGCTATATCCCTATAACCCTGACACGCCTGTCTATTTTGGTGCCAGATTTAAGCCATATGTCAATCAGGGCTATATGTCTGGGGGAGCTGGTTATGTCCTGAGTCGTGAGGCTGTGCGTCGCTTTGTGGTGGAAGCCTTGCCCAATCCAGAACTGTGCAAAAAGGATGACACTGGCGCCGAGGATGTTGAGATGGGCAAATGCTTGGAGAATGTCAAAGTGATGGCAGGCGATTCTCGTGATGCCAATGGACGTGGACGCTTCTTTCCCTTTATACCGGAAGATCATTTGAGAGCCAAGGTTGACAAAAGCTTCTGGTACTGGCAGGCCATATATTACGAAACAGATGAGGTGAGAGACCTTTACCTTAAATATTTATATTATCAGAAGACTTAATTTTCTTTTACAGGGTCTGGATGCTTGCTCCGATTATACTATATCCTTTCATTATATCAAGCCCAATCAAATGTATGTGCTGGACTTTTTTATATATCATTTGCAACCATATGGCATTGTTAAAAGGCCAGATGCTTTGCCCAAGAAATTGGCGTTGGGCGAACTGATGCCAGAGCCCAAAATTCCACTAGAGACCCAAGGGTCCAAGGAAGCAAAGGATTCGAATACGACTGAAACAGTAAAGAAAACCCAATGATTCGAGCATGATGTTATGTCCGACTCAGTTTAACATAATTTGCCATTTTTGTATGTCCACTTGTCGCTTTATAAAAAAATGCTCCTGAGTTACATAAGAACCAAAAATAAATAATAATAAACGACGAAAACAGCGCTCAGAAGTGCTGTAAATTCAACTTAAATTTAAAATTGGTTTGCTGCAAACGGCTTGGTAAGCAGTTTGACTGCTTGCAAGCTGCTTGACAGAAGCACTGCTTGCGTTTGGTTACACGATAACAGAGCTTCTGGTTTATAAGCTGTATTTTAAAATTAAGTTTAAAATTCAAGTTTAAAAGCTTGAGTTTAAAGGCCGATTAATTTTTTTATTTAATACACTATTTAATAATGAGATAATAAATGTTTTTTAGTTTATAAACTGTATTTAATATTAAAATAAAAATGAAATATTTTTTGTATAACTTTAGATACATTTCTTATAAATAAATTTATAAGCCGTATAATGTTAAATTTGTATTTAATGCAATATATATAGAATTTATAACTTAAATATCGTCTGGCCTCTGTTTACTTATAAAATAAAAAGTCATCCCTGTGTTTAATTAGCTTTTGTAGAGCAAAAAATGCTACTGCTAAGTAAATTAATTAATTTGAACAATTGTTTTCTTTGACTCAAGCTAAGACTGCTTCAAGTTCTAGTCGTATCGAGAATTCCCATTACTTCGGTTCAGCTCTAAATTCAACTTAGAAATAATATAAAGATATATTAAAATTATAATTAATTAATGGCTTTCGAAATTCGTTTATTTTTCATTCTTATCATTGGTATTTCTGCGGACTACGTTTTGACTCATCTGGTTTTTAATAGATCTGATATCCGAGCCATGCAATTGGAAATCCAAAAGCAGAATTATGTGATAAAGAGGCCGCCAATCATAACCAATCCTAAGCATCACAACGATAACACTTTGCAAACGGCAAAAAGAAAACGAAAAAAGCACTATAACTATTTCTCTTCTACTACTTATGGACTCTTTAAATCTATGGATAAGTTGGATTCGATCATCAGGCATCTTTAAAGCATTTCTACAAACATCATTACAACAAAGCAGCTTGATGCTTACTCCACACAGGAGTACTGGACAAATTGTGATATATCGTATAAACTTGAACAAGATCCCCTGGACTTTAAAAGAAAATGCTATTTGAAAATAAGCAATGCATTTACTTCATTTTTGTTTTTTTAGGTTATCTATATTTATATTTATATTTTACTTAAATTTAATTTTTACTAATTAAAACAAAAAATTAAGTATAAGTAAGATCGAAAATTATCAACATAAATAAATTTAAAGAAATATATGTGCCTAACTAGACTTGGAAAGAAAATACCATTTGAGTTGAGGCAATGCGTTTAGTATTTTATTTTAAGTTATCTATGTATATTTATATTTATATTTTATATTAAAGAAAATTTTTACTAACTGAAAAAAAAAAAATCGAGTAAGATCGAAAAATGTTATTTAAAATTTTTTATAATATAAAAAATGTTGATAATATAAAAATAAAATTAAATATAATTTAAATTTTACTAATTGAAAAAAGTAGAAGTAAAATCGAAAAAGTATATTGAATATATAAAAATATAAATTAACAATAATTAAATTTATAAACAATAAAATGCAATCTAATCGAAATTATTTTAATTCTCATGCGAAAAGTGGAAAGAGTTGACTGATATTAACGCTGACCCTATTGAAGTTAAGGCTTGCTCTTTAGAATATATCTAAATAATTTAAAAAAAATTTTGTAGATATTGATTGGGAACGGGGCAACGAGGAAAGAAAAATATATTGAACACTTCAATACTAATAATGAAAAAAAGTAATAAAACTAATGACAAATATGAATTCCTATTGATAGCAACAGTGATATCGGCCGACAAAAAGATATGAAATCGCCGACAAAATTGAGAAAATTTTCAGTGCTGTCGACAAACAATCTGCGACATCCGATCTCTTGGAAAAAAAAAACTTCATAGTAAAAAAATGTTAGATGAGCAGAAAAACTATACTAACTGTATTGATAGTGAATAAAGGTAATACGTCGTTTTGTTCTGAAACTAATGCACTCTGGTCATGGTTACTTTCGTAAGTACATGAAAAATATGATAAAACATTCTGAAAACAAGGTTTTTTGGAGTGACAGTTGACGATCTGGTGCTTTATGTATTTTCATATAGACAGAGACTCCCTCTATACTATACCCAAATTTAGATATTTTTGGAATGAGCACTATAGAGTTGTTTACATTTGACTTCACACATACTATACCAGATATGGTTTCCACTGAACTCATATTCCAAATTTTAAAAGACATCAAATGTTATTATCTATACAACAGTAAGACATAGGTTATCAGCTAATTACCATGTGTGTTATATAACAACAACTAGGTCAATTAGTATATGCTCACTCTTGTTTTCCTCTTAACACTTATATTATCTCTCATTTCTTATTATCTTTCTCTCTTTGACTCTGTCATTGTTTAAATAAACATTTCTTAGCTTGATGTGCCATTTAAAAATTGTTGAATTTAGTCAAATTATTTTAGAGCTCGTGTTTAGTTTAGCTCCAATTAAAAACATTATATCAATGCGAATTTCAATAAAACTAAAGAAAAAACAAGTTAAACAACTAAACAAAAGTTAGACAAAATATAAACAATGACAATTGTTACGACCACAATTTCATCTTATTGATACAAGTGTTTCGATCTCCAAGCATGCTTCGTATGTGAAATATTTTTGAAATTCCCAGTCATAGTTAAAAGTTCATAATGACGACATCACGTTTGCTCCAAGCAGAAGGTATTGAAATGAAAATAATAAATGTAACCATGATTCATTTAATTAAAAATCATAATTTTTAGCACATCGTAAAATGATTACGCTTGTTGTCGGCTTAATTGTGACAATCTTATTTATTAAACTCTACTCAGCACCTCTTCAAATTGATGTCTTTGACAATTTCAGCATCAAAGAATTTCAAAACCCAATGAATACCAAAATTGATAAGGAAATTAATTATTAAATGGATCTCGCAATATACTTAAGAAAAGCAGAGCTTTGGGTTACCTAAGTTATCTTTCAAATATAATCATTTATCTTTATGTTCTGTTGATATGTACTAGGATATTGAGATGCAGAAAATAACAGTGAGAAACAAAGAGCAAAATAAAAAGTAAATAATTACGAGATAAAAACACTATTTGATATCTCCGTTCATAAAAAAATGACCCTTTTTAATGGTGTTTTCACAGGTGTTGTCTAATAATACAGGTGCCTGTTGACAACTATATCTCATATCTCTCTTATTCTGGGCGGTTAGTTGAGTCGGTGCCGTGAAATACTTCAGTTCACATTCGTTGGCAATTTAATTGAGAAATAAATGAATTTAAAGTTTATGTAAATTGTGAAGTTTCAGAATTTTAAAATTAAATAATAATAAAACTAATCAATAAAAGTTAAACAATAAAATATATATTAGATAAATGTGTATGTATAAAAAATATAAAAAAATTTTTATATGAGTGCTCAATAAAATAATAGTGAATTAAACAATATTTTACAGAAAATTAAACTTGTAATGTTAAAGCTTTAAAATTTAAAAAATTAAAAAACAAAATACAAATTTTTACATTGCACCAAACATTTGTAATGCTTAAATATATGTGTATATAGAAAAAAAGTCAAAATAAAACATTTTAGGTGTGCTCAAAAAAAAAAAAAAAAAAAAATTTTGCAAAAAACAATTTTTTAATTTTAAAATTACAAAAAAAAATTTATAAATTTAACGTTTACTAAAAAATTTGTAAAGCTTATATATAAGCTTGTATATACAAAATAAATAAATTATTTTATGTGTGTTCGACAAAATAATGAACTAAAAAAAATATTTCCGACAAAATTACAAATAAAAAAAAATTTTTTTTAAATTAAACAAAATATTTCGCCATTTTAAATTTTACAAATTTAACATTTTAAAAACTTTTAACATTCAACATTTGCTATAAAATTTGTGGAGCTTAGGCAAGCTTAAATATAATCATGAAATCGACTGGATCCTCTCTACTATATGAAGGTATTAAAAAACCATCTTTAGATAAAAGAATCCAAAAAATATTCAAAGAGGAATATTTTAGGAAGTCCTAGCAAACCCCATTCCTGGCGGACCCTTCTAATTGGACTGCTAATTGGATTTTGTCTGGCTCAGCTTATATCTTATATGACTATATCCGAAGATATGACTATATCTGAGGATATGAAATCAGTCAATATTTTATCGAACAATGAGCTACATACGAAGCAACTATCCAACGGTGTTGCAATACCAAATTTAGATGTGATCGAGCACGATCATCCATACGATGATACTTCGCTGGCCGATCAGCTGAAGAAAGAGGTTCGTGTGCTCTGCTGGGTCATGACAAATCCCACCAATCATAAAACGAAGGCGCGCCATGTGAAACGCACCTGGGGCAAACGCTGTAACATTTTGCTATTCATGAGCTCCGCGGCAGATAATGAGCTGCCTACAGTCAAGTTGGATGTAGGCGAGGGTCGACCGAATTTGTGGAGGAAAGTAAAGGAGGCCTTCAAGTATGTCTACAAGCATCACTATAATGATGCGGATTGGTTCTACAAGGCTGACGACGACACCTATGCAGTCATTGAGAATCTACGATATATGCTATATCCCTATAGTCCAGAGACGCCCGTGCACTTTGGCTTCAAATTCAAGCCCTTCGTTAAGCAGGGCTATATGTCGGGCGGAGCTGGTTATGTGCTCAGCAAGGAGGCATTGCGAAGGTTTGTGGTTGAAGGCATACCTGATCCCAGGATGTGTTTGCCTGGCACCGTTATCAACGAGGATATCGAAATTGGCAAATGCATGGAGAATCTGAATGTAACAGCTGGCGATTCACGTGATGTGAATGGGCGTGGTCGCATGTTTCCCTTTATACCGGAGCATATGTTAATACCCAATAAAGACCCGGGCTTTTGGTATTGGAAATATCTCTTTTACCAGACAGACGATGTGAGTTAAAAATTTTTAATACAATTTCTTCCCTCTTCCTTATATAAATCTCTCTTTTAGGGTCTCGATTGCTGTTCAGATAATGCAATATCATTTCACTATGTGGCTCCCAATTACATGTATGTTCTGGACTATCTGATCTATCACTTAAAACCATTTGGTGTGGTCAGAAAACATCCATTGCCCTCTAAACTAAAAGTGGGTGAATTAATGCCGCCACCAAAGGAAGAACCCGCCAACAGCAATGAGGATTCTGTGGATGACTATGACAGATTATATACAACTGAACCGCCAACATATTCAGCAGAACCAGATTCAAGAGAAGTTGACGATGATGCGGAGGAGCTCATAACGAGAGACAACTTGCAAGTTGAGAGAAAGATTAAAATGCTCAAAGGAGATATAAGGCGCCTGAGACATATAGATAATAATTATGTATAGCAATTATAAATATAATACTTTAGTTTAAATATACTTTATATACTTAACACATGTTATGTATGTAGAAACAAATAAACGCACTTACCCAGCTATTAGCTAACTTATTTATATTGATACAAGTGTTGGCTATCCATCTACAGATATCAATTAAAGTTCTGTAAATTTGAAAAGTTAATAATACAAATATTATTATTAATACAAATATTTGAAAAATATATATATAGTAAATATATTTTTAAAAAATATAAAAATTTTCTTTTAAAATATTTTAATTAAAAAAAAAAGAAGTTAATTAAAAAAAAAAAAAGAAGTTAATTAAACAAAAAAAAAGATTTTATAAAAAAAAAAAATAACCAATGAGAAAAAATATTGAAAACAATTTTTCTTTATTTATTCACATATTTTTATTAAAATATATTAATCTTTATATATTTTAATTCAATAAAATATATTAAAATTATTTATATATATTTTATTTTTATTAAAATATATAAATATTTATATATTTTAATTCAATAAAAAATATATTAAAATATATAAAATACTATAATAGTGTATTAAAAACAAGTTGAAAATCAGATTCATAGATACATTAGATTTTATGTAAACATTAACAAATGCAAATATGGTTTATTTATTTATTTTTTTAATTCACGTTTTGTTTGCAATCTGCGTTTTTAATTAAAAAATAAATAATTTAAAAAAACTAAAAACTTTAGAAAAAAATATATAAAATTTAAAAAAATAACAAAACATAGTTTTCTTTTTTAACTTATGCTTACTTATATTGATGAATATTTCAAATTAGAATTATCTCTGAATGAAATATTCAATTCAAATTAAACATAAATTTTAACACTTACAATAATTATTAAACTATATTTATTATAATAAAAAACAAAAAATTCGAGTTAACTGTTAAACTCAAATTATAATTATTTTTGTTAAATAGCAAATTTAGATTTTAATATAATTTTATAGTAATCAATTAACTCAAATAAACTATTATTCTTTGTATATTTAATATATTTTATAGCTTACTTTTGCACAATTCACTGATATTCCCTACTATTTATTATATATTTTATATCACTTTTTACTTCACGAAGGCGCGCTTCATTATTAAATTAATTACACGATTAATACGTAAACACAAAAAATAATAATAAAAAAAAAATTTTCCGATTAAACACTTTTTTAAACCCTGAACCCTTAGCCATGTTCGTCTGTCCTTTTATATGAATTCATATATTAATTAATAATGTTTTAAGCCATGAGCTATAGAAATTCTGAATTGAATTTCAATATGACTTGAAATGTTAATTACATATATGTATTTGTTTGGCATATATCGCACGAGTTCATCATATTTTTTCATAACCCACCTCTAGTTCTTATAATCGATACCAATCGATATTGTGAAGCTTAACTTGAAGACGATGAAAGCCAATGGCTTTAAATGCAATAGCTTTAAATGTTAAATACACAGAATATGAATATCTCTGAACATGCATTTTAGCAAATATAAACAAGAATATCTCATTATTAATCATAAAGTGCAGAAAAAGTTATTGAATTATTAATTTTCCTTTGCACAGCCATAATGCAGCCAGCCCAGGCGCAGCCGCAGCATAAATTACGCAGCGGAGCACCCGCTTGGGCATGCGTGTGCATGTGTGTGCACGCAGGTTATGTTTGCTTACAAAAATCGTAGAACGAAAAAAAAGAGATCTGTGCAGGGTTTAGGGTATCTCCTAGTCGACATCTGCCGACTAAAAAACTTTTGCTTATATATATAAGTATATACATATATGTATATATTTCACTTTTCACTTTAATTTTTGTTACGTTGTTGGCGCGCACTTTGTAGTAGTTGAAAGAACCGCAACTAATGAACGAGCTCACAACGATCACAACGAGAACACACTAGTTCAGTTAGCACCAGTTCTCAACTGAATCAAGTTCCGCCAACGTATATAACGGCTTTTTAGCTTTGGCACAGTTGCAAGTGTAATTTTTAATAAAATTAAAAAACTGTCTTTAGTTTTTGCTTCGTCTAATAGATGTAAATTTAATAAATTAAATATCATACAATCTGTACTTATTTTTCCCATAATATATGTAACCAGCTAAAGATCATTAAGGTAATATGGCAACGCCAGCTGATAAAAATTCAAACGAAAGTTAATTGAGCTATCTGGCAGCGCTATGCTCATTTGCCGCCTCTTGGAACCTGTGAATGAGTAAATTGAGCTCACTTAACTAGTCTGGCAGCGTTAAAAAATAACTGTTTTGACATTTGCACAAACAAATTTTTAAAATGCTGCTGGAACGTTTAAAGCGCTTATTGGGTCCAACGATTTATTCAATTCTTATTTGGTGCTTTGTTTTTTTCGTTTTCTTCGAATTTTACCTATTTATATTCAATAGTACGAGCCTTGCCGCATGGAACTACCTGCAGCGGCCCTACAAAGAGAACATTCGAGACGTCAATGTGGGAAATCGAAATGAAACTTGGGATAATCACAGCATTGCCAACGAGCTATATCATAAGGTGCGCATCCACTGTCTGCTCCACCTAACTAACGATCATGAGCGCCGCAAGGCAAAACACATTCTAAAAACTTGGGGCACTCGCTGCAATCGAATGCACCTCAGCGAAGTGTCCAATGTGAACAAAGCCTATCGACGCATTGCCAGGACACAATATGAGGACTTGGATTGGCTGCTGCACGTGCATGTGGATAGCTATGTGATTATGGAGAATTTGCGCTATAAACTGGCCAGCTATCAGCCAGAACGAATGATTTACTTCAGCGCCTCCCATGCTGCCTATCCGTATGCCCATGTGAGCCTGAAGGACACCACAGATTATATATTCAGTCGCCGAGCACTGCAGGAGGTGTTGAGAGCATCGCATGATGATTACCTTGCCGCCATGGAACAGGGCCCCAACGAACAGTTCTTTCCATTTCAAGTGCCCGCAGAGATTCTGCCATTTACGCTGCGCTGTTACTTCTGGAATTGGCCTTTAATCTATCGCGCCGTCTACTCCGGACAGGTGAGTATATAAATATATATAGTATATTATATATGTTTCGATTCATACTATATCTTCTCGCACAGGCCTTTAATGGCAGCATGGAAATGCCCATTATTCTGCCCTATGTCGATATGGATCAGATTTATGTGCTGGAGTTTCTGCTCTATCATTTGCGTCCTTATGGCCATGTTAATGGCATGCCTGCTTTGCCTGCAGGATCTGTTATGGAGCAGCCAGCTATCCCTAGCGATGATAAAGTCAACAGACGGCTCTCGAGGCAGGTGCGGATTCTCTGCATGGTCTTCACCTATCCACACAAATACGAGCAAGTGGTGAACACCATTCGGAACACCTGGGCAAGGCACTGCAACAAGCTAATTGTGTTCAGCACTGAGAAGCCAAAAGATGAGAGCTTTGAGGAGGTTTATACCGTTGCCTTGAATGTGACCGAGGGCTACGAGCATCTATGGGGCAAGACGAAGGCGGCTTTTAAACATGTCTACACCCATCATTTGGACGAGGCGGATTGGTTCTATAAGGTGGACGATGATACCTATGCCATACTTGAGAATATGCGTTTTATGCTGATTGACCATGATGACGCCGAGCCCATTTACTTTGGCTGCAATTTCCAGGCGGAGCACAGAGGACCCACCTATATGTCGGGTGGTGCTGGATATGTGCTTAGCCATGAGGCAGTGCGTCGCCTGGTGGAAATTGGAATCGATAAGGGTCAATGCAATACCGACTCAATTGGCATCGAGGACTACGAAATGGGTGTTTGTTTAAACCAATTGAATGTAACTGCTGGCGATTCGAGAGATAAATTTAGTCGCTATCGTTTTCTGCCCGTTGGATTGCCCAAAATGCTAGTGCCGGGCATCATAGATAAAGAGTTTTGGCTATATAACTATGTATACTTTGTGTTGAAGGAGGTATGCGCTGCTCTCTATGTCGTATGGTATTGTTTTCATATAATAAATGGATTATTTTAGGGCATTGAAAGCTGCTCATCCTATACTATTGCAATACACTATGTGGTCTACTATCAGATGTATATATTTGAATATTTTCTATATCAAATGCGTCCATATGGCATTATACTGGGTCATGAGCCGCTGGCCAATTATAGTCTGGATGGAATTTAGCTAGATGGGAAGAGGAGTATAAATTAAAAAAAAGAAATAATAGAGCTTACTTTTTTAATAACTATATATTTTTATAGGTTTTCTATTAACTACTTCTAGAGAGAGTTTTACAATTCATATATATATATTTATGTTATCAAGACAACTTTAAATTGAGGCTATGTCTTTGGCATAGTTTGATGCAGTCCTTCACTTGAGATGCCCATTTGCAAAGCTTCCATTCATTCAACTCAAGCCAAACGGACGTAATTTATAAACTACATATTCCATGATATAAAAACAGTTACTATCAACACAGTTAAATGTTATGGCCGACTTTGAGCAGCAGCCGAGGGTAACCTGTAAGTTTATTAAATATTTACATAGATATTTTAATATAAATTTGATATATTTTAGTAGACCTACATTCACAAGCTTGTTCACGAAGAGCGGCAGTCCGTGCTCATCGCTACTGCTGCCAAGAGCCACGCCCACATTGCGAAAGCAGCGCGCTATTTCCACATGCTTGATGCCATAATTGTGACTGCTGCAAATGGTGCTATTGCCATGGCCCAGAGTCACAAAACGATGCAGCGCCTCTCGACTAAACAAATTGCCACCAGAGCCTGTTCTCATATGCTGCTGAATAAAGAATAGGAAATTTTAATTCAATAGAATATTTTATAAAAAATTATAGTTAAAAGAAAACAAAAAATTTTGTATATTGTAATAGAGAATGCTTGTCATGGAATCTTATATATTAAATATCTTATATGTAATATAAATAGAAAATTATTTGTAAATAATTTAATAAATGTAATTATTCTTTTAAAATGTAATATAAATATATATTGATCTTTAAATAATGTATATTACTATAAACATTAATTTAAAATGTATTATATGTAATTTATATAATTTAATATTACTATAAATTAAATCCAATAATTTTTTCTTGTAATATAGATAGAAAAACATTTTAAAATAATTTATTATTATAAATCTAAATATTAATTTAAATCTAAAAATGTTTGTTGTAATATAGATAATATAGATTTAAATTATTAAATTTTAATATTACTACAAATAATAATAGAAAATAAAATATATATGTATATATATTTTTGTAATATAATTACAAAATTATCGTCAAATAATTTAATATTACTATAAACTAAACTATTGATTCTTAATTTCATATGTAATGTAGATAAATAACTATTTGAAAATAATATAATATTACTATAAATCTTAATATTCATTTCAAATATTTTCTTCCTTTTTTAATATATATAAATAATTATCTTAAAACAATTTAATATTTCTATAAATGTAAATATTCATTCAAAATTGATTACCTGTAATATAGATAAATCATTATTTTGAAATAATTTAATGTAATATATTAAAAAGATTTTATTTAACTATAAATGTAAATATTCATTTCGAATATCTTGTGTACTAATTATATTTGAATATATTCATATTTAATATTTAGCATATCTTATATGTATGTAAAATAGAAAGAAAATTATCTTTAGATAACTTAAGACATACTTAATATTTAAATAATAAATTAAATTAAATACATATATATAATTATAAATGTAAATATTTATTTAGAACCTTTAAGTTTATGAGAGAAGCAATATTTTATTTACTTAATTATTACTTAATGTATAGAAATTTATAATTTAATTTTTGCATCATCTTCTTACTTTGAGCAAACATAGACTCTACACTACATTTAGATGCATTTAATGAATTTCACCTCGCATATCTTTGCAGAAAACCATAGAATATAATTTTTTAATAATACCACTGCATAAAACAATTCTCTTATATCTAAAATTGTCATATCTAAATATTTAATAATAATCTAATAAGAATATGTCTAATTAGCAAGCCCTCATTCCAGTTGGCTTGAATGCGTATATTATAATAATATAATAATTCCTAATAAAAAGCAATACATCACTATAAATGTATTAAAATTCTTCTATATTCTATCTTAACTTTCAATCTATACTATATATAAGACTAATTTTAGTTATTTGCTAGCCCCACTCACATATTTAGTATACTCATAAGCAAAGCTGTCAAAGTAAATGGGCGTTTCGGGCGAGTAGTTGATCAGCAAATGCTGCAGATTCTCCATGATCACATAGCTAAGGGGAGACATGCCAAGAGATTAGCTTTATAGAGAGGCAGACTCTTGATATTTTTATTCACATACGTTTCATCGGTCACCATGAGGAACCAGTCGTATTGCTCATGATAATGCGTATAGACATGATGCAGATATTCACGCGTGCGACCCCAAGAGCTGCTGCTGCTGCTGCTGTTCCTTGTGCTCCTGCTGCTGCTGCTGGAGTTGGTTTGATTCCCGCCCATCAATATATTTTCATTTCTATTCCCGTGCTTGGCATTGAGGATGAGCAGCTTGTGGCATCGCTTGCCCCAGGTGTTCTCAATGTGCTCCACTCGCTTACCCCCCACCGGTCGCACCGTCAGCATGCAGAGTATGCGTTGGGTCACATTGTAATTGGCGGGCATCTTCCAGCGGTGCAGGGTATCTGCAGTCTGGCCGTTGCTGCTGGACAAAAGCTCAGCGCTATCGCCATAGAATTCGTGACGTGCCAGCTGCAACAGACGTGAGATGCAGCTGCCACAGATGAGGCCCAGCAGCAGCATCAGCAGCAGATGCAGTCGCTGCTTTTGCTGCTTCACGAAATTCGTATTCATTTTATTTCTGTTGTTCTTCTTCTTGCTTGGCTAACGGTAATCGTTGGCCTTTTGTTAGCGTTTTTATCTACGCTGTTCGTTAAGAGAGAAAGAAAAGGGGAGAGAGTGAAAGAAAAAGGTAGAGTAAAAGAAAAAGAGTGTGTGTGTTAGCAATTGTTAAGGAACAGTTAGAAAGTCACTGCATACAATGTATTTACAGACTGTAAAGTCTTTAGAAAGCACAGCTTTCAATAACAGTTGTGGTGACATTGCTTTAAGGCCACAGTTTTTTTGGACTAGATAATTCATTTACTTGGTGCTTATTTTATAATTTTTATATTACCACTAATATTGTATATATATATGTATATAATTCTCTTAAAACTTAATATGTTACAGTGTTAGAGTCTCTTCAATTATAATTCTTACGGTTAAAGTCACATAATTTAAACATACAGTTTTGGAGGTACTGAATTTACTTTCTTAAACTATAGATAAAATTTTTTTGAAGATTTTATTGAATTTTTTTTATTAAAAAATTTTACCAATCGAGTCAGTTCACTGTTTCACAGTCTTAGAGTCACAGCAATGGTATATTAATGACCAATTTAGAGTCACAACAAAAATGCATTGTTGCACAGCAAAGCTTTTAGAGTCACAGTAACATTTCCCTGTTAAACAATAACTCTTCAGAAATTTAAAGTCACTGATTGAGAATTGCAATCACTTAATGCTTCACAGTTTTACAGTCACTAAATAAAAACATTTCAGTTTTAGTATCATAACAATAAACTGAAATACACAGTTTTAGATTCATATCAACTGGACACTCTTCGCAGTTTAAGAGTCACCGACCACAAATGATATTGCATTACTGTTTTAGAATCACAGCAACTAAGCAACAGTATACACGTTCCATAGTTTTAGAGTCACAGTGTTCACGCACAGCTTTACACAGTTTAAGAGTCACTAAAGCACTCGTTCTACACTCTTAGAGCTCTTTGCAACACTGACAAAGCGTATTGTGCAGTCGGCTTAAAGTTGCGGTTGCTTCTCTTTTCCTATTTTCTGCTTTTTCTAAAGCTTTTTATGCAAATACAACAATGTTTATTTTTATGTAGATGGAGACAGCGCGACGTTGTTGTTGTGGGCTATTTGAACGGCTGATTGTTGTTGTTGTGATTGCTGAAATACCAAATTAACACATTCTTGTGCACTGACGCAGCAGCCGGTAAAGCCAAAAGCAAAAAAACGAATTTTAATACAAAAAAAAACTTAAAAAAAAAACTTGCAAGATGCGGTTGACCTTCAGGCCAGGTCCGCTTCACACACAGGCAGCGTTGCACCTCTTTATTTATTTTTTTGTTTTTTTTTTCTTTTTCTTTTCGTTGGCTTAATTCGATTTGGAATTGCTAAATTTTTAAACTTTTGCTAGCTGTTTGCCGGTTTGTGTCTTCTTCTTCTTCATCTTCATCTTCTTCTTATTCTTCATTCGCTTTAGCTGTAGGCCACCGTCACAAATCGCTGGCTCCTCTGCCGCCGAGCGGCGTGCATGAGTGCGAGCGAGAAAGGAAGAGCGAGCAAACGACTGAGCGAGGGGGTGGGGGGAGTGAGCGCGCTCAATTATGCGACGCTCGTTCCGTTTCGTTTTGTTTATTTACTCGAAGAGAGTCGCCGCAGCAAACACACACACACGTAAAGAATATATGTGTGTATGTATGCATATATAAAACAAATATAAATACAAACAACATTAATGCCACTAACATACATATGTATATATAAACAACACGGCACAGCGCGATGTCGACTTAACGCCTTGACGATCGTTGACAGACTTGCGAGGTGTTTGTTTCTCTCTGTTTAAGTTTCTGCTTCTTTGTTGTTGTTTTTGTTATTTTTTGTTTTTGGTACGTGCGCGCTACAATCCAAACGACACTTGACTTGCGAACCAGTGTGGCCATAATGTTAAAGTTTAGAGATGAACAACTATGCAAGTGATGGCACTTTCAGTCATGGCTCATACGCACAGTGGAACTGAGCGCTCAAAATAGTAATTGGTTTGTTATTCAAATACAAAATAATAAATATATCAAATTTAATAAAAATACAATTTTAATTTTTTTTTGAAATAAAATTAACTAATATATAAAATAAAACTAAATTCAAAATTTAATTTAAATTAAAAATATTGGATAAAAAATAAAATTAATAAATATATGAAAACATATATATTTTAAATATAGAATTAAATTAAAATTAAAATTAGAATTTAATTTAAAATAAAAATTATTTTATAATAAATGAAATAATATACATATTGTAGAATTAAATTCAGATTAAGTTTAAATTTAAATTAACATTTTTTTAAACTATAAAATAAAATAAAATTTTAGATTTCTAAGTAAACTAAATGAAATAATATATAAAATAAAAAGAATATGTAAAATTAAATAATTTAATTTTTAATAAAATATTTATTTACTATTTTATATTTATAATATATTGGAGAAGCAAAAACAAAAAATACAAAGTTAGTGTTGTTATAAAAAAAGTGTAGAGTTGAAAAATAAATTTCTTGAAAGCGCCTAATTTTAAAAGCTTATCGATACTTCTTATTTTCTTACAATATCTATATGTGATTTCTTGTTCTCTTTAGCACCTGACAAACAGGTCTAAATGCTACATTTATGTGTTTCATATTTCTTATTGGTGTTTTGTTTACTTACTGGCATTCCACTAGCCTGCTCAAAGTCCAAACCCTGATTATATTTTAAATTTCGTTTTCTCTTTTAAACCGTGGAATTTTTATTAAATAATATTTTTTTTCTTTAAGTTTATTGAGCCATACTCCAGTAACCCCTTTGTTAGCTTAGTCTCTATTGATTCTGAATAATGTTTTTAACATGAGAAAGTCTTAATATAAATATGGAATATAAATTAAAAATATATAACAAATTATGAAAATACTTTCTCAGTGGGAAAAAATTGTAGGTATTATACCAAAGAGGATCCTAAAGACTTCCCAAGCTATATAAAAAAAATTATAGTTCGGGTTTTATATAGATTATTATTATTAGCCTAAAAGTATGCTATTGATAACAAATTTGAAAACACAAATTCCAATAAAGCGGAGAACTTTTAACTATTGAATTTAAATTTTTTAAATACATTTGTTATTTTGAAAAAAATATTTTAATTTTTTAATTGATAAAAAAGTAAGAAGCATTTAAAAACTCAAAAATTATATTTAAATAAATAAAATATATATAATATAAAAACACACAAATATATTATTAAATATTAATTTATTTCTCTCTCAAATTTAATAGATAATAATAATAAACATTTAAAATCTAATTGCTGCACCTCAGACAACCTCCAATTTAGGGATAAATACCACCATTCGTGTCACGGTTATTTGCCGCATTCACGTAACTATCGGCTGAGATGGCTTTCAGTGAATTATCCAAGGACTTAATGGTCTCTGCACCCACTGAAACCTGGGCAACGGGTGCACGTTCATCGAGCTGCACATTGGACGAAGCTATGGCCAGTTTCTTTAGAACATAGGGCACTCGGCTGACAACTGCATTGAAGCCGTGCACATCGTCCGCCGTATAGGTAACGGTTCTCTTATAGCCATCCGGATCGATGAGGCTGTACGAGCCGCGCACGAAATAACCATCGCGTGTCTCCCGATGATCCTTGATGTCGCCCGTGCTCTGATCATTCACAGCATAGTCGTAGCTGTAGCTGGCGGGTGGAAAGATTTCCGGCTGCCTCACCTCGTGCAGCACGGGCAACGGCTGTGGGAATAGTGGAGCCGATGCACTTCCACCCTGTGCTACGGCATTATCGCCATTCACCTGCTGGGCATTGTAATCGTAGCCAGCGGGCGTGGCCTGAGAATTCTCAGAATTCGTGCGCGTTGTCTGATAATTGGGTTGATAATCCTCGACGGAATTGGACGAAGACTGCTCCAATGAGTTGATCTCATTTAAATTGATCTTTCCATTATTATAATTGTGATTGTTATCATTATTATTATTATTATTATTGTTTAAGACGTACTCCGCTTGAACTGTTCCAATTAGCGCCAAGGCAAGCAGCACCAACTGCAAGGAATTCGTTTAAAAACTGATAACAAATTTCCTTCAAATTCAAAACTAACCTTAAAATCCATTTTAAATTAATTTATAATTTTTTTGTGCTCTTCCGCTTGTTTGTGCCCACAAATTGTCAGCTAACTATGCTTTGAATTGACGTAGCTCAAGGTTTTTATACCACATTGCTCGACATATTACTTCATATCATCATTTACCGTTATACAATGTCATGCTCATCAATGAGGTGATTATACTTTCGTTTTTTTCTTCGATTTTCTGTGTGCGCATTATTTGTGCTGCGTAAGCGTTTAAAAATTTTGTGAAATGGCAATAAATGAAGACAGAACTACGCGACATCCAATTAGAGAAGGGAAATAACACAATTGATCTATATTTAAATTCGACTTTGGAGTTAGTAAAAAGGGTCACCGCTGGCGTTGCCAGCTGACAAGATAATTGAAAATCTATAAACTTTATTTTAGTAATTATTTCTGTATAGCTCCGCTGCCTAAAATGATTACATAAATATATTGATTATGTTGTTAACTTGAAGACAACATAGCAATAAAAATAAAATATTTATAAAATTATGATAAAATATACAAAATTAATGAATATGCTATTTCACTCTAATGATACACGGTCACACTCAGCAACCTATACTATTTTGCTATTAAATTGATAATTATTTCGATCATTCAAAAAAGCTCTAAAAATGTATTTTGTGTTTATTTTGTTGTGCTATTAAATTGATAACTATTTTGATCATTCAAAAAAGCTCTAAAAATGTATTTTGTGTTTATTTTGTTGTGCGGCACTGCCTTAAAAAAAATAAAAATAAAACTTTTATTTAATTTAAAGATAACTAAGACTCATTGCTGATTTTGGCAAATTATAAAATTTTACTCATAAATAATTGATAATATTCATAAACAATTTGATATTTTACTTTTAACTTATTTAGATATTAACAAAAATAATAAAATATAAATTAATAATTATTCTGTTAAGTTTCGCTGCCTGAAAAAGAAAAGCAGAAATCATAATTATTCGGCTACGATGATGATTTACAAATTCACAGTGAACCTTTGAGCTTATTCAAATTGAGCTACAATTGAGCAAGCAGTTCACTCAACAAATGTATTAAATACATAATCTGCAGTCAAAACAAATCCATCATGCAAAAGAAAGTGATATTTTCATATTGTGCATAAACGGTCACACTGCAGTGCGAAGCATCAAACCGGTCGTTTGTTTGGTTTTATTTTGTTCTGTTTTTTTTTTGTGTGTGTTAAAAGATGTGTTTTTTGCTGCCGCAATCGCAGCTTAGACGTCGCGTCGAGCAGAACATAGCGCGGACTTAACAATGGCTAAGCTCAGATCGTGGCAGTTGCGCGGTCAGCTGCAGCTGTTTACCGGCTTCATAACGGGATTCGTTTGCGCTTTTCTGCTGCTTCTCTACATTTACGATGTGCACAATGGCATCAGCTGTTGGCCAACCAGCAGCAGTAGCAGCAGTGGAAGCAGTGGAAGTGGAAGCAGTGGAAGCAGCAGCAGCATTGAAATTAGTGGAAGCAGCAGCAGTGGAAGCAGCAGCAGCATTGAAATTAGTGCAAGCAGCAGCAGTGGAAGCAGCGACTACTCCTCCTCTTTTGCAGCGCAGAGATTCGAGGAAGATTTGTCGCCTGTCACCATTCGTGTATTGTGCATGGTGCTCACCTGTCCGGCCTATGTGGAGCTCTATGCCCAGCATGTGCACGCCACCTGGGGTCAACGCTGCAGCAAGCTGATCTTTGTGAGCAGCGAGAACTATGAACCGCTGGACGTCGTTCAGGTGGTCGACTCTGATGGCGGCAACTATGAAGATTTGTGGAATAAGACACGAGAGGGTTTTCGATATGTTTGGCAGGAATATGGCGAGCAATACGATTGGTTTCTCAAGGCCGACGATGATACGTGAGTGCAGCTAGCGATGTGTGCGTGTCGATTGTTTTGTTGGAGGGCACGAAAAAGGCATTTGTTGAGTGAAAACGAAAGTGAATGAGTGATAAATAGATATAGATGAGTTAAATATAAATAAACGCTAAAGTGAATGAGTGTAATACATAAATATGGAGTCAATTGTGTACAAAAAATTTGAGTCACGCCTAATAGGGGCTAGAATGCATATGAAATATCCTAAATTCAAAAGAATTCTTAATTTTGACTTGCGAAAAATACGCAAAGTGTATGAAGAATTTATAAAATGTATTTTTTATTTCATACAATTAGAATAATTTTCAATTTTGATTCCAGATAGAGCACAAATTATATGCATAATGTATCAAATTAATTTGTATAGCTAATAACTGTATTATAATAATATTACAGTTTGACAGCCAGTGATGTGTGCTTACAGTTTATGAATCACAACTTCGAGACATTGCTTTGTTTTTTTTTTTTTTTTATTTATTTATTTTTAATACTTTAAAAATAAAAACTTTATGCAAATATAAACTGAGTTTGATAAATAAAAAAATGAATAGATATTAGATTAAAAAAGTTTTCTTTATAAGTTATTTAAAAAGTTAATGCTAGTACAAATTCTATTAGAGTTAAATAAATTTATAAAGAAAGTTTTTAAAAAATCATAAACGTTTTTCTAAATATTTCTAAACATATCTTCTAATATATAATATATATGATTTAGTTGCTCTAATCGGTTAAAGAAAAAAAATGTTGTATAATAAAAAACGTGCTTCTCATAATTTCTACTAGAGTATATTATATTCGCTTTGTTATAGCTAAATAGTTTTCAAGTCTTATGTCATTATTTCTAAGAAAAAATTTGGGGTACAAGCTATTCTTTTTAAAGAGCTGGATTTAACGCTAATTTATTTCTATTGTTTTATCTTTTATCTTCCCAAACATAAATATTTATAAAATTTATTATAGACATTTTATTTTATTATTTAGTCGTTCTCTTATTGTAGTTTTTATTATATATATAATTGATCTCACATATTTGGAGCCTTTCATCTATTTATAGCTATGTTATTATGGAAAATCTACATCACATGCTAAGCGCCTATGATTCAGCCATGCCCATTTATTTTGGCTATCAGATGACACGCTATAATGTGGTAAGTCTCTAATTACTTCTATGAGTAGATTCCCATAGTCGCATTTAGCTGATCCATGCTAAAAAAAAAAAAAACATTTATCTGCCAATGAGAGCATCCGCTTCACAATTCCTAATTAAATCATCTAGATATATTGACATGCATTTTGGGCTTGGGGCGACAAAGCACATATTTCACTTAACAAATTGCTCGAACCCCGCCTTTCTCTATGCCTGCGATTAATGTGACATATTAGCTTTATTGTCGGCGAAATATATGGCAAAGGTTTCAGCTCGTTGGGTAAGGCTGTCAATTAATATTTAAATTTAAATTTAACAAGGTTTTCTCTCTTTTGTTTTTGGTTCACATAAATTCTTCAAAAATTTATGATAAAACCAGAAACAAAAACTAATTCGAAAACAAACAAGCTTATTTAAAGAATAGTTAGTTAAATATAAAAAAGACTAAATATATAATTTTTTTTTGTAACTTAAAAATATAGTAAAAAATTAAAGGTAAATAAAAAATATATAAAATTTTTTAAATAAAGAATAATATAATTTATATAAATTAAAGGTAAATAAAAAATACATAAAATTTTTTAAATAAAGAATAATATAAGTATATTTATTGCAAGCATATTTATATAGCATATTTATATAGAAGTTTTATATTAGAAATTATTTTAAAATAACAAAAATCATATTGCGATTTATAAAATAAAAATATAGGTATGTTTATTTCTAAAGATATATATAATACCTAAAAAAACTAGCTTGAAATAAAGCATTAAATAAAATATTTAAAAAAAAAACACATACTAAACATATATATTTAAATATAAAAAAAAAAAATAATAATAAAAATAAATAAAAAATAATTTTAATAAATATTGAAAATAAAAAGAATTTTTTATTATTTATTTATTTACTTTATAAAAAGTAAAAAAAAAAAAAAACAATAAAATAAAAACTAAATGTGCTAGAAAAGTTGTAAGTAACAATACACACATTTAAAATCTATTTAATTTTAGGTTTTTATTTATGTATTTAAAATTTTAATAAATAATTTATGAGCATCCATAAATATTAATCTGAAAAGTAGAAAATAAATTAAAAAATTTAACATGTCAAAATATTTTTTTTTTTGTGAAATTTATAATAGAAAATAAAATATAATCCAGTAATTTTTATAATTTTAAAAAGTTTTATATAAATTATATAAATATATATATTTTGTTTTGTTTTTAATTCTTACTCTAAATTTCACAAGTTTATTGTTTAGTTAGAGTATTTACATGACTGCACATTAATAGAAATTATTTTAAACATTCTTATTTTTTTCGGAGATAGCGAAATGTTGTTAAGGCCATGTTAAATGCAAAGTTTTATTAAACAATAATCAATGGGAGGTCTCGACTAACCGGTTGTCAGTTCTAGCTGCGTTTAAATAACAATTTCTGTTGATGCTCGTTTAATTGGCTAGTTAATTAAAGAGAACTTCTCCATCAGGTCTTTGTCATTAAGGCCTTGGCACTTGGTTATATTTATATTTTTATTTAAAATAGTGATTAATGATATCGTTAACATCTGCAACACAAATGGCAACGGGCAGCAGTCAATCATTTCTTGATGCACTACCTCAAGTGTGCCCAATGTTTTTCTGCCTCTTCTTCTTCTTCTTCGTCTTCTGCTTCTCGTGAGGTCGTTGAGGTTTCTTGTCATTTCGTTGCAGACGCATCTTTGAGCGCTTCTCTCTTGATTTGTTTGTTTTCTTATTTATTTTGCCATTTGACATTATTATGCAAAGCTGTTGCAGGCGAGGTACGAACTACTATTGACCAACAGTTGGTAATATTTGAAGGAAAAACTTGTTAGGTAAACCATATAAATTACAAATACTAAGAGTAAAGGGCATTAAAAATGATAAGCAAATACAAATATTGAAGTGTTTTTTAATGATACATACAAAATATTATTTTTATAAATAAAATAAAATATAGTAATACTAAATAAACAAATTAATACACTTTTCTTAGTCTAAAAAAATACTTACGCAGAATACAATATTTTATATAGTTTTTAAAATTGAAATTCAAATTTATTATTTTATTTTTTATTTTG
The DNA here is from genome assembly GCA_035045345.1 of Drosophila hamatofila. Taxonomy (NCBI): domain Eukaryota; kingdom Metazoa; phylum Arthropoda; class Insecta; order Diptera; family Drosophilidae; genus Drosophila; species Drosophila hamatofila. Next base: position 15,626,616 of record JAWNPA010000019.1, on the reverse strand, counting down.
CAATATAAAAAAAAAATTAATATAATATAAACACCTATAGATATAATAAATAAAAAATGAAAAAAAAATTTTATAAAATATGTCATATTAATAATATTTTAATAAAATAATAAGAAACAAAAAATATATAAATTAATTAACACTTTATAATATTTAAAAATAGTATTATTTAAAAACAAGTAAGAAAGCTCTAGTCAAGACTGCTCGACTGCTTAGATAATAATAAGTTAGTGTACATATTTTGTGAAAGTACTTGTGATAATATAATTTTTCAGGAAGTTAAAATCTTCTAAGTTTTCTAAGCCTTTCAAGTTTTATAATTCTGTCAAATTTTCTAAGTCTTTCAATTTTTCTAAGTTATTAAAGTCTTCAACATTTTCTAAGTCTTTCAAGCTTACTAAGTCTGTCAAGTTTTCTAAGTCTTCCTAATTTTCTGAGTCTTTAAATTTTTCTAAGTGTTTTAAATTTACTAAGTCTTTCAAGTTCTAAGAGTGTTCCTAATTTTCTAAGTCTTGCTAATTTTCTAAGTCTTTCAGTTTTTCTAAGTTATTAGAGTCTTCAACATTTTCTAAGTCTTTCCTCTAAGACTAAGTCTTTACTGCTTAGCTCAACGATCATTAAAATTATCTTATGTCTACAGTTTTTCTTATATATAATATTTAAACAATTTTTAACAATTATTTTTAACTATTACAATTCTGCTTAAAGTATTTAACATTATTGACAAATAAAATATTTACCTGACCACACTTCACTTCACTTTCACTTTGACTTTACTGCACTGCACAATTGACCCCCACCGGGCCTGGACGACTGAAGAACTGCTGCAGGTGCTGCTCTTTATATAGGGCGACTTTCACTCAAACTCCAAGGCGAGCTCAAATGTTGAGCCTGCGTCGAGTTGCGGTCGATGCAGTCGATCGTGATGTGACCAATGAGAACACTCTCTGCTGCTTCAAGCATTCTAACTGAGTTTAACTTAAATGTAAATGTAAGCAAATATTGCTGCGTACATATAGACAGCATAAATGATCTTCTGCTGCTCATCTTCGCTCCTTGCTTTGGTTAGGCAGACAGACAGAGAGACAGACAGACAGACTTAGAGATAAAGAGAGAGAGAGAGAGAGAGAGAGAGAGACAGACAGATTCTATTTATTCTATTATTAGCTCTTATAATTTCTGATATCGACGCGTTCATACATACGTTAAAACGGACAGGGCTAAATGGACTCAGCTCGTCATCCTGATCAAGAATATATATACTTTATGGGGTCTGCCACGCCTCCTTTTGCTTGTTACATACATTTAACAAAACCATTTTACCCTGATTTCCCATTTGGTTCAGGGTATAATTAATGTTGATTAACAGTACAGAATAAATCATATTTAAGAAGTTGCGTAGGGTTCATTATGTTATTTTGTATTAATTTATTATTTTGATTATGTTATGTTAATATTAATGAACTAATAGTAATAAATTATTCTAAAATTAAAAGACTTTTATATCATCTAAAAATTATTTTACAAATGATCAACTCACAATTATTGTATTTATTAATAATTCATGAAAATTATATGTATGTCTTTTTATTAAAAATAAAAGTATTTAACAAATTTGTATAACAATAAACAATGTCAATCAACAGAAATAAATTTGAAATATATGAATTTTTAAGAATAGAATAATTAAAAACAAAAATATATTTAAAAAGAATAAGTTCTTTATCGAAAATTATATTAAAATTTGAATATGTTAATAGTGAATTGAAAACCTGATAGTTTAAAACTCAAAATGCCAATAGCTCGATTTTTCCATAAATTTACGTTGGTAAAAAAAAAACAAGTAAAGCGCTTAAAATGTAAATTTAAATACTCTAACATGCTCTTTATTTGTGATCAAGTTGTCTGTCTATTAAAAAATACTTACCGAAAGAGACAAAGAAAAAGAGAGGGCAGAGACAGGTAGATGCTCTGTATATTCTAGAGTTCATGAATTCGGTAGTAATCAATATATGAGCCATTAAATGAGTGATTATGACTAATTGATTATCGAATTAAGCCATTTGCATTGATATATCTGTGTTTTATAATCAGACTGACAAAACATAATGAAGCTATTAAAACTATTGACGAATGCATAAAACAACTAAAGCCCAAGTTCACAGCTCGGCAGGTGGCAAGGTTTTAATAAATTGCACCAAAAAAACAAAGAGTGCTTAAAAAGGAAGTTTACGACTAGAAAATACCCTGTTGAATTGGTTTTTTTTTTTTAAATAAAAGGACGTTTAACGAAGAGTAGGTAATAAATTTATAGGTATTTTAAGAGTTGGAATTCCAATATTTTATAATATTTTATATTGAATAATCCAACTCTATAAAATTCCAAAAAAAGTTTTAATTTAATTTTCTGAATTTTAATATCGATTTTGATTGATTTTATGCAGATAAATAAATATGTGTTTGCTCTAAACTAAATTCGACTTGTAATCCTCTTCAATTATATATATTATCCAACAGAACAGCCACGCCTTCTATACCCTGTTACATACACTACATCAAAACCAATATACCCTTTGCCCATATTAAATTGATTCAGGTTATAATAAGATTTTTGTGTTTGCCAACAACTTTTGATAATTGTGCGAATACAAGTTAACTTTTGATAGATTTCCAAATTTCCATTGATTAATTACGATGCTTAAGTTTCTGTTTGATTTTTTTTTTTTTTTTTCTTTTAAATAGTTTCAGCTTTTGTCCATCAAACAGCCCAATTAGCATATGTTAAATAATTTAATGGGCAGCGCTTTATTGAAGAAGAAAATTTTCTACAGTTAAAATTTTTAATAATAAATTACAGTGCCTAGAAATTTATTAGAAAAAGGTCAGAGCTACTTTAAAAAGAAAAACTGAACAATTGAAATCGAGCTCACATTTCAATCAAAGTTATATTTTTGACACATCATATTTGTCAATTATGTAGCAGACGCTCAAATGGCCTTCAAAGCGGCTTATAAAACACCAACTTGAAGTTGTAACTGTTACGCTCGATCGGTTTTTATGCTAAATGCCTTTACCATAGCTAATCGGTAGTACTCACATGATTTAAACACATATTTTTGTGTAGTTTGTATAACATTTGAATTATGACATTTTACAAATGATTATGTCAACCAAATACCTTTAGAGATGTACATGTATATATATACATATAATATTTATATACATATATATTTATATCCATATATTCAATTTACATTGTTAATGATATTTTTGTATTCAGGTTTGATTGCTTCTGATTCTTAATTTCCTTATTCATAAAGCCGGTGTGTGTGCTTAGTTTGTTATATTATATAAATATTTCTTGTTATATTATATACATATTTCGACTTTAGTTTGATCTTGTGTCAGAATTTGAAGCCACTTAAATCTTAAATGTTGTATGCAATTTAAACTAATTTTGGTTTTTTGTGTGCATCATTTTTTAATTTTTTTTATCTACTCAAATGTTTATAAGTAGCTATAAATATTTCTAAAAATATATACTTCTAACTTTATATATATGTATTTTATTTTACAGATAGTAAATTTGCTTATTGTTTAGGCATAAGACAGATTGCAAATAAAACAGGAATTAAAAATATATATATATATATATTTTATAGTCAATTTTTTAGTTGTTGCATGCTGAAATATAAATTGGAATTTCTGGTTCTAGCTTAAGAGCTTTGCTTATTGAATGCTCTAATTATAAAAATAATAATTAATTACTTAATATCTATTAATCATACTCTATTTAACATATATACATATAAATTATCCTCGATCCGATATATACGCATATATACATATATACGTAAATACTGTGTAAATATCCTATTGATGAGCAGAAAAATAACATATTATACCAATTGGTGGCAAGCCCAATCTAAAAATGAATCTGGCAGCGCTTGGGCCTTTAATGAGTATTCTGCAGTCGATAACTCAAACAAAACGTATTTAAAAGAAATTAGAGTGTTCGTTAAGGAGATGTAAAACTTTTTAGGCTTTCAAAAATGTCAAATCTACTCAGTTGAGCTGCACTGTATAAAAGTCTTATATTTACTTTATTTATATTTATTTCATTTTAGTCATCAAATTTCCCATATTTTGTATATTTCTTCAGGAAGTCAATAGATTGTTCTTTTCTTCAATTTTTTTTCTGTATTATTAGCAAGGGAATTTCCAATTCTTAGAGTCTACAAATTTAATTATAAAAAATCATTCAAAATGCCAACTGGATGTTTAACAAAAAAACATATTAGAGATAGGCTTACCACGTTTTGGCATGTATAAAGTTATTGACCTTCTAATTGAGGTGTGGCAAATGGGCTATCAAATATTCTTAGATATAAGTATTTGTAGATTCTAGTTAGTTATATAAGAACGCTGCTTTTATCATAATTAAACAATGCTGGTTATGGGCTACGCTTTGCAAGCTTTATAATATTATATTATTACAATAATATTATATTAGTGCAAATTTCTTAAATTATCTTCATCTTCATCTCCAAATATTTCTCGGCTAGAGTTACATGTCTGGCGGCGCTTCGTATGTGCTCAGTCGCGAGGCGCTTCGTCGCTTTATGACCGAGGCCTACAGCTCTGATAAAATCTGTCCGGCAGCCAAGAAAAAAGGTATTGAGGATTTCTATATGGGCATTTGTCTGCAGAATGTGGGCGTGCATTTAATAGACTCTCGCCGAGCATTGGCCGAAGAGGAGAAGCCAAAGTTTTTTCCACTCGATATGCAAAACTATTTGTTTAATTATAATGAGAGCATTCCGGACTGGTTGCGATATATGAGCGTCTCACAGATAGCCACAGTATGTGCTACATTTTAAATTGTTCCATATATATATTTATATATTCATTATCATTCTGCAGGGCAACGAGTGCTGTTCAAATTATTCTATAGCCTTTCATTATACTAAGCCGGAGCGCATGTATCTATATGAGTTTGTGCTATATCATTTGCGAGTCTTTGGTCGCAACTACGAGGAGCAGCGGCCAGCGCGACTTACAAATGAAGAGCTTGTTGAACTATTTCCAATTAAAAACAATTTGGCGATTAGAGATTTAACACAAATGCTCGAAAAGCCAGATAATTTTTGAATTAGTTATAGGTATATATTAAATATACATATTTATAAATATTTATACATATATATTTGCCTTGTGATTTAATTATAAATAATTTTAGATATATTTTAGTTATAATATTATTGATAAGCCTAACTAGTTTTAGTTTTGTGCTGCTAAAACTGTTACTATCCATTGCTGACTCTCAAACTGCTGGGTAAATCAAAAGACTTAGGCTACATACTTGTTTGGGCGGCGAGCAAAAACTGTTGTCTACTTTTAGGTACTACATTTAAATTGGAATTAAGAAAAATATATAATATTGAAAATGTTTAACCACTATAAGTTTAATAAAAAAAATTTAATAATTTAAGCTGAAATCTTTGATGTACTTGAAACTCAGATTTATAAATTAATTATGAATAATTTTTATATAAAAACAGATTAATTTATGAACCTGAGCTTTGTTCAAAAATACCTTTTTTAGTGTAAATATTCGTATTTTAATATAATTGTCCACTTTTGGTCTTAATGAGGTTTTGCAGTTTAAAATTTTCTTATTGAAATGAAACCAAAATATATTAATGAAAGTCTTATCAAAAAAATATATTTACTAACAACAATAGAATACATTTATATTTATTTTTAATAAGCCTAATCTTCAGTTACTTAAGTCTTTTATTTTAACATTTTTTTTATAATGTAAATATTTCTATATTATTTTGTCAAGAGTATTAATAGTAAAAATAAAAGTAATAATAAAATTAAGACAAAAATGTTAAAATTAAAAAATGGAATAAACTTTTAAAGAATTTAACAAATTTGTATATGTACAATTAATTTTTAATAGCCTTGAAGCGGTTTTTAAGGTTGCTTAAAGATTAAACACAGAAGTTAGAACTAAAAGCGTTAGAAAAAATCATTTCAACGTATATTTTAAATTTAAAAAAAACTATAAAAAAAGTTTTTTTAATTAAATTTATTTAAAAAAAGTTTTCATCTCAATAATTTTTAAAATAAGCAAATATATTTTTATTCAGAGATTTCTTAAGCTAATTTCCGCCTATGTTGATGCTATGACCCCATATGATTTTAAATTTAATATAATAATATATTTGAGCTGCCAGCAAAAGAATTTTAAATTTCTTATCTATATATTTAAGACTTAAGAATAAATAAATTATTAAACCAAAAAAAAAAATAAATAAATAAAATAAAATAAGAAGAAAATAAAAAATATAAATATATATATATATATACATATATATATAATAATTTATAATAATTTAATAATTTATTTATTCTGAAGTCTTAAATATATAGATAAGAAATTTACAGAAATAAATTAAATAAAATAAAATAAAAACATAAAAAAGTTGTTTTTTTAACTATTTAAAACATTTATAACTTTTATTAAATTTAAAAATTTTAAAAATCAAATATTTATTTATACCAACCCATAAAATTGTTTTTATTTATATCTCTCACAAGCTACTTCTTTTTTTTTTGCTTGCTCGTGTACAATTTATTTGCAATTACCTTGCGGTTTGAGTGTTTAATTAATTGTGCAGCCAATAAATGTGCAGCGAGCAGCTGCCTGTCTTTAGTCTGTCAATGAATCATTTCCACTTTATTGATAGTTTTATTAAAGCACAAGCATGCTGAAGGATCTTTCAGCTGTGAGGCATTCTTGCATGAAGGGCCTGAATAATGGAATAACAAATGCATTGTGTTTTCATTGCCAAAGTCAAAGCCAAAGCCAAAGTCACAAAATGAGCCTCGTCAGTGGGCCACAATTACTTAGCCTGGTCAAGTGCAGTTAATTGAGGCCAGAAACACGTACGCATTGATTGAGATGTATGAATGACTTGTTATGGCCAAATCGCATTAGATATATCAAATAATTATTTATATATATAGTATATATATATAAAAAAAATATATTACTGCAGCGTGTGCATTGGATAAGTGAAAGGGAATTCTCAGCTATAGTTAGGCATGAGCTCAGTCTTATTAATGAATCTCTTAAAGACGTATCATTGAACTTAAAAGCACCTGTGCACCTGACGGCGAGGAAGAGCACTTGGCAACGCTCAAGACTGAATCAGCTTTTAATCTATATACTATAATGGCGTTATGTGTGATATTTGTGATATTTGTGTCATGCATTTCAAGTGACATTTCCGACTAACTTGTTGAGCTACCACTTGAGTGTAATAAGTTTGTAATAGTTGTAATTTTAAGTAGTACTCGTAATAATGCCTGCTAGATATTGGTGCTGCATTGTTATTTTTAACAAAAATTTCGAATATGTATGGAAAAATTGATTGACCCTTTATTTTGTTGACTATGAAAAATCGATACAAATTCTGTGAATTTCTTTAATGTAAATAGTATTGTTATTAACTAAATTAGTATTAATATCAGTATTATTATTAGTGGCAGTTAATATAATTATTATTAATATAATTAATTTAACTAAATAAGTGTGTGTATTATTATTATTTTTAAATATAAATATTATTATCAATGTTAATGGAATTTTTATACCAAAATATCATTATTATTAGTAGTAGTAGCAGTAAATATTATTATTAATATTAGTATTAATTTTAGTGCTAGTAATCCTTGATTTTGTGATTGTCCTTCTCTCTCCTGAGGCGCTATCCCTTCTGAAAGCGTCTCAGAGAACGTATTCCATTTAGCAACTGCTTGAGATCAGTGAAAATGCTTAATGTTGCTTTCCCATATTCCAATTGTTTCATTAAGAAAAAAGTCGGTCCATCAACATTTTTTATTATTTAAATTTAATAACATTTTTTGTTTGTGGCTTAGGTAGGTAAAGATACATTATGCACCGTCAGTCAGCTGGACTCGGCTGGTTTTCCGCATCTTATTTAGGTACTTTAGAAAGTAACCATTGTCAAATAAATTTTTATTTATATACTTAATTTTATTTATTTATTTATATATATATATATATATATATATATATATATATATATATATATATATATATATATATATATATATATATATATATATATATATATATATATATATATATATATAAATTTGTTGATTAAAAAAAAGAAAGACATTTCACTGGGATATTTATTTATCCATTGCTCATAATAATCTGATCATTAGTATAAATCTTTGTTATACTTCAGTGTATAAAGATAAATCATATTAGCATTAAAATCAGTTTCATATGTTCTATTTAAAAAAAATCAACATTACACTTTTTATATCATAAAAAAATGAAGTAAATTAAATTTTATATTCAATAATAATATTTTTTAAAACAAAAAACATTTGCTAAAAAAAGAAAAATGTACTCATATTTTCATCTCATAATTTAAGTGTAATAAAATAATTGTTATTTAATTGTTCCCAAGTCAGCATTTGTTATACAGCAAATGTCTTTTAGTTTTTTTTTGTTTTGTGTGCTAAAACATATATTAAAATTTAATTGACAAACTTGAATGGCACGAAAAAAAAGGTGACTTCAATCAAATTGATTCAATTTATGAGCGCACTCACAAACACACACACAAACTGTTTGCTAACAAGCTGAGCAAACAGCTACCGTTTGCTAGCCAGCCACTAGCTGCTGCTGCTTAGTTAGTTAACGTACTTAGCTTAGCTTTAGTTTTTAGTTGTCAATGTGTGTGCGTTTTTTTGTTAGCCAGCCGCAGTGTCTAACCATTCCAACGGCCGTCAGACGGTGCGTATGCGCAATGTGCGCTCCATGGCAATGGCGCGTGTTCCATTTTGTTGTTGTTGTTGTTGCTGTTGTTGTGTTTGAGCCGACACACGCTACACACAAGTGGGTTAAATTGTTGTTCGCCGCTGCTCTTGTTATTGTCACCTGTCTGATTAATATTTTATACATATATACATACATATATATGTTTGTATGTATACATACTTTTTGTATAATAAAATTGTGCGTCGAGTCATGGCATGTAGTTGGGGAGCATTCGCCTGACCTTCGACGTTGTCAAATGTGAGCTGTAAACTGCGTCGCTCTCGATTTGCAAGACATTCAAAAAAAAAAAAGAAAAAAAACAAGTAAGAGTGCTCTAGTTGCGACTGCCCGACTACAAGATCCCCTCAACCCTTCGAAGAGATGATATTCCAAACATTCTATGTTTCTTTTATGCATACATAACGAACAACACATGCACTTGGAGCTACACAGTAAATCTGAAATTTCTAGCCCTAAAAGTATTCAAAATACGCTTAAAAACATCAAATTATCGATTATTATCGATAATAAGGAAATGGTATTGCGTAGGGTATACATGTAGAATTTCAAGCATAGCTTATGTGGTTAATGAGATCTCTGCATTTTTAAATACTGTCAGACGGACATGGCTAGATCAACTCAGCTTGCCATGTTGATCAAGAATATATATAATTAATAGGATCTCTCCCGCCTTCTTCCGCCTGTTACATACATTTTAACAAAAACATTATACCCTGATTTCCCATTTTGAATGGGTTTTGGGTATAAATATTGTAGGTAACACAAACACACACAGAAAATAATAATAAAAATAATTCCAAATTGAAATTGCATTAAATTCAAAATTGAAACCATAAAAAATCGTTTATTCAGCTATGCATAGCTCTTGCCATTGCGCAAATTATTTATCCATGTTTTTTTCTTTTACCTCTAAACTCAATTACCACGCACTTAATATTGTATACATATATACAATTATATATAAATATTTTTTTTCCATTTTTTTGCCGCTTAATTAATAAAAATTCCGTAACAAGTTGTATTTCTTTCTCTCAAAATTTATATCTCTATATAGATTGCCAGATAAAGCTTGTCAATTTATTATACCCTTCACTTTTGTTGCCAGGCCTGGAAAAAAATGGGGGGAAAAAAGTAAAACCCAATAATATTTTTTATTTTTTGTTCTACTTGTTTCTTAAGACATTATTCTTGAATTCTCTATGCGTAGCTCTTGAAGTTGGCTTCGAGTATTTGCGGGCACTTGAGACTTGGAATGCCATAATTAGCACAATGTCGTGGTCTTTTTTGCTTTCTCGTTTATCTGAATTTAAATTGTTGAAGTATATTTCTGGATAACAAGTTTAAGTTGAGCGGGAAGAATAAAAATAATGGGAGTGTCAGCTAGATGAACAATGTATATATTTAGACAGTTGGACATAATTATGTATAAATTGTCAGTTAATTTGATAGTGAAGTGGATGAAAGAATATTTATAGACCATAAAAAAATATCAATTGTTATTAAATTATAATTATAGTAACAAATGTTAATAATATAAGAATATATGAGTTAATTTACATATTTTAATATACTCATAAATAAGTAAACAAAATTTATCTAATATACTCAATTATTTATCTAATTATATATAGTAGGTGAAATATTTATAGTTAAATACTTACATTTTATAAATTAAGGATATATATTTAATTATTTTATGTAAAGTATATTTAAATTAAATGAGTCATAAATCTACTTTAAGGTATATTTATTTATTAAAATATTTTTAATACATTCGAAATGCTTTAATATCACGTCAATCTGATATATATAAAATATCTGATTGACGTCACATCCAAAAATATAATCTTAAGTTAATATTCAAATGAAAGTATGAATTTAATTAATTGTTAGAGATATATATTTAAAAACAAAGTAAAATATATCGTTACAAACATTTGAGAACGTACTTTGATAAAAAATTAAAAAAAAATAATTTGTAACACATAAAATTTCTATACAATACAAGTATAAAATATTTTAATAATTAGTAAATAAATTTATATAAATATATATACAGTTGAATTGAAATTAAAAAAAAATTCAATGAAAATGAAAAAATCAAAAATTCTATATTATATATAAATTAAATAAATATTAAACAAAGTAACCTAAATGCATTTAAAAATCTTTTTAAAAATGGTCAGAGTTTATTTGGGAATACAAATTTTAATAAAATACTGTAAAAATGTAAAATAAAAAATTCTTATATTTATTTGTTATTTACATACGTATCATGTTTTAACCTCAGCTATATTTATAAAATTTAAATTTAATTTATTTAACTTAATTTCTAATTTTGTATGTAAGTTGAATCTTTTTTTTTATATATTTATTTTTTAAAATTTTTTTTATGTAAGTTGAATCTCTTGGGAATTTTTTGTTCACAGAGCTATTTATTAAATGTATTTATTAATTATGTATAAAAACTTGTTCGACAATTTTCCTTCGTTTCTATATAGTATCAGCGATTGTCAACCAGTTGGTTAAAGTTCAGGCTGCACAATTCAATCATTATTTTTTCAGACAGACATTTGCGGATAATGTAAAGACGATATTTTATGTCAATTTTTCTATGGGTATGTCAACAGCTCGATCGACAGGCACCTCTCTGCAGCACCCTCTTCCCCGCGGCATCTCTTCTTCCCCTATGCATATGCATGCTGTGCAGCTGTGCACATTAAAATCAATTAAAATTCTTATTTATCTTCTATACGCGATTCTCTATTCTCAATTCTCGATGCGCCTAACAAGTGCAGCGTGCGGCGAGCTCATCTATAAATATTTATTAATGTTTCACAATGCTCAAATTGCAAAAACAAACAACTAAAAAAATAATAAAACAAAAAAAAACAAAAAAAATATATATATATATATATATATATATATATATATATATATATATGTAAAAATTACACGCATTAAAAGACATTCTTGATTTTAAAGTGCACTTCAAGAAGAAGAAGAAATAATTATTTATTATGTTAGTCTCTATGGGAATTGTTTCAAGTTTTCAAACTATTTCATGTTGCTTTGCCATCAAAAAATAAATAAAACACATAGTATTTTAAAGCTTTTCTTTTTTTTAGTTTTGTTTTTTTTTTAGCACTGGCTAGATAAGTAATTAAATTAATTAAATTTTATATGCCAGCTAAAGTCGAAGCACGCTGCCAATTGCTACACTCAAAATTAGCTACGTAGAGGCCTTCCACTGGAGCGTTCATATCGTTTATCGAGTTAAGATTGACTCAAGTCGATTGCTATCGGTTTGCAGCTGCTGCTGCTGTTTTTGGTCAACTCAATTGAGCGTTCAACATTTATGACACAAACACGATAAGCGAAAAAAAAAAATATAATAAAATGATATAATTAAGTGTACAGTGAACATTCAAGAAATAGAAAGAATCAGTTCAATATTTGTTTAGAATAGTTATAAGAGTTTTTCTTTAGCTAATATAATAAAATATAAAAGTTTACTATATATATAGAAATGCTTGGATTAGAATGAGACATCTATCGATTTAATTTATAATAATGAATATATGTAAACAAAGTTTCGAGAATATATCTAGAATCGCTTAGAATACCTATAAAAGCTCATATACACCTTATCTCTGGATTATAAATGTGTAGAAAGTATATAGCATTTTAAATACATTGAGTACGATATAAAATTATAAATTTAAAGTATTTTCTATTAATTTTGAAAAATATTTAAATAAAGAATTATGTAACTAGATGAAAATGTTTTATACAAAACAGAGTTAATATTCTTAGATTCAACCGATTCAAATTTTGACTAAACCTGAGCTAATTATTTTTCTGCAAGTATAAAAGTTAGGAAAAAATATTACTTTTTTTAAAGAATATTTATATGTTTAACTCTATATTGTATATTTGGTTAAAAATACATTTAATTTAGCTCAAAAACTCAGCTGTTAATGCTAAACAAGCTAAAATCTCTAAAGTCTACTGCACTTCCAAATAACAATAATACAATTTTGGCTCGAATGAATCGCCCAATCATAAATCTTCATAAACAAGCCATTAACCAAATGAAGAACGCATAAAACAAAAATAATAAAAAAAACTGAAAAATTATAGCATATTTACATAGCAAACAGCTGATGGCGACTGCTGCAGTCCGTCCAAATGACTTTGACTGCTCAATTAGCGCGAAGAGCGACATTTCGGACACTCTCTTAGTGCGTGCGAAGATGTTCACTCTGAAGATGTTCACTCTTTAGCACATTCCAGTTGTCTGCTCTTTGCATACATCCGTTTGGACGCTGGACGCTCTTTGGAACGGATTGGAAATGCCCATATGACAATAATGTTAACATATGTTTGCGTTCCTGTGGGAAACGTTGACATGACAATGATTAATAAGAGTCGTTGGCGATAATGAAAATGACGAAACTCATTTAAAAACGGATCTGGAGACGGAGATCAAGCACACAAAACGAAATGGAGCATGAGCCTACCCGGTGGGGGGATGAAAACTGTGAGCAAATGCGAGAGAGGCAGAGAGAGAGAGAAGGTGAAGCAGAGAGAGCGAGAGAGAGTTCACACGAGCGTTGTTGTTATAGACGGCGGCGTTGTCTTCGACCGGTTTCTTTGAAGAGCGCGAGGGGAGGTCGATTAACAGTGTTTGGTGGCACGGCACGGCTGGCGTGCTGCTAGCTCCCTAGCCCAGCTGAGGTGCCAGGCACCAGCAGATATTTCAGTACTCAACGAACTCTTGGCGGCTACGGATGTTTGGCGCTCTCCTTGCTGCATGGGCAAATTTGGTGAGCGCGACGTGGAAACGAGCGACGTTTGTAGTGAGAGTGAATGTAAACGTGTCGCGCATGCGCATTCGTCGTCTTCAATTGTTGCTGTGGCGGTTGCTGACTCGTTCGGTTCGGTTTCGTCTTCACCGTTATTATAATTTGTGTGCTGCGCGTTTTATCTATGCAAAATGACGAGCCGAGGCAAATTGTTGAAATTGTTTGTCGAAAATTGCAAATAGGAAGAAAAACGAAGCAACCGAAAGAAACAAAAAAAAAAAAAAACTTCACCCGCTGCAATGTTTTTAAATAGTCTCCAAGTTGATTGTTGTTGTTGCTTCATTTTTGGCTGCCTTGTTGTTGTTATTGTTGCTGCTTTTTTGGGTCGACGTTTCGTTGGTTCGCCATCTCTTTTACGCACACGCAAATTCGTTGTGTGTTCGGTTTGTGTCTTTTCGCCTCTGCTTTGTTCGCTTTGAGCGTCGTCTTCTTGTCTTTTGCTTATGTACGTTTTCGTTCATGAATATAATTTATATTCGTGTTTATTTCAGCGGCTGCTGCGGCTACTTCTCCTCCTTCTACTTCTTCTTCAGCTGCTTCTTCTACTTCTTCTTCAACTTTAAACCTCCTCTCCACAATCTTCCCACTCGGCGCCTCGTCGTTGCAACAACAACAACAACAACAACAACAAAACAATTCACAAAATTTATTTGTCGCTTGCGCAATTTTTGCGCTAAACTGAACAAAAATTATTAGCCAAACCGAAATAAAAATCTCAAGTACGAAAATTAAATATATAGCGGAAGTGCAAAACTAACGGTTAAATGTGTATGGCAAAAATCATAAGTGTGCAAGATAATTGAAAAAATAGAAATATAAGAATACATATAAAAATAAATAAATAAGGAAATAAAATGAAATGAAAGTTGCAAACATCGCCGCGTCAAGCTTATAAATCAAGTCTTTGGTTAGGTCTTTTAAAGATTTGCATAAAAATTATAATAAACTAGTTGACTTAAAGACACGCTATGTATATTCCCAGGGCGCGCCTCATAGAGCTTAAATTTGTCTAAGAACTTCAGACAGTTGCCAAGCCAAGCCTAGGCTATAGCAGCAAAAAAAAAAAAAAAAAAAAGAGAGTGCTGAGAAGAGTTTAAACTAAGGACGAAATCATTTAATCTTTCGATTCTTTATTTAATTGCCAATTATCGTAAGAGAGCCCCGAACAAATTATTCAACCTTTGTCCAAAACCGCATAATTTGTTGTTTTCTTTTCTTTTTTTTACATTCCACTATAATTATGGCTTTCAACTCTTCCACGCTTTCTTGCATTTCTATTGCTACAGCTCTCACGCTCACCCGCTCCCCCGCTCTTACTCGCTTGCTCTCACTCACCAACTCTCTCGCTCTCCCTCTCTCTCTCTCTCTCTTTCTTTGGCTACTTATTACAGTTACTAAGCAAATGCCTGCTGTATAATTTTTGTATAGAAAAAACTCTTTTTTGGGTGTCTCTTTGACTTTATGATTTTGCTGCTGCTGCTGCTGCCACTGCGGCTGTTGTTGTTGTTATTATAATGGAATTGTTAATTGTTTGCAGTTGTGCAATAGATTTTGTTTTTGTATAACTACGCTGAGCTTATGTTGTTGTCGTTGTCTGTTTTTTTTTCGGCTTCTTTCTCGACGTCTCTCTGACGATTATGACTAATGGACGGACATTTGTCGGTTTTGCTTGTAAGCCCGCAGAAGGTCAATTGTTTTGTGGGTAATTCCGTTTATTTGATATACGCACACACATACACATAACTGTGTATATATGTATGTATATGTATTTATGTATGTATGCAATTTTTTAATTTTTCACGCTTTGCAATTTATTTTGTTGTATCCAATGCATTTATTAAACTTATTGTTTGTTTCCTTTTCTTTTTGCTCTCTTGCCTTACTTTATGCAATATAATTAATTTGAAACATTAACGAACCATTTCGTCATTTACTTAAGCCTTTTGTATTGCGGTTTTGATTTCCGTTTTTTGCTTGTTTTTTTTTTTGTTTTTATTATTGTTTTGTTCCATTGTAAAATATAATGCACCTAAATGCTGTTAAATATTTTTTGGCTAAGTGGTATTTAATGGAGCTTTGGGCTTGCTTGAGATATTTTTGGAATTACAAGTTTGTGTATGCATATAAAATCTTTTTAAAGTTTTTCAATGTAGATCATATATGTATGTATGTATTACATATATGTGTATATATTTATATTCTGGCAATTTCGAGCAGTTTAAAATACATTTTTATTTGTTTACATTCATCTTCAATTCTTACAGAAGTCTTAAGTCTTTAAAATCCCAGTTGATATAAAAATGATTTTCTTCAGAGTTCTTATAGAATTCTAAGCTGTAAGAAATGTATCTATTGATATTTTGATGTTATATACTATTATTATCATTATTTTTGTATCGATTCTCAATATTAGATATTCCTAACTTCTAAATAGTCAAAAAATTGGATATACTACTCTACTATTCCTACTCATATTTCCCTCTACTGAGTGGATACATTACTTTGCAATATTCGAGAATATATAAATATATGCTATATACATAGCTAAATATACTTTATATATATCTAGATATGCATTCCTTTATCTAGTTTTGGAAATATTTTCAATGTCAACTGCTATGCCAACTTTCAGATTCACTTAAGTAGTAACACCCTCAGACCGTACTCGAAATGAAGTCAAACAACTGCTCAAACATTTCAAAGTTCCAATAACCATTAAAACAAATACTCATATATGTAGCGTCGACAAATCTTATGCAAATTCCACGATAAAAAATAAATAAAACGTGTATTCCGTAACGGTATAAATTATTTAAATAAAAATAAAAAAAAACCCTAGTGACAAATTTGTTGACTAAGAATCCCCCGGCTATAAAAAACAAACACAATTTGTTTTTATGAATCAATAGTTTTCTTTACTAAAGTTTTTGCATATTTGCAGTGCTAATTCGGAAATTTACGTGGAAAAGATGAGCAAACGCTGAAAGTCAGCCAATGTGGCGTGTGATAATCGATATATATGTATATATATAAAGAAATATATAGTATATATAGAATGCAAAATTGAAGCGCCTGAAGCTAAACCAATCCAATCCAATCCAATCGATCCCCTTTCCCTCAGTGTGCTATACATAGTTTTGTTTAATTAATTTCACAATACAATCAATCCGACAAGCTTAAAAATTAAAAATAAAAAATTTGCTCACAACAATAGCTCACAATATCACGGCTATATAAATATGAGTGTTCCAAGCGTGCCCCAACAGCGGGCATCAAAATATTCAAACTCAGCGCGACTCCCGCATAGCTGGAGATCGTGTCTAGTGCCCAGGGCATTAGCCCCCCTATTGTTGCTGATTAGTCTGGGTCTCAGTCTGGGCTGTGTGCATTGTTATGGTGAGTACTTTTTGCATATGCCTCAAACAAAACAAATTCAATTAGTCTAAGTTTCATACGAAATTCCATTGTCATAAGAGATATGAAAAAAAATCATGCAAAGTATATTTTTGCATATATAGTAAAGAAACTAGGCTAAAAATACATAAAAAGCATATTAAGTTATTGGATATGAAAACATTTCATGCTTGATTTTTATCAGCTGTGTAATGTATAAATATTTTTAAAAGTATATATTTTAATTTTTATTTGTTAAATTTAAAATTTAAAATTTAACCTAAAAAATTATTAAAAATTATTCCAATAATAGTATAAAGAAAAATTTAAATATTTTGTATTTAAAATAAAATTAATATATAAAATTCAGAAAAAATAAAGAAATCAATAATAATAAATAAAAAATGATAATAAAAAATAAATGAATTTAAAAAAAAAATAATTAAAGTTCCACATATATGAAAAAAAAAGCGGTATAATAGTTAAAAAATAATAAAATTATTATTTGATATAATATTTTTATAGCAAATTTATATTTACAACTTAAATATAAAAAATGTAATAATTATATATAATAATATTTAACTAGTTTCTGGGATATTTAACTTGATTCTTTAATTATTGGTATAACAAAATTTCCTATACTTTAAAATAAATAAATAAATTTGTATAAGCTTCCACTCAACTTTCACGCTAATGAGTGAAATCCTTCCTCATTTTGTAGTTTAAACTACTCAGCAATCAAATAGTCAACAACAAAGTATTGTTGTTGTAAATTTTTTTAGAGATTCACTGTGCAATGTTTTCATCTCAACCAACAAAAACAAATAATAATAATTTAATATAACATCTTGAAAATAATGTTTACAAAAACGAAACAAAACGCAACCGCTAATGGGGGGAAACATAACAAAATTGGCAAAGAAAGGAGGAAAACAAAACGTTTACATAGATCAAGCGATCCAATGCCTTACCACATGTGGAGGGGGCAAGGCTTTTATATATATATATATATATATATATATATATTTATAAACAATGGATAATAATGCACATTGTTTGCAATAATTTCATTAATGTCCGACAACAACAGAGAAGCTAACGATCCGTGCATAAATCAAATGATTAGCAAAAATCAAAAGGAAAAAAAAATTCAAATAACATAAAATAAAATAAAAACATTTCAACAAAAATACTATATAAATTAAAACGATCCATGAAATTGCGAGAGGAAATAAATCTCTATCTGGCTTGTTGGCCGACTACTTGGCTGCTTGGGCGTGCATTGACATTTGACTTGGTCCACACCCACAAAACTAACCGTTTATACGCGAAGCAATGTACGTGACCGCCGGCTGCAACATCTGTTAGAAAACTAAGAGAAGCAGAGAGAGAGAGAGAGGGACAGAAATAGAGAGATACAGAGAGAGAGAGGGCGCATCGATAGCTAAGGAAATACTCGTATTAATGCCCATGCATAATAAATTAGCAAAGCGAAGCCGCTTCGAGTTTATCGGTCAGTCGATGCCACGAGATCTCGACATGTCTGCCGATATGCTGTCAATCAACCAGACATACTAGAGAGTCACACTACGAGACTTATGAGAGCTGTAGAGTCTACCTTCTCACCCACCCCTCCCCTCTCCTCGCCCCATAGTTATGTTCCACGCGTATGACGTCAAACCAAAATGTTAACTGGTTAACTGATTCTGTCATTATGATGGGTTTATTTTGTTGTAATTGCATTCAATTTGCCTAGAGGGGCAGGAAAATTAAATGGATATTTGTCTTTGTTAAAGCTCAACTAATCAAAATCACCCAACAGACATACATCATACATGTACATGTGTGTGTGTTTGTGTGTGTGTGTGTGCTGGTTAGCACGTCTCTTCTAAATGACCCCATAATGAGAGTTAGAAAGTTCCGGGTTTCAATATCAGCCTAATGTGCGAGCATTTAACTGCTTAGCTCAGCTAAGCAGAAGAGTTAAGTTAGTGTTAATTAAAATTATAGTTTTTTTTCTTAACACTTTTAAATGCAAATTTGGAATCGGCCTAAAAATTATTGCTATTTGATGACTGAAAAGAGAGTTTGCAATTAAATCAGAATCTAATAGAAAAAGTAGAAAAAATAAAAGAAAAAAACTATTATTTTTATTCTTTTTTTAATAATAAAACATATTTTTTAAATTTTAAAAGGTGCATAATAAAAAAATTTTAAAATAACTAAAATATAAAAACAAAATTTAATGTATAAGCAATAAGAAACAAAAATACAATAAAATATTTAACTTACTGAAATCTTTATAAAATAATAAATGAATATATATCTATAAAAAATAATTTAAATAATAAATAATATTAATTTTTTAATAAAAAAAAAATCAAAATGGTAAAATAAATGAATATAAATAAAAATAGTAGAAAATGTATAAATAATAAACAACTATGAATATAGAAAAACAATTTAATAACTAAAATTCAAATAAATAGCTGAAAAAATAATTAAGAAATAAATATTCTAAATTCTTATTTTAAAAATACATGGGAATAAATATTATATATAATAATACTATATATATATATATATATATATATATATATATATATATATATATATATATATATATATATATATATATATATATATATATATATATATATATATATATATATATTTAATAAATTTAATAAAAAAAATAGTAAATAAAAATATATATAAAAATTAGTAATAAAATTTAGGGCTCTACAAAAATGTAGTAACATTTTATTTGAGACTTTTTTGGCTGCATTTTTTTCTGCACTTAGGATTGTTTGATTAATTTTATCATATAATATGTAAAATAGATCTATCGGGTCTTAAGTATGTTACTTTAATTTCAGAAAAACCTAATTAGCCAAGTTTTAGTTATGCATAGCAAGATTTTATAGCTTGTTTAATTAATGTTAATAACGCAATTTAGAATTGAATTACAATTTATAGGTTTTTATAAGAATGTTGTACCTACCACTAGTTAATTATTTCTATTTCTTCACATCATAGTTTCTAACTAGCTTTAGAATAAAAATTTAATGTTCTTGAATTCTAGAACTGCTTTTCAAATAATGCAAATACTGGCAACTATGTATATATATTTATATATATTCACTAACTTGATCATTATTTGCCATTTGCAAATCTTGTGTAATTCTATAAACTAATTTGCAAAAGTTGTTTATGGCCACTTGGCACGCCGATAACTGTCGCAATTTATTTCAATTGATTTTTATGCTATTTTATGCGTGCAAATTACGCATTAAATTGTGCCAGTTAAGATCTGAGAATGCCATAAATGTTGTGTAATGCGTGAGCGAATAAAAAAAAAGAAAAAGAATAAGAAACAGAAATAAATAAATGTTAACTAACTAAAGCATTTGTTGCCGATAGACTAAGCCAGTTTACCTTTTTTTCGTTTACATACTGAATCTAAGCTGAAAGTTTTGTAGATCGTAGAACTATTGCTTTAATTGACTTTTAAATTGATTGAGCAGCGGTCATTGCTTGAAGTATGGACCACGCCCAGTTTGTTCACAATATTTAGGCCCAATTAACATATTTTGCAATGACAAACTGTTTAGATTTGCTTAATTATTTGAAATAAATCGAGCTTCACTTTTTTCTACATTTTAAATATTTTCAGCTGTCAGACAGTTAAATTGAATTTAATATTTATTTATTATTTTAGCATTCTTCAATATATTAATTTAAAACTTGATCTAGAAGTGTTTTTATTTTTTGTTTGGTGATTATTTAGCGCCATCTGAATACGCGGCGTGCATTTATTAAATTATTTATGCACTAATTAATAAAAATACATTTTTTTGCCTGACTTGAATATATTTTTTATATCGAAAATATTTTTTTAAAAATAAATAAAAAGAAAGATGAATAGCTAAAAAAAGAAATACGTATGAACGTTGCAGTCGGGCGTTATCGACTGCACAATACTTATTAAGGGTCCAAACGTTGCCAGATCCATTGTTTGTTTTGCCACGCCCCGATTGGTATATTTATATTATTTTTGTTCAAGTCAATAGAGACTGTCAACAGTAATTTAGTTGTAACATTTTGAGTTTCTAGCTATAAAAAAGAAAATATAGTTTTACCCGATTTGTTACGCACCCAATGGACGTAAATATATTCGCCTTATCTTATTAATTTTTGGGCTGTTAACCCAAGTATAAAATAATTGAATATAATACAAATACAAAAAAAGTATATAACAAAGCTGGTTTTTATTTTCATAGCTAAAAATAAAAATTAAAATATGTTAAAAAAGTTTAAACTAAATAAAAACATACATATAAATATCTAAAAGAAAAAATTATAAATATGATATATTTCTTATAAAATAAATAAAAAGACAATAATCTGAAACATATTCAAATACTTTTTAGTATATAAAAATAAAATACTAAAAAAATATATAAATTATGAAAATATATATATATATTTCTTATATATACATATAAATTTTGTCAGCACGAAAAAATTTTTTAAAAAGTATTATGAACTTTATTTACAATGAATTTTCTAAATACTTACTTTTGATAATTTATTTCAATTTTTTTTTGTTATTTTTATATGTATTTGACTAGAATTGTATTTATTAAATATTTTTTTATATATTTAATTACAATCCTTCTGCCAGCGTTCATTGCGCATTTAACAGAGTATCTCCAAGTCGTACCTGAAACAATTTCTGCTTAGTTATATTTTTAACGCGAAACTCCCACTATAAAGATGGTTACTGCAAACCTGTTTTAACAATTAATGGCAACGGCCGATATTTGCGAAACAAAGTGAAGTATGAGACTTAAGGCATTTATTGTAGTTTAAAAAAAATACAACAAATTAGAAAAAACTTAAGCTTAGCCCATGACAAATTTAGTAGCAACCGAAAATTGAAATGTATATATATTTTTGGGAGTTTTAATTATTTGCTATTCGTGTTTTATTTTTTAACACACTCGAAATGCCAAACGTTTTATTTTGACAATGAAACAAAAGATGCGCTAAAAACGTTTTCAGACGAAAACAACTATTAAAATCATGACGTTGACAGCAAAGAGTCAGAAAAGACAACAAAAGTAACAACAACAACAACAATACGGATCATGACTATATTTTGTGCCATTTTCGAGAGCAATGCTCGCACGTGTGTACATGTGTGCAACTATATATATGTATGTATGTGTGTGTGAGGAATGATGGATGGCAACAACGACTGCCGACGACGACGACATCGATGTGAGTCTATATTTAAACAGCACAGAGCCAGAGCCAGAGTCAAAGTCAGAGGCAAAGCGCGCAGCGGCAACAATCATTCAGAATCAGATCCGGTTAACCAAAAACGTAGCTAGCTTAACGCCAACAACAATAACAGCAGCAGCAGTAATAATTCTACCGAAGATTTACTCATCGGAAGACTCAGCTGACTTTATGTCTATATATGTTTTACACATATGTACATATACAGACATATATATATTAAACTTATTGCGTTGGTGTGCTTGGAATGCCATAGGCAAACACCTGCTTCATAGCTCGAAAGCAAACTTTGGCACAATATGTTTGGAAAAACATTCACGACATACCACGGATGCACAAAAAAAAAACAAGACAAAAAATATATAAGCTTTAGTCATGTTGTGCTCGACTAGAAGATGCCCTGTACTGTGTGCTGAGCTAGTATTTTAGATATTTTTGTTGAGAATTTCAAGATGTATATAGAAAAAGTTGAGTAGGAGAGACTAGGACTGAAAAGGACACTTGAGACTCTATATACTATATAAAATTTTACTAAATATATATAAAATATTATTATATATACAATACTCCTAAATGTATAGGAATATTCCTATACATATATATATAATATAATTGTATATAAAATTTTCGTAAAATTTTAATATGTATATAGCAAAAATACATTTAGGTTACTGTACCAATTAATTAAATTTATTTATTCTTTTATATTTTAATTAAGAATAAGTTTCTTTAACAAATGGGAAATTTTTTTATTATTTAAAAAGCAGTAACTACTAGCTCTAGCTTGTTTCCCAAGTGATATACAGGCAGAAATCTAGACTAGTCTTTTAATCCTGATCAAGAATATATAATTATATATATACTAATTAAATATACACTCTGTGCCCTTTACAAACTTTTTAACCCAATGGTTAATGCATGAATTTTTTTATATTTTACAATTAAAAATTTATTTTTCACATAAACTAAAAACAAATGATGATATATATTTTTTTAATTTTATTTATTTCACTTTTTATAATATTACAATTCACTGTGAATAGCAAATTAAAACAAGTAAGAACGTTGCAGTCGGGCGTTACCGACTGCGGAATATTCATTCACAGTCCCAACGCTGCCTTACATAACTAATTGATTTTGGGTTGTCAACCCGAGTATATTTTAAATTTCAAGTCTCTAGCGCTAATAGTAATCAATATAAAGCAGGGCCTGAACCCATTAAAATTGGGGAATCATAGAGAGCTATTGCCGTTTATATCTCGTACATCTTTAGAGCTAGACTCTCCAAATTTTGCATATAGATGCATGGGTATTTTATATAATTTTGATTTTTGTTATATTTTGAATGTCGGCTCAAAAATTTACCGAATTCTCCTTTTAATTTTAGTTGCAAATGTAGCAATGTGAATGAGCTGGTATTTCTTAAGAAATGACCAAAATTCAATTGAAATGTAGATCATATTTAATAAACAAAATATTTGGCCAATTAGCAAACGCACCTGCAGGCAGCAAGCTAGCAGCGGAGCAGAGCGTTTTTCTATGCATACAGTCATATGCATATGTATGTATGTATATACATACATATAAAAACGTGTCTTCTAGCATATTCTAAGAATTGATTCATGAAATTTTCAGCCGTTACTTTAGCTTACTTTTGTCAGATGACGCTCTCGAAGTAAAGCTATTTCGTTTTAGCTACCGCCTGATCGTATATCGCAGTGGCGTTGATGGTAAATGCTATGCAAGTTGCGCTGGAATAGCGCGGGTTCTAATCTCGCTAATGTCAAATTTTTTAAATGTCTTTTTATAAATTAGTTATTTTATTAGGAAAATGATAGCTTATATGACAAACACATAACATTTTTGTTATTAGTAAAATATTTTTATAAGTTTTTATAAGTTAAATTTTATTTTTGCTAAAATAACCCACAAATGCTTATACGTACATACATACATACATACTTACAAATGTATGTATTCGTCTGCACACACAATTTCAGTATGCCAGCGTTTTTTACGCGTGTGTAAATGTGTATGTATATATGTATATTCAAATGCGTATTCGAGCAATTCTAAGAATCTCAATTGCGATTGAATTGTCTTTGAATTGCTTTTGAATTGTCTTTGAATTTTCAGCCGCTACTTTGATTTTTGTTTACTATAGGTGCCGTAGCTGTAAAGTTTGTTGTTAGTTATATTTCGTAAGATCGGTGCAGTGGCGCTGTTAGCAGAGGCTCTGCGTGTTGTGTCGGAAGTCCGCGGTTCGAATCTCTTCTTTTATTTTTTTTGACAAATATGCTGTTTGATTGTGGTGCAAGTTCGAACCCCGCGGGAATTTTTTTTAAAATCGAAATTTATATTGTTTTAATATATTTTATATTTTTTAAATTTCTTAAAAATGTTTCGTTTTGTCTTATCAATGCCTATTAAGCTCATATATATATATATATATATATATATATATATATATGTGAGTGACACACGCATATGAACTTTGCATTTGGCCGCTGCAAATGTCGATTTGGCACGCCCCTAGTGGGCGTAGATTGAGGTGCAGGTTCGAACCCCGCGGAAAACTTTTTCGTTTTAATTTAATTTATATTTTTTAATTTTCTTAAAAATGTTTATTTCCTTATTATCAATGCCTATTAAGCATATTTATATATATAGGTGGCATACGCATATGAAATTCGCTATTGGGCGTCTAAAATCCGTTTTGCCACGCCCCCAGTGGTCGTAGACCCATAATTTTTGGACAGTTCTTAGAATGAGCTTAAGGCTACGTAACTGTAAAATTTGAAGGCTTAGACTCAAAAAATGTGAAAATTACAGGGTATTTTTTGATATGCCACGCCCCCAAAGAGGCGTAACAATTATTTTTGGGTCATCGATAGAGGAGATTATCAGTAACTCAACTATCCAAATTTTAAGCTTCTAGCTCTAAAACTGCAGGAGATATAAACTTTTGCGGTTTGCCACGCCCCCTGTGGGCGTAGATATATCCGCCATAGCTTATTGATCTTGGGTCGTCAACCCGAGTATACATACCAAATTTCAAGTCGCTAACATCAATAGTGCTCAAAATATAGAAGAATTTGGAAAATCAATATATATTTAGATCCGATTTGCCACGCCCCCAGTGGGCGGGGATATATAGTTTTTTTTTCGGTCTTTATAGAATCGTAACATTTACTTACGTGCCAAATTTCAGCATTCTAGCTTTACAACTTTAGAAGATACAGTTTTGCTCGATTTGCCACGCCCCCAATGGGCGTAGATATATCCGCCATATCTTTTTGATCTTGGGTGATCAACACGAATCTACATTTTAAATTTCAGCTCTCTAGCTCTTCAACTAATATGATTTCTGGCATACAGGAAAATGCATTTTCCGATTTGCCACGCCCCTAGTGGGCGTATATGGAAAATTTTTACACTTTATAAATCGGAGACATATACGAGTATATGTTCCAAGTTTCAAGTCTCTAGCTTCAATAGCCGCGAAAAATATTGCATTCATACGGACAGACGGACAGACGGACAGACGGACGGACAGCAAGACGGACATTGCACAAAACCAATATATTCATATCACTTCGTGAATGAATATAAAAAAACTCACTTCTTAAAAGAAGTCAACGGAAAAAAGAAAGCAAAACTCAATTTTTATTGAAAGTAAATAATACTGAATATCTTAAAAATATATTTAAAATTTAAAAATAATTTCTTGCAGTGCATATACTTATATACACATATATATATAAATACAAATTATACATACATATATACTCGTAGTACTTATATAAAACGGCAACTGTTGTTGCTATCGCTTCGTTTCGACTCATCATTTATCGCATTACTTTTGTTGTTGTTTTTGTTATTACTATTGTTTTTGTTATTGTTGTTTTTAGCTTTTCTAACGTCAACGATTTCACGTTCGTTTTCTTAGTCTTTTGCTTTTTGCTTTTTGCTCGTCTTTCATTTTCATGCGTGACATTGGTCAATTAGATGGTTTATTGCAATTGGGTTATCATATATCCGCATATATCGTATATACATGCGTATATACATGCGTATATTGTGTTAATGTGAGCTAAAATTGCTGGAGAAACTTGTAAATGCCTTGAACTAAATAAAAACGCGATAATTTTCAAAAAACCCGAATTGTTTATCTGTTATGCTAAAGACCTGAAAAATATAGGTCTTAGATAAACACCCCCATAAGTACGTACATCAGTTGTTAAAAAAAAGAGCCATTAAACTTAATTGCTACTCAAACTACTCTATATTTTAGACACCCTCTACACTTGGCTGCGTTACTTTTACAATTTTGTTGTGTATAAAGCATGATGCAATCATATACCCCATTATTACCTGATGCTTCCATAATTGAGAAATAGATATGGTAGCTTAAAGAAGATTATTTTGACATTGTCTATCAGAACTAACATATTCTTGAGTTATGGTATGGTCAGTTAGCATATGGCATGCGTCATGCACTCAATATTCCTCAAATTCCTCTCTAGACACAACTTGAATTGCAATTGAGATATTATGATTATGATATATATGAGTAATTTAGTGGAAGCTAACTTGGCGCTTGTCTGATAGCTCCCATGTCTTCCACTCATTTAAGTAAGAAATAAGAAAATAACTCAATCCATCGAAAAGCGCACAGTAGCACACAGGTTGGATCGTAACTAAGATGAGTTGAGTGCCTTGTATAAGTTATACTGAACAAAATTACACTAACGCGAATTCCACTCATTGCACTGGAAAATGTCAAAGGAATACAATCCACAGAGAACAGTAATGCACAGCTTGGAGTGCTAATTAGTGGAAGTTCAATTGAGCGCTTTCATAATTGACTGCGTTTCAAACGAAAGAAACTCTTTAAAACAGAAAAGAACATAATCCACAGCAGAGCGCACGTAAGTTGCAGAGCACAGCTTGGATCGTAACTGAGAGAGACGAAATGACACACACAACCACACACAGGCATTTCTTGCACTTCGGCACCGTCTAACGGATCAATGGCGTGAGTGCGTGGGAATATATTTAAAGTTGAGTGCTTCTTGAGCTCTTCTTGCATTAGGGCGAAGCCGATTTTGGCGACATCAATTAGTTGGTTGTGAACTTTCGTGTTAAATGCAGCTACTGCGCATATGTCATTAATATAATTATCAGGAGTGACTTTTCTTTATTTTGTTAATATTTCTTGCATTGTTTAGTTGTTCAATTACTTAATTAAAGTTGCTACATATTGATTCGTTTTAAAAATGGAATTTGTTATATGTTCATGTATGTATGAATATATATGTACATATGTATGTATGAGTATAGAAAACTATATTTGGATTTGTTTTATATTTTATATTTTGCGGTAAATTATATGATATACTCTTGAATAAATGCAATTATATGTATGTATGTATTTATACACCAAAATATGTTTAATCGCTTGAAATTTTTGATAAACAAATGCATGACAGTAAAGAAATTGCTTAAATTGGCCTAGCTCATACATACATACATACATACATATTACATATTATTGTATGTATGTATGTACGTATATGCTTATGCTTCTCATTCGACTGTAAGAGATTTACAGCATGTTCTTTGCGCTGAACACATCACCACACACACTTACATACATATGTACGTATACGATGCCTGTGCTTGATCTGAGTGCAGTCAAAGCAAAAAAGCGATAGAATCCACAAGTGGGCGCACAGAACTCGTAAGACGTTGCTAACTAGTGGAATCTGAAGTGAGCGCCTACCTAACAATTGAGTGATTTCACATTTCGACATTTCTGTGTCAATGATGTGGATAATAAGAGCGTGGGAATTTAGGGAAGAGTTGAGTGCTTATCAAGCTGTTATTGTATTAGTGCAAATGCTTTGCTTAGACACGCACATTTCGAGTAATGCAGGTCAGTTGCTTACGAGCGGTTGGAGTTGTCGGAGGTGGCGTGCATTACGTATTTTTATTTACACACATACATTTGCATCATATTATTATTATATATATATATATATATGTGTATATACAAATGTTATATATAATTATTTTTAATTAAAATTATATTTTATATTTATATATATGCAGTGTTGTGTTCATTATTAATTGTATAAAAATACTTAATCCAAATAGAAACTTTTATATTAAATTAATAATTAAATATTGCCTTTTATATTTAATTATATATTAGTAATTTTATATATATATATATATATATATATATTGGAAATGTATGCACATTTATATATTTAATCAATTTAAATTTAGTTTAGATTTTAGATTTTTGTTGCTCAATTCAAAAACACATGTTTGATATTTGTAGTTTAAGTAGAGGCAATCAGTAAATCAATCAATCAATCAATCAATCACGACCTCCTACTAGTTTGATATCTTGGCTACCATTGATTATATTGGCTACCATTTACTTCTGCTTTTTAGTCACTTTTTTGCATTGAAGCAGCAAACCTTGAGTATTAAAATAAATAAAGATTTTATTTTCATTCAAATTAACTATAAGCAACAATAGTTTTATACTCCATATATCTGAAGGTTTTACGCAGCCGGAAACATTTGAGCAGATTTTAAGATAATATCTATCTTTCTATGATATCTAGTCTCTCTATTATATTGTGATTTATGATTGGAACTATAGCTAAACTTATATGTAGCTAATTTATGCGAGTGGCAAAAAGTTGACCCAAACAATTTGTCAAAGGCGCCAAGCAAAAAGTTTTTGATTCATTGACATATAAAAATCATATGTGACAATGAAATCTATTTGTTAACTGTTAATTGGTTGCCAATTTGAGAGTTGGTCAAAACAAAAACAGAAAAACAACTATATGTTTTGAACTAGAAAATACCCTGGAGTAAGTGAAGTTATAGAAAATCATGTTCATAGTTGTATTAACTAGATTTTAATTTACATCTGATTATATTTTGAAACAGTTACATATTCTTTCACAAAACCAATATACCCTCTTTTGGGAATAATCAATATTTTCGTGGTATTGAAAAAATGCGCGCATGACTTAATTTCATCTCAAAATCAATTAACACTATCCATATAGCCATATAGTCATTCAACTTTACGCCAGGCCAAAAACTCAACAGCCTAATGAAGCCCAAAAATTCTTTTTCATCTTTTGCGGCTTAATTAGACAACGAGAAAAAGTTGTCAGCATCTCAAATAGTTGGCCAAGAATGCAGTCGCTCCAAACGCTCCAACAACGCTGGCCAAAAGCATTGTTGCTGTTTTTTTTCTTCCCTCTCAATTATTTTTGGCCAACTATTTTGCTTACACGCAGCTTAACGTTTGTCAAGATTTTGGCATTTTGATGTCATTAAACCAAATTCCATTAGTTTAATTAAAATTTCCAATATTGGCATTTCTATAACATAAATGTAAATAATTAAATAAAACTAATTTGATATATTTTGAGATCATGGCAAGAACGACAAAAGTGCGACAAATCTGATTTATAAACTGTGATTTGTGACTTATTAAGGAATAAAATAAATATACCAACTAAATATGGCTAGAAGCTATATTAAATTGTTTTTCTTTAATTTATAGAATTTTTGTTTATTTATTTAAAATTGCATAAAGTACATAAATAGATAAATTAATGATATCTATAGGTTTTTCATAAAATAAATTTTTTTACAATTATAAAAATCATAATTTTATAAAAATCATAAATTTAGTTTAAAGTTTTTAACATATTCATAAATATACATACGTATGCTTCTTAGTCGATTACAGAAGTGTTCTTTAAGCTCAGCTTAACCACGATTGAGTGATAGTCACTGTCTTAACAGTGCTGAGCACATCATTACGCATACATATACGTACATATGTGTATTTGCTTGATCTGAGTGCAGTTAAAGGAGAAAACAATAGAATCCACAAGTGGGCAAACAGAAATTATAAGATGCTGCTTACTAGTGGAATCTAAACTGCGCGCTTCACTAATTGAGTGACTCCAGAATTCGACATTTCTCTATTAATCGTGTGGACAATAAGAGCGTGGGAATTTAGGGAAGAGTTGAGTGCTTATCGTTAGGTGTTTATTGTATTAGTGCAAATGGTTTGGTTAGGCGCGAATATTTTGGGCTACGCAGATTAGTTGCTTACGAGCGGTTGACGATATTAGAGGTGGTACATAGTGCGAGTTTTTGTGTAATTTTTTTACATTCACATACATATGTATGTACATTATTTTATGTTTATGTATTAAAAATTGTCTTAAGTCTATAAATAGATAAATTATTAATAAAGATCATGGAAAATAGAATTTCTATAGATTTTTATATGAATTTGAATTCACATAATTAACAAAGAAATTTTAAAATGATATAATAAATAAAACAATAGTTAAATAAATTTTAATTAAAGTATTACTTAGTCTTATATCTTCAACATTTTATATTTTATTTAAAAATTGATTTAAAGCTAATTTATAAAAAATTACTAATTTTAAAAACGTTTCTTTTCTTAAATTTTCAAGAGTTTTATTTTATTTGTATTTTACTATTTTTTATAACAAAAAATGGATTTACAAATTTTTATTTTGTTACTATTTTGTATAATTTTATTTAAAATTTGTTGTAATTCTTTATAATTTGTCGATATTAATCAATATGCATTTTCATTGTTTTTTATTATTATTATTATATTGTAATATTATATTATCCATTATAAAACTTTTATATATACAATATTTATTATTATAATTATTTTTTATTTTTTGTATTACAAATTCATATTATCTAAAAATAATTTTACCTTTTATTTACGTAGCTGTTAAATAATTATTATTAACTATTATTGTCTGTATTTATACATTTTGATAATATTATCGTATTATGACTAATTGTACAATCTTCACATATTCTTTTTTTTTAGTTATTTACAAAACTTATATACAAATAAAAATAATTATATATTTTTATAAAATATTATTTTATATATTAATAGTTTTAATTTGTTTCATAAATTTTAAAATATTTATTTAAATTATATTTAAATAATATATTTTCATTCATATTTTTCATTGTTATTAATTTTGTTTGATCGTTTTTATTTTCAGAGAAAATGTATAGTCAGACTGAGAAACAGCGCTACGACGGCTGGTATAACAATCTGGCCCATCCCGACTGGGGCTCTGTAGGTAGGTGCAATGTAGAATATAATATGATTAGAATATTATCTAAGTATGCAAATGCAACAACTTTCTAAATGTATTTACTTAGAGGGCGGCACCCTCGATTAAATTAGATTTGCCACGTTTAACCGCAGCTATTTGCATTCACACGACATTTGATTTGCATATACTAAATACTGAAAATTCTAAAACTATTTCCAGATAGCCATCTGGTGCGCAAGGCACCGCCCTCGTATTCAGATGGAGTGTACTCGATGGCAGGTGCTAATCGGCCGTCGACAAGGCGATTAAGTCGTCTATTTATGCGCGGACGCGATGGTCTCGGATCGAAGTTCAATCGAACTGCACTGCTGGCATTCTTCGGCCAGGTGGTGGCCAATGAGATTGTGATGGCGTCCGAGTCCGGCTGCCCCATCGAGATGCATCGCATTGAGATCGAGAAGTGTGATGAGATGTACGATCGTGAGTGTCGTGGCGATAAATATATTCCGTTCCACAGGGCGGCCTATGATCGCAGCACGGGCCAGAGTCCGAATGCGCCAAGGGAACAGGTGGGTGTGAGCACGTGGGTGTTGAGTGTGTGGGCGTTGGGTTAGTGCTTAGTTAGCTCTTGCCAAACTGGTGTACAAATGTCGCAATAAAACCTACTCCGCAGATAAATCAAATGACTGCTTGGATTGATGGCAGTTTCATTTACAGCACCTCCGAGGCATGGCTCAATGCCATGCGATCCTTTCACAATGGCACCCTGCTCACCCAGAAGGATGGCAAGCTGCCCGTACGCAATACGATGCGTGTGCCGCTCTTCAACAATCCGGTGCCAAATGTCATGAAAATGCTAAGCCCGGAGCGTTTGTTTTGTAAGTTTTCAAGCCATTTACGTTTTAATGTGTTTCCCTTACTAATATTTAATTTCTTTCATTTTTTAGTGCTGGGTGATCCGCGCACGAATCAAAATCCCGCCCTGCTCTCCTTTGCCATACTCTTTCTGCGCTGGCATAATACCCTGGCGCAGCGCATAAAACGCTTGAATCCCACTTGGTGTGACGAGGATATCTTTCAGCGTGCCCGGCACACGGTCATTGCCAGTCTGCAGAATGTCATCGTCTATGAGTATTTGCCGGCATTCCTGGGCACTGCCATGCCGCCGTATGAAGGCTACAAACAGGATGTGCATCCGGGCATTGGACACATCTTTCAGGCGGCTGCCTTTCGCTTTGGCCATACCATGATACCGCCTGGCATCTATAGGCGCGATGGCGAATGTAATTTCAAGCAGACGCCCATGGGTTATCCGGCCATACGTTTGTGCTCCACGTGGTGGGACTCCAGTGTAACTATATAGCTAAAGATATAAATATATATACATATATATATATATATAATATATATAAATACATATTTTGTATAAACATTTAATCTATTTAAATTGCTTGCAGGGCTTCTTTACCGACACCAGCGTGGAGGAGGTGCTCCTGGGTCTGGCATCACAAATTTCCGAACGCGAAGATCCCGTTTTGTGCTCAGATGTGCGTGATAAGCTCTTTGGACCTATGGAATTTACGCGCCGAGATCTGGGCGCTCTGAACATTATGCGTGGACGTGATAATGGTTTGCCCGATTATAATACAGCCAGAGAGGCATATGGCCTGCATAGGCATAAGACCTGGACGGACATCAATCCGCAGCTGTTCGAGGCGCAGCCCGAACTCTTGGAGTAATAATCAAATATATATAATAATATTAATTCCATGTAATTCCAATACTAATTGAAATTCTTTTCCACTCACAGCATGCTCAAGGAGGCCTACAACAATCAGCTGGACGATGTGGATGTCTATGTGGGCGGCATGCTGGAGTCCTATGGCCAGCCGGGCGAGCTGTTCACCAATGTGATCAAGGAGCAGTTTCAACGTTTGCGCGATTCGGATCGCTTTTGGTTTGAGAATGAACGCAATGGCATCTTTACGGCCGAGGAGATAGCCGAGCTGCGTAAAATCACGCTTTGGGACATCATCATAAACAGCACGGACATAGAAGAGGATGAGATCCAGCGCGATGTGTTTATGTGGCGCACGGGAGATCCCTGTCCGCAGCCCATGCAGCTGAATGCCACAGAGCTGGAGCCATGCAACTATTTGGAGGGCTACGACTATTTCTCGGGCTCAGAGCTAATGTTCATCTATGTGTGCGTTTTCCTGGGCTTTGTGCCCATACTCTGTGCCGCTGCCGGCTATTGTGTGGTCAAGCTGCAGAACAGCAAACGGCGCAAGCTGAAGATACGCCAGGAGGCGCTGCGTGCGCCACAGCAAAAGGGTTCCGTGGACAAGATGTTGGCCAGGGAGTGGCTGCATGCGAACCACAAGCGTCTGGTCACTGTCAAATTTGGACCCGAGGCGGCCATCTATACGGTGGATCGTAAGGGGGAGAAGTTGCGCACATTTAATCTGCAGCACGTGGACGTTGTCAGCGTGGAGGAGTCGGCGACCAATCATATCAAAAAGAAGCCCTATTTGCTGCTGCGTGTGCCCAGCGATCATGATCTAGTGCTGGAGCTGGAGTCGTATGGAGCACGTCGCAAGTTTGTCAAGAAGCTGGAGGATTTCCTGCTGCTGCACAAAAAGGAACTGACACTGATGGAGGTGAATCGTGACATAATGCTGGCCAGGGCAGAGACACGAGAGCGACGCCAGAAGCGGCTCGAGTACTTCTTTAGGGAGGCGTATGCGCTCACCTTTGGCTTGCGGCCGGGCGAGCGAAGGCGTCGCTCGGATGCATCCAGCGATGGCGAGGTGATGACTGTAATGCGCACCAGTTTGTCCAAGGCGGAATTTGCGGCTGCATTGGGCATGAAACCCAATGATATGTTTGTGCGCAAGATGTTCAATATTGTGGACAAGGATCAGGATGGACGCATTAGTTTCCAGGAGTTCCTCGAAACCGTGGTGCTCTTCTCGCGCGGCAAGACGGACGACAAGCTGCGCATCATCTTTGATATGTGCGACAATGATCGCAATGGGGTCATCGACAAGGGCGAGTTGAGCGAAATGATGCGTTCGCTGGTGGAGATTGCGCGCACCACTAGCCTGGGCGATGATCAGGTGACCGAACTAATCGACGGCATGTTCCAGGATGTGGGACTTGAGCACAAGAATCATTTGACCTATCAGGACTTTAAGCTCATGATGAAGGAATACAAGGGTGACTTTGTGGCCATTGGGCTGGACTGCAAAGGTGCCAAGCAGAACTTCCTGGATACGTCCACAAATGTGGCGCGCATGACCTCCTTTAATATTGAACCCATGCAGGATAAGCCAAGGCATTGGCTGCTCGCCAAGTGGGATGCGTACATAACTTTCTTGGAGGAGAATCGTCAGAATATCTTTTATCTATTTTTGTTCTATGTGGTGACGATTGTTCTGTTCGTGGAGCGCTTTATACACTATTCCTTTATGGCCGAGCACACCGATCTGCGTCACATTATGGGCGTGGGCATTGCCATCACTCGCGGATCTGCTGCATCTCTGTCCTTTTGCTATTCGCTGCTGTTGCTGACCATGTCGAGGTGAGAGTTTTGATTTTAATTAATTCATATACCCTGAAGCCATTGAAAATGAGAAATTAGGGTATAATGGTTTTGTTAAAATGTATGTAACAGGCAGAAGGAGGCGTGGCAGACCCCATAAAGTACATATATTCTTGATCAGGATGACGAACTGAGTTGACTCTAGATGAGTCGACGAGCATGAGTCCGTCTGACTGTCTGTCCGTCGTTCCGTCTGCCAAATGTTTGAACGCGTCAATTTCAGAAGATATAAGAGACAGACTTGAAATTTAAGGGTCGCTAATAGGGACTTTCTATATAGCATAGAATTAGTTTTAAAAAAAAATAGTTAAATACTATTCCTGTTTCAGAGTTATAGAGTAAAAATCCTTTTTAATATATAACATTATACATTATATTATATCTCCTTCATCTTAAGAGTTAGTGTCGTCAAATTTTTAGTTAGTGTATTGTGTATTTTATACAATTTTTACTTTTATTATATTTGGGATACCGGCTATAAATTTTGCCAAATTCTTGTAATTTAAGTTCTGTTGCTAATATAGACAAAGTGTGAAATAGTTTGCATGCTTAAAAAAATAGAAATATATTTTGCAATACGTTTCGTAAGACAGAAGTTATTAAAAAAATGTTTGATCAAACGGCAAAACTGCTTTTTGATTGTAAAAAAGCAAATTCGAAAATTTAATTTAACTTGCAATCAGTTTATGCTAGTAATCCATAATTTGTTCCTAGCATAAACTCATTGAAAGTTAAATAAAATTTTTGAATTTTCTGTTTGTATTATTATATATAAAAGCGCACATTGGATCTCCAAGTCGGACACCTCCGACTAGAGCTTTATTACTTATTTATATTTTTGATATTTCTTTAATAACTGTTCCTTTCTTTTGCAGAAATCTCATTACCAAACTGAAGGAGTTCCCCATTCAACAATATATTCCATTGGATTCGCACATACAATTCCATAAGATTGCTGCCTGCACAGCGCTCTTCTTCTCGGTGCTGCATACAGTGGGACATATCGTTAACTTCTATCATGTGTCCACACAGTCGCACGAGAATCTGCGCTGTTTGACGCGAGAGGTGCACTTTGCCTCGGACTACAAGCCGGACATTACCTTCTGGCTATTCCAAACGGTCACCGGCACCACGGGCGTTCTGCTCTTCATCATCATGTGCGTCATATTTGTGTTCGCTCATCCGACTATTCGCAAGAGAGCCTACAACTTCTTCTGGAACATGCACACGCTCTATATTGGGCTCTATTTGCTGAGCTTGATACATGGCCTGGCGCGGCTGACCGGTCCGCCTCGTTTCTGGATGTTCTTCCTGGGACCGGGTGTTATCTATACTCTGGATAAGATTGTCTCGCTGCGCACCAAGTATATGGCACTGGATGTCATTGACACGGACTTGTTGCCCTCGGATGTGATTAAGGTCAAGTTCTATAGGCCGCCCAATCTCAAGTATTTGTCTGGGCAGTGGGTGCGTCTGTCCTGCACCGCCTTCAGGCCGCAGGAGATGCACAGCTTCACATTGACGTCGGCACCACATGAGAACTTCCTCAGCTGCCACATCAAGGCGCAGGGACCCTGGACCTGGAAGCTGCGCAACTATTTCGATCCGTGCAATTACAATCCAGAGGATCAGCCCAAGATACGCATCGAGGGTCCGTTCGGTGGTGGCAATCAGGACTGGTACAAGTTCGAGGTGGCTGTCATGGTGGGCGGTGGCATTGGCGTTACGCCCTATGCCTCCATACTAAACGATTTGGTCTTTGGCACCAGCACGAATCGCTACTCAGGCGTGGCCTGCAAGAAGGTTTATTTCCTGTGGATTTGTCCATCGCACAAGCACTTCGAGTGGTTCATCGATGTGCTGCGCGACGTGGAGAAAAAGGATGTGACCAATGTGCTGGAGATACACATCTTCATAACGCAGTTCTTCCACAAATTCGATCTGCGTACAACTATGCTGGTGAGTGGTAAAGAATTTATCTGTCTTTTGAATCAATTTTTAATTTAAACTTTCTCTTTCTTTTCTAGTACATTTGTGAGAATCACTTTCAGCGTCTCTCAAAGACCTCCATATTCACGGGTCTCAAGGCTGTCAATCATTTCGGACGCCCCGACATGTCCAGTTTTCTTAAGTTTGTGCAAAAGAAGCACTCCTATGTAAGTTGTTTATATAATTGGATATTAGAATTTCATTAATTAATTCTTAATTTCCTTTTACAGGTATCTAAAATAGGCGTCTTCTCTTGTGGCCCCAGGCCGCTTACAAAGAGCGTCATGTCCGCCTGTGATGAAGTGAACAAAACACGCAAATTGCCCTATTTTATACATCATTTCGAGAATTTTGGTTAAGACTTACGCATGCCCAGTTCTTAATCAGCTCTACAATTATCTGCCAACTACAAAAATCACAACACACCCACACCCACACACACACATACAATGAAACAAAACGGATTGCTCTACGAATATTATATGCATAGTATTTAGTTTCATTCATTCAGCATTTAAGCGAATTTATAGTTCACCAGCCCTTCCCCCTACCTGCCCCTCTCCCTATCTCTGTCCCTATCTAGCCACAACGTAATCTGTAACTTCATAAATTAGTCATGTTCTACAATTTAGTGCATTATGAAAATTTCCATTGATATTTAGCTACAATCACAACAACAACAACAACAAGAAAATGAACAAAAACAAAAAGCGGCCCTTTTTCTTTATATACATATACTAATGTATGTGTATGTGTAAATGTATATGTGTATTTATTGAAAATATGATTTGTTATCAGTTTTTGTAAACCGTTCGCATTATTTATTAAAATTTACAATTTAATTGAAACAAAGCTATGTATTAAATTTTATTTGCATATTTCTATACTGGTTGTGTATATTGATATATTTATAAAATATTTTTATTTATAAAGATATTTACATACATATATTTAAATATCAATATCAAAATTAGCATGTATAAATATATATGGACATATGTATTTATATTATATTTAATTTTATTTATTTGCATATTTACATACAAATTTTATGTATGCATGTTAAATATATATAACAAAAGAAGCCTGTATAAATATATATATAAATGAAAATCTTTAATTATCTTATATTGTATTTATAACTAAATATTTTTATACTCAATTATTAATTTTTATATATATAAATATTTAAACAGGCTAATTTTGTTAAAGTATATATATTTAAATTTTTTAACTAATATTTGTATTTCTTATATTTAGCTCAAGAAATTATTCCGTTGTATAATAGATTAAATTCCTTACAAACGCTACTTTGAGTAAGTTTTTATTGTGGTATTTAATTTGTTTTAATTGTTAAACATTCCCTTTTTCTCATTTAAGATTAACCCAATTTGGCGTATTACCTGGACCAAATGACTAACTATTTCACCAAATCTGGTAGTTTGATTATATTTTATAACCACTATAGATTTACGTACATATGTATGTCTACTTTTAATAAATAAAATCATTATTTTAAATATATAATAATTATAGATTTACGTATGTTTATTTTGTATAACATAAAATCAATATTATAATTGCAATCAATATATGACTTTCTTCATACGAATAAACAAATCTATAGTCATTTATAATCAATTTTTATACAAAAATAAACAAAAGTAACTCTATAGTTATGATAGAATATATTAGTATTAATTATTCAGCTATATTCCATTATAGTTATTGACGTCCGTATGATTATTTTGTATAAAATAAAGTAATTATTAAATATTTATACAAAATAAACATACGGAAATCATTAATTATGCTGGATTATAGTATAATAATATTAAATACTTAGTATAATAATACTGAATACTTAGTATGATGTGGTCATACTTTGTATAACATTACTATAATAATATTAAATACCCAGTATAATAATACTAAATCAGAATATAATTTCTTGAGCTAAATATAAGAAATACAATTCTTATTTAAAAAAATCAAATATCCTATATACTATATATACATTAACAAAATTAGCCTGTTTAAATATTTATATATATAATAATAAATAATTGAGTATATCAATATTTAGTTATAAACACAATATAATATAATGAAAGATTTTCATTTATATATATTTATACAGGCTTATTTTGTTAAAAATATTTA
This sequence comes from Drosophila hamatofila, assembly GCA_035045345.1. Classification (NCBI taxonomy): domain Eukaryota; kingdom Metazoa; phylum Arthropoda; class Insecta; order Diptera; family Drosophilidae; genus Drosophila; species Drosophila hamatofila. Next base: position 15,587,220 of record JAWNPA010000019.1, on the reverse strand, counting down.
ACATGCATACATAAAATGTTTATATTTACAAGAAAAATAATGCACAAATAGCGTAGTTCAAAAACTTGTTAAGCAGTACATCAAGCAGTTCTACGTCCAGTTCAACAAGCAGTTCACTCATTCTATACCCAATACTTCTTGCCTTCACTGTAAGCAGATCATGCGCCTGCGTCAACTACAGCTGTTTGCTGGCAAACTCGAAATGAAAACAGGATTCGCACTATAAACACACATCCTGGAGAAGACATTTACTAAATCTCTAGTTAAACAACAATATTATTAAATGGAGCTGGATGTGTTGCGAATAGCGGCGGATTATTACCACAAGTTACTCAATGCGGAGCTGCATATCAATGAATGGGTCCAGGATCGGCAAGTCAATAAAAACTCATAGTTAATTCTGATTATTAATATTCATTTTCTTGCAGTTTGTTTATTGGCGAGCCATTTTTCCGTTTTATCAGCGTTTATCTGGAGTCCAGCAATCTGTTCAATGTGCTGATACCTCTGCTGGGCATCTGTGGACAGGATTTGCTGACACATTTGGTTTGTGCGCTGAGCTTGGTTAGCGCCGTGAGCTCCTTTGAGAAGTGGTAACTGCTGCAGCATAAATTTATTTTAGTTAAAAATTTAAGAGACCTTCATTTACAGGATCTATCCGGAATGGCGACCCCTTTGGCGCCTACGTGAGCTCTATGCCAATGAGCATGGCATTCGACCGGGCGTTGCCTTGCAGAGTCACGATTTGAGCTGCGAGACGAGCGGCGGATTGCCCTGTGCCCATAGCATGGCATGGACGGCACTGCTAATGGTGGTCAGCATGCATCTGCCCATGAAGAATCGCTCCTTCAGCTGTCGACTAATGATGTATAGCTTCATTGGTTGCTGCATATTGGGCATGTGGCTGAGTCGCCTCTACCTGGCCACGGAGTATCTGCATCAGTGCCTCTTATCCACATATCTGGCAATAAGTCTCTTGGCCAGCTGCCAAAGGCATTTGAATTCTTTATATGCCCTGCGATGCAGCTTGGCAGTGCTGATGGTCCTTCTACTTGGCTGCCTGGCCATCGCCATTTACTTTATTAAACTACACCTGGACATTGATCCACATTGGTCTGTGCGGCAGGTGAGTCGATTGGAGAATCTAAATTGCAGCAAGCAAATTTTATTATATTATATTCATAGCTTTTAACTGTTGACAGTTTTATGTGCTAGCTCTAGCGGGAAAGGCATCCAACATATTATTAACACAATATTGTATGTAGTTGTAATGCATATTTATAAATGTACACCTAAACATTTGTACATATGTTATTAGCTTTTCTGAAAATCTAGAATTCACCCTGTTTTCCAATTTTTCCCGCAATGGGGCTTTTTAAAAATGAAGATCTGCCGTAAAAATGCTTAAATGGCATCAGTGTTTCTGTTTGCGAGATCAACCGAAAAAAAAAACATGCTCACTCGCTCTCGCTCTGAGCAAGAAACTTCGGCTCTTTTCGTTTTTGTTCTCTCTTGAGTGAAATACGATTGACTCAAAAACAGAAAGAGCACACATTCGCATTCACATGAACACACACTCAATCCACAAAGCAAGTGTTTAGCAAACACAACTCTTAACCTATACCAATTATACACAAGAATTTTTGCTTCATTTAACTCAAGCAAATGGTCAGGGAACAAGTAGGGCGAAAAAAAAAACGGTTCCTAGCGGATTGCGAATGAGCTCGTTAAAGAACCGATGCAATTGCTTGCTATCTGAGTCTTTTCTCAGAGTGTGATTAAAAGTCACTTATATACAGGCATCCACTGTTAAAAATCTCAGTAGGTTACGCAAAGAGCAGTTCCATTACTTTTAATGTTAACTAACAGCTCTGTTGTGACAACACAGTTTTACAGTTTGCAGAGCCTACTATTAATTTATCGTGGCCGACAAAGAGAAAAGTTTAACAGTTATTTGCGAGCTATAGTTGTATTATATTAATATATTATTATTATTATATATATATTTTTTTTGCAGGCTTTTAAATGGTGCTCCGAGCCGACATACATGCGACATGAGAGCAGTCCCATCTTTCTGTTGGCACGAGATCTAGGCAATTTAATGGGCGTCGCATTTGCTTTACCTGTGGATCAACTGTATGTCTACGAGCTCTCAAATTTATTTGATTTATACTAATATTGTCTTTACTTTTGCTTACAGTAGAAAGCATGATTCGAAATATTCACATCGCTTTGCTGGCATTGTCATTGTTGAGCTGCTTAATTATATTCTGCGCCTTGGTACACCCAAACAACATGGACGCTTCCTATTTCTGGCCTATGAGTTTATACGCAATGCCCTGCACTCACTAATACTAGTTAAGCTACTGCCGAAGCTTTTAAGTAGAAAGAGTTGAGTTTAATTTAGTCAAATATTCTATAATTTTTTATTTTTCTAATCTAATAAAAAAATATTTATAAATAATGATATAAAGTTTAGCATGTGAAAACCATGATCTTAGATTTAAAATTTTTTATTTAAAATTAAATAAATAAATAAATCAAGTAAATCAAGCGTACGAACACCATTTATGTTATTTCTTACAGCAGCTGAGCAGCTTAACAGCCTGGTCCAACGGCGCAGCTGGCTTAACTTAACATCACTCAATTGTTGAGTGATGTTAATTAACAGCAAACTTGCATTCCACTCTGTTAGTTAACATTATTGAGAAACTTAACATTTTTTCACCGTGCTACGCATTTCTGTTCGCCTAGTATTTCAGCCAGATTTTCGTTCAAAATCGACAACAAATTGGATCAGCGGTGGCTGCCCCGTGAGGTTAGGCAACGAATTTTAGAATATAAATTGTGAATGGCTGTAAAATATGTAAAAATAACCTTAAAGAACAAAGATTTTATTTGTATTTGGATTTGGTTTCTTTTTATTATTATTATTATTATATTCATATTATATTATAATATTTTATAATACATTGATAATAATTTGATATTTATTAACATTTTTATTTTTATGAATAAAAATCAATAATATTATGAAAACGCAGTTCAACTTTGATTGAATGCTGAATTAAAATATTTTTTTTTTGTATTTTAAGTAATTTCTTTAATAGCATTTTTTAAATTTTTGAATAAAATACATAAAATAAAAAATTCAATTAAAAATTTTCACTTTCCAAAGAAGAATTAGAATTGTGCGGACGAAGAAAGCTGTTAGCGTAGTTGGACTGAGCAGCAGCGGCAGCTGTTAGCTTAACATTGGAATTTTATTCTAAAATCGGCTTTATCCGTATCTCGATCACACACTCGCATAAATATGCCTACATGTATTTTTGCAGGCCGTAACTCAAGCACCATTTTTGTATGTATGTAAATTGATGGTAAACTTAAAAAAAAGAAAATTCAGAGTTAGTTTAACTGCCTAGGGCAAGGTTTATACACAAATACTTACTAAGATCTATAAATTATGTCATCTGCTATTTTGTAAATATTCAATATTCATCATTGACAATACTGTTGAAAGTATTAAAAAGGAAAATATCCACAATGAAATTACAATTTATTTATGTGCTTTCGCAAGTATGTATGTATGTGTGTATGTAGATAATTCGATCAGCAACAAAAATCAAATCGTCTGATCAAAGCGAATGTTCATCAACAACTGAGCGCTGCAGACAAAATCTGTCAAAGCAAACCCAGCTCTAGCATTAATACAGCTCAAATATTTGTCTCTTTCTGTCGCATGCAACTATACCATTAGAATGTTATGTATGCGTGCATAATGGCATGCGTGCCATTACGGTTGTGGCTCTCACAAAATTGTCGCTGATTGCTGTCCACACATGTCACGCCATTGATCCGTTATTGCATGAGTTTAACATCCACAAAAGCACTCAACCGCTCAGGCACTCATTATGTCTTCTTCTACTGCGCTCTTCTGTGGATGCAGTTCATTTCCCCTTTTTCTAGAAACCGAAATTCTCTCCTTCTCACATATACAACTAAACCAATTCAATCAGCGGTAATGGCGCATATGCATGCATATCCTCTCCCGCTCCCGCCATTACTGTTCTGGCTCTCACGAAATTGTCACATACTGCACTCCACACATAACACGCCATTGATCCGCTATTGCATGAATGTATGTGTACAACTCAAGCACACTGTCTCTTTTAGTATCCAAGCAGCACTGCGCCCTTCTTTGGATTTAGTTCTCTCCTCTTCCAAAAGTCTTACTCAAAATAGAAGAGCGCTCAATTTAACTTCCACTAGTTTCGGCTCTCAATCGCGATCGAAGCTTCTTGCTCATTCTAATTGCGCCCTTTTGTGTTTGCCTTGTGCTCTTCTTTGAGTGAACTTGCAATGCAACTCATTGGAAGCAAGCGCTAGAGTTTGAAGTGCTTAGCTTACAGAGATTCCACGCCAGTTTAGCCTATTCACACACACACACACACACGTTTATACATACACCTTAACAGAATCGAATTATTATCAAAATGAAATGTTATTCTAGTCTTGCAAGATTTTTAAACAATATTTATTCTGTTACTCCAGTTTTCTTGTATTTTTTTTTTCGGGTTCTTACAATATTTAAGCAGTTGCTTTCGTATTACATTTTACAATGTTTTCGCTGTTGCTTAAATTAATTCATTTATTTTTTTGTTTTATTTAATTTACCTTTATATAATGCTATTTTATGTGTATGTAAATTGTTAAGTGTATGTATTTGTGTGTGTGTGTCTGTGTTGGTTTCTGTTTGTATTTGTGTATGTTTAACATTGGTTATGGTATGCATTTTAATTAGTTTGTATATGTAATATGTTTTTTTTTTATAATCTTTACTTAACAAGTTAAATATTCGATTTTTGTTTCGTTTGCTTTTAACATTTTTTTTATAGGTATTTTTAGTTAGCAGCTAACGGGTTTACGTTTTATCTTTGCATTTAGTTGATACATATATATTTATTTATTTATATAAAACAAGTTGTTTTTTTTTTAATACAAAATATAAACTAATTACAAATATTTTATATTTATATAAATATATTTATGTATTTATATTTAATAACATTTATGCGTGTAAATAAAATGTTTATTTACAATAACTGGACTTTTGAATTTTGAATAGCTTTTGTTGTTATTTTCATTTTTGTATTTAAATGCGCAAGAGGAAAATTGTTTTTGTAATTGTTTTTTTTTTGTTTTTTTTATAAGTTAATTAACATATTTTACTAATCAGAATTGATCTCAAAAACAAAATCAGCTGAACTTAGCTTTTAGTATTTTCTAGAATATTTACATAATGTATTTAGTTTGTATACTTGTACATATATATATTTATCAATATATATATATATATTTATGTATTTGTATAATATGTTTTCCACATTAGGTAACAGTGCATTATTTTCATTCAATACTTTGCTGGGTTAGTTTTGCGTTTTATTTGAAATACAGTTACAAATGGCAAGTGTTTGGGGGCATTTGGAACATTTACTTTAATCTTCTATTTTTATTATTAGTATTAGTTTCGTATTCGTATTTTCCATTAGCTCACTAACATTTTATCGATTGTTAAGTTATCTAAACTGCAATTTGTTGCTTAACTTTCCACGGTTTCCCAAGTAGCGCAGCCCCTTTATTAACTGTTTGTATTTATTTATTTTATTTTATTTTTTTGGTTAGCAACATTTTGGGATTCGGTTGCGTATGATTTTTCAGTATTTATCTGCAATATTGATTAAATACTTTTAGTATTTAATTCTGGAATTGCTTAAAGCAAAGCCGCCACACAAATGCTGGCAAATCAAATGCTACAAATTACATTTATCTAGAATAATAATAATAATAATATCATATTATTATTATATTATATTAGGGGATCTTAGCGTTCTTTCGCATTGGCCAGCATGGCTTGCTTCTCTGTGGGCATATCTAATCATAATTTGCGCTTAGTTTACGAATAGTTGTAAATATTTGCTCACATCATATATATATATATATATATGTATGTTTGTATATGCTTATCTTTATATGTAGATGCATCTGAGTATTTGCTGCTTATTAATGTAGACAAAAATTGAAACGAAATTACTGTGCATTCTTTTTACTCAAATTGATCTGCGTTTTCCAATTACATTTAACTATGCCTTACATATCGAAGTCAACTAAATTGCACTCGTCCTTAGTCATAATAGATTCATTGATTTATTGATTCATAGATTCATTGAATCATAGATTCTTTGATTCATAGATTAATAGGTTCATTGATTCAATTACTTAAATACTCATTCATTGATGTATTGATTCATTGAATAATTGATTCGTGATTCATAGATTCAATTACTTAATTACTCATAGATTCAATGTTTAAATGATCTAATAATTCAATGATTTATAGATTCATAGATTCAATGACTTATTTATTCATAGGTTGATTGATTCATAGATTTAGTGATTCATTGATTCATAGATCTAATGATTCAATAATTCAATAAATAAATAATTCAATGATTCATTGACTCATAGATTCATAGATTTTGAGATTCAGTGATTGAATTATTTAATGGTTCATTAATTCATTGATTCACTAATTCATTGATTCATTAATTCATGGATTCATATTCGTATCTCTCAGTTGTGAGTGTATTCTCAATGAACTTATAGTAATTGCTTGCTTGATTTTCGTCCACTTCTAACTTGTGTTGGATCTATTGAAGCTCTTCGAGTTGGGGCTGACAGGAGCCGCAGCATTTCTCCTTGTAGCGATGCAGTCGACATAGGCCCATGGAGCGGGCATTGCGACAATAGCGAGAGCTATCACGACAACCAGCCGAACTTTTGCCCACTGTTTATATATATATATATATTCGATTATGGTATATAGAAATCGAGTATGGAGTAGAGAACTTACCCTTGGATTGACATGGAGCACTTTTGCACACCTTCATCACCGATGGGCGTGGCTGATGCTTGCACACGTTGCCCGCGGGTCGACGGCTGCCATACCAGACGCACTGCAGAATGCGGAATTTGATGCCCTGACGACCGCAGGGCGCATTGCACTGTGTATGAACAGAAAGCAAAGCAGAATGCCATTGCAATTGACATTAATAAAAGATGCACTGCCATAGCCATAGCCATAGTCGTAGCTATAGCCATAGCTGTGACTATAGCCATGACTGTGGCTGTTGTATTACCACACCTACCTCAGACCAGGGCTCCACACGCCAGACGCCCTTGCAGCGCTCGTTGTAGCATTCCTGCCGTGCCGCCGGCCTCTCGTACTCATCGCAGGCGGTGCCTGAGCTGCCGTTCTGATACCGGCAATGGACCTCGCGCCGTTGCACGGCCGTGTTGCGGCCATGGCAGCGCGACTGGTGGCAGAGGGTCCACTCGCCCTTGGTCCAGTGCGGACAGGGCTCGTTGCCGCAGCTCTGGAACGTGTCGGGCATGTCCAGCCCCTGGCCACGGCATTGCGCATTCTCGACGATGTCGACGACGCTGCCATCGGTGGCATTTGACATCGTCGTCTTCTTTGTTGCCACACGCCGGCAGCTCAGCGTGCGGCGCTATGGAGGTGGCAAAAAGAAACAATGTTTACTGTTAGTTTCTTCTCTCTCACACTCACACTCACACTCACACTCACACTCTCCCTCTCTCTGTCTCTGTCACACATAAAACAATGGCTGACGGCAGCCAGGCCAACCCTGTCGAGCGACTGCCTGCTAAAATATTTAAACTCGTCCTCAATCTCTTCTACTTCTCTTCTTCATCTTCTTCTTTTTCTTCTTCTTCTTTTCATGGACCCTGACTTGGGTTTTGGGCTGGAAAAAGTTGAATCTGTGCAGCCAAGGCAAAGCCAAGCATTCGGCTAATTATTATATAAGTGTTGTCTGTGGCTTGGGGAGTTCTACTTGTGCTTCTACATCTACTTCTACTTCTACTTCTTCTGTTTTCTTTTTTCCCAGCCCCTAACAAAGCTAATTTGGTAAAGCTTGTTTGAATGGAAACTTTAGAGAATTGTTGTAGCAAATATTTGACTTTAGTTAACTGAAGACATTTAGATTAGGAATAACTCAAAATCAAATTTGTTATATCAAGATGAAAGACTTAGCTTATGGCGGGTAGAGTAAAGAGTTATTTATGTTGACAGATGATAACTTTATTGGCTATATTCGCTCATGAAGGGAGAAAAGTATATTGGATTTGAGGACACAAGAACTAAAGCTATATTAAGTTTACAACTGATCAAAAGTTGAGTGCGTCTAAATTACTTAATTTTCTTATTATCGACATATCAAATCTACTTTGGTATAAACATATGAATTTATTGATATCTTCTACCGTTTCAAAGCAAGAAACTACAAAATTTGAGAAATATTTTGTATTTAATAAAATATTTGTAAATTTTGTAAATATTGTAAATCTTTTTCCATATAAATTAAGCTGATTTTATTTACAGTTGCGGTAATACTAAATGTTGGATAAATAAATGAAGAGACTTAGTAACTTAATATCGGTATCTAAATAATTAACAATATAGTAATATTCGTTTACAATTATTTTAAAAATATTGAGTTTATCACTAAGTTCTTTTGTCCAACAATACTACTACTGCAACTATTTTATTAACCGCTGGTGTAAATTTCATTTGTTTATTTACCTAAACTTAATTTAACTGCTCTTTAGTAGCAGAATACTTCTTTGAAAAAACATTGTAATTAAGAAAAATAAAATAATATTTATAAGTATTTCCAGTTGTCAAGTCAAAAACCCTACTATATCTTCCAGCTATTTCAATTAATTGTCAGTTGTGGATGAAAATCAATACTCGAAATGCCATTAAAAACGGCTAAAAAATACTCCAGCTGTCAGTCAGTCAAAGCTAAAAAACTTTCCATTTTTCGCGCTCGACCTAATTTTTATAGTAATTATAAGGGGTAAGATTACACTGATGGCAAAATGGCAAAATTTTACAAATGAAACTTTGCCGTGCCCACTGCCAAGTGGAATATGTCCAGTGTGAAAATACATATTGATTATTTTTGCAATGAATTCAATTTTGAACTGTAAACGAATATTTACAATTGCGGTACTCTAGCTAAATTTTTTTTTAAATTTTTATTTTATATTTGATTTAATTTAGTTTTTTCAGAGCTTCATTGCTGTTGATTTTGCTATCGCTCCTCATTACTTATGATTATATTTAAGAATGCCTAAATGCATATTCTTTTGACGATTAATCTGTATGTGCTTCATCTATTGTTTTATATTAGAAAGAATGTTTTTTTAGGTAATATTAAGAAATAGAATAATTTTGAGTATACGGGTTTTTTGGTAAGCAAATTGTAGTCAAGATTGTTTCATTTATCGACCAGGAAAGTGCTTGCCTTGACTCCTGCCTGAGCTAGTCAGATTTGTTTTAATATATATCCATTGAATATATTTTTATAGAACAAAGAGACTCCTAGTAATATTATATTTCTTGCTCAGACAAAATCTATCGCTGCCAGACCTTTAATAATAATAAGTCTAATACTGCTTATCATCATTTATCGGATTAATAATTGAAAGCATTGATTCCAATCAGTGATTTTATTTAGATTTCAGCTTGATTTAATATATATTCATTTAAAAACAAACTTCTACTAAAGACACTCACTTTTCTCAGCCAAAATCTATTGCTAATAACAACTCTATCAGGCATAATAATTCTAGTACTAATTATGTTTTATAAAAAATGCTTTTTATATCCCATTCAATTCTCAGTTCTTTTCTCTAGCTTTTCGCACTCATCTGCAATCCGCTGCATGCGGATTTTGTAATTGGTAGCTGTTATTTAACTCCTGTCTGTGATTTTATTTAGATTTCACCATGATTCATGTTCATGATTTTGTTCATTAAACAAGCAAACTCCTCTTTCCTCAGCAAAAACTTATGTTTCTCCATAATAATTCTAATACTAATTATTTTTTTTATAAAAAATTCCTTTTCCTTTCTTTTCAAGTTCCACCCAACACTTCAGTCTTTTTTCTAACCCTTCGCACTCACCTGCAATCCGCTGCCTGCGGCTCCACATTCCTGCGAGCACTTGGACCACTCGCCCACCTGCCAGCTGTAGACGTAGTGCTGGTCAGCCCCAGCCTCAGCCCCAGCCTCAACCTCAGCCTCAGCCATAGCCTGGCTGCTCGTCCGCCTGCTGCTGGACGTGCTTGTGGGCGGCAGTGTCATTGTCGTGGCCGTTTCCCAGCGTGCGTGCGGCATATGCGGCGGCACATTGTCCGCCTCCTCCCGGTGCTCCATGGGCTCCAGGGGCGGCTGTTGCAAGTGCTGGCTGGGCACGGCGAGTATGCGACCTGCCTCGGTGTGGTGCAGCTCTTTGGTCAGCACACGGACCGGTTCGTCCTGTTCGTAGCGCTGCTGCGACGGCTCCAAATCGAGACCATAATTGAGCGCCTCACGCTGCAGCAGATGTTGTCCGCGTGAGTCCTTAAAACGCTGGAGCGGCCAAAGCAACTGCCATTGGGTTAGCGAGGGGATAAACATAAAGCAAAGGGTTTAACGTATGAGAAATGTTAGCTGCGAAAAGCAAAAATAGTTTCGGCACAGAAAATAGATTGCCATAGAGCCCGCATGCAGCATGTGGCATGCAGCTGGCAGCAGAGCAGCAGGCAGAGCAGCAGACCAGCAGTAGTAGAGCAGCATCCAGTCACCGGCAGCATCAATTGGGTGCTGTGTTGTGCTATGCTACGGTAAATTTGCACGGCCGTCAACGCGTTTCCGTTTCCGCTTTCATAACGTGTGCGCTATCAGTGAGCGTATATACGTGTGTGTGTGTGTGAGTGTGTGTGTGAGGGTATATAGGTGTATGTGTATCTGTGTGTGTGTGTGTGTTGTATATGCTGTTCATGCATGCATAGGTGTATGTGTATCTGTGTGTGTGTGTGTGTGTTGTATATGCTGTTCATGCATGCACACTTGAATTGCCCTCATCAATTGCTTCACGTTGACTGACTACGTACTGCAAAATCCGATTAGCCATTGAACTCAGCTGCCACAGTTGACTCACCCCCAGCCACACACCCATTCCCCCAGCCACCCAGCTTAATCCACCCACCCCCAACTGGGTCCCCCTCCCCCCTACACAACTTTCAAAGCACTCATACAATGCCGCTGCTTGGCACTCAGGCTCCATGCTAAAATTTGACTACCAAATGCATTTTTGGCCAACAATTTTCTAGTGCATATGCAACGCATTTGGTTTTTGACTTTTGTAAAGCTTCCCATTCCATATAGCACTCTCAGTGCTGTTGTTGTTGTTGTTGTTGCTGTTACTGCTGTGGGCCAGCATTGTCTCACTGTCAACATCATCGTCGCTGGTCGTTTTCATTTACAGCTGGCTCCCAGCCCCAGCTTCAGCTGCAGCTTCCCGCTCCCAGTCCCCGCCCGGGTCGTAGCACAAGCAAAAAGATGATTTCCCAAGTGCCACTTGAAACCGACAAATACGTTTCGCTGTTTGCTGTTGTTGTTGTTGTTGCTGGTGTTGCATCTGCTGCGCTTTTATGTGCAGCTGGCTAGGCTAGGCTTGCGTCTGTAGCTGTGTCTGTGTGCCGTTGTCATTTGTAGCTCGACACTAACGCCAACGCCTCCATATAGCCTTTTATTGTCACCGCAATCGCAATTGCAATCGGCATTGCTCTTGTTGTTGTCGTCACAGTGGTTGTTGCTGTTGTTGTTGCTGTTGTTGTTGTCGTTGCTGTTACTGCTGAGCTGCTGTCAATAGGTATACCGTAGGCAGCCCATGGCCAAAACTGTTGGCAACCATTTACAGCAGCTCTCAGCCCGTATAGCAAACCCCAAGCTCTCCACGTTGCAGTCGTTAAACGAAACTTTTGCCTGCTCTGTATGTGTGTGTTATTTTTTTTGTTTGCAGCTCAGGAAGCTAATGCCAATACGGTAATTAGTACCGTACCGATAGAGGGAGAGAGAGGGAGAGGGAGACAGGACGAGAGCGAGACTGAGTGCGAGACTGAGAGCGAATTTCGGCTTTTCTTTACTCTACTTCTGGTTGCCAATTTTGGCCTGTTTTAAAGCTCTGAAGTTTACGTAATTTATGCAAACAATTTGTGATTGAAAATCTGTTGAAATAAATGGAAATTTAGATTTGTAGCCTATAGCAGTAATATGATATTATTGGCGATTGATGCTTGGTTTAATAGTTGAATTATTTAACTACAATTTGGGACAGACACCAGGAAATGGAGTTCAAATTTTTGCATAGTGCATTGTAATAATAAAGTGAATCATATCTATGCATGATTTGCTCGAAGATATTGCTTTGGGAGAAATTTTCTTACTGCACAATGCCAAACTATGCATTAATATTTATTATATATGTATATATTTAATTCATATATTTATATTATGTGTATTATGCCAACCTATCAATATTTATTGTATTTTTATTTTATAAATATTATTTATTATATTTATATTTATATTTATATTATATTTATAATAAATAAACATTATTTAATTTACTTACATTTAATTTGTATTTTATAAATAATATTTATATAACATTTATTATGCAATATTTAAGCTTCAAATCATGAGTCATTTTGTCTATTTTTGATGTGCTCAATGATAAGATTTATTTAGGTCTTTCATTATTTGGGCATTTTGAGGTTCAAATACTTGATATATTTTTTTTTTTGCAGATTTAAGATTGATATTTAACAATATCTTCGCCCCTCGGGAAAAAGTTACAAGTTTAAATTTATTTTTTGGAAACGAATATAAGACGTATATTCCAAATAAATATGAATTTTAAAGTTCGCTTCTAACTCATTAAGCATTTTATCAATTTTGAATCTCAAATTAATCTCTGATATTTTTCTCTATTAATATATTTCTATATAATATATTTATTTATATATTTTTTTTTTTATATTACTATATTTTATATTTTTATATATTTTATTTTATATTATTTGTATATTATATTTTATATATTTTTATATACTCAATGATGAGATATATTAATAGATATTTAGAGATGCGCGATGCAATACACATATAAACATATTTAGATTATGTCTGGGATCATTTTTGTTGTGCTCAACTGACAATATTCCTACATCTATTATTAAGATATATTTTCATAAGATATATTTTTATATAAGTTATATTTTTACTTGGTTCATTTCGTAATACTTAAAATCATTCACCTCAAATAGGTTTCATATTGTTAAGGAAAGAATAACAATCCCTACAGATTTAATTAACAATTGAATATCGAGCACAAGTCTGTGAAAATTTAGTTTCAGTGACTAGTAATGAGACGATTTATCATTTAAATTTGTAATACCTATCTAATTTGTGACAGAAATATAAATTTCTAATACTACATTCAAAAGATTCTCACTCCTACACATTTCTTTATCACATTTTGAAGTTTTCATAGCTTCCGTCGAGTGAAATTCGCACTAATTACAAATCTATAATTAAATCAGCTTCTCTTTTCATTTATCATATTTTCCGCTCTCATTACCGAATGCTGACATTTATTTAAAATATAATATATACGAATTAATATATGTATATACATATATATATATATATATATTCATTTTTTATTCTCACAAAAGGAAAATACTTTGAGGCACGCACATCGTTAAAATCTCACGCCTGACAAGCGGAGCAAACGTTGCCAGAGACAACCAGTTAACCAAACAGCAGTAAACCAACAATCAGACCAAAAAAACGAAGAGACAGCGGTGGGGGAACGACTAGCAGATGCCCTGTCTTGGAGTGCTATATATAGTCTATTTAGTTAAAGAAATTTAAGCCCAATATTGCTTAACTAAATATAAATCATAGAATTTTTCATAAGCAACATCCAATTTAATCTCTCAAATATGCCCAGACATCATACCCAATGCACACATTTTACAGGGCATCAGAAGTCAACTCATAAAATGTGTAACATATTTTTTTGTATACTTTTTATTTATTTATTTTTTTATTCTTTAACTTAAATTAATTTGAGTTTAAATGTTGCATTTAACAAACGCAACGAGTGCTGCAAATTACATTGCAGCTTAAATGGAGCGCAGCGCCGCAGAGCCGGTGGTGGCCGCCCCGAGGGCGTGGCTATCCTGTGAGCCTGCCAACATCCTGCGAGCGGAGCATTAATAAATAGTCGCAATCAAAATTAAAAGGGCTGCAAAACTGTGCAAACATTTCGCTTCTTTAAATCATTTTGTGCGGCGAGTAGAAGAGGGAAAGAGAGAGAGAGAGAGAGTGGGAGGGAGAGGGCACCTCTGCAGTATGCAGTATATGGCAGGATATAGTGTTGCCTAGCTTGGCAGCTAGGCAATGTCTGTGCAAATTTATTAACGCGCTTCGGCTGAGCTTTAGCTAAAATACGATTTTTGGTCTCTCCAGTTATATAAATTTGTCTGGCATGTCCGGGGCCTACGCCACTCGCATAATTAATAGGCCAAAAGTGCTGAGCAATAAATTTTTGGGCAGTGGCAGCTCTCTAAACCGAGCATTGATGAAGTCGAGACTGTGCTTCCAGACTGCTCCGCCATGGCTGGCGGCTGCTGTTCTTGGCTAATTGGTAGTCGCAGTGTAAGCAGTTCGATTACATGCAAAATGGCCAAAATGCATTAGCCTGGCCAACAGCCAAGTCCCAAATAATGCGCATAAAAGCCAAAAGAGCCAATTGGCAATCAATGAAATGAACTGATTTACCAAAAGACAAACTGCCTGCTAATGAGCAGCTCTCGTAGTAGCAATTAAAAATTAAATTACCTGGATTTACTCAGGTATATATACATATATATGGGAGGATGTATAAGTATGGAGCTAGAGAGCTTAAGTTGGCCATAAAACAAACTCGCTCATAAAAGCAGCAAAATATTGAATGACATTATAAGGAAAAGACTCTAACGAGAGTAAAGACTGACTTTTACATACCCTAAATAAAATAGATTTGGGTTTAAAGCATAGCTGAGTAAACGAAGGCTAAAGGAAACACTCATGTATCAGTCATAGAATATACTTGGGCTTAAAGCATAGCTGAGTAAAGGAAAGCTAAAGAAGAAAGTCGAGTCTCAGTCATTGACAAATATCTAGACCAAAAGATATATCATATATTTATCTACCCTATAGACTCTTAGATTCATAGAATAAAGTAGACAGCAGGAAGCTGCAAAATATTGAATGACATTATAAAGCTGAACTCAGAGTTAAGACTGACTTGGCGCTACCCTGACTGGAGTAGACTTAGTCTCAAGGCTTATCTTGCTACAGCAAAAATAAATGCTAAATCTACTTTCAGTCAATGCCAAATATCTACAACAAAATATATATCACATATTCAACTACCTCTTAAATTCATAGAACTAAGTAGACAGCAGTATGCTGCAAAGCATTCCCACATCTACCCCATTCCAAGACACGCTTAAACAGTATTTAATGCAGCTTGGCTGGCTTGGCTTAAAAGACAATGATATCAGCTGCGGCATTTCATTAGCATTTAATTAGCTACCTGCTCCAGGTAAGCTGAATGAAGCATACCTTGAGGCAACTCAGGGCTGTTAACTAAGACGAGCTGCTGTTTACGATTGTCAAATGGCTCTAAATAGTTGGAATGAATTGCATTGCAAGGAATTCTATTAAAATAATTACTTTACTATATCAGCGAGATAGATTTCATTATAATGAAATGAATTAAATACAAATTATTTGCTATATTAAATAGAATTTTATTGCATTATTAATTTGAGTAAATGTATTGAAGATGTGCATGTATTTTTCATTTCATTTCAAATTATTATACGTTGATAACAAATGGCTGAATTCGATTTCGATTTGTTGTTATGCATTGATTTTCCATTATTCACACTTCATTGTAATGTGATAAAACATTGCACTAATTGTGAAGCATTAACATATGTCAAATAGTTTTATGTGACACGTTGTTTCGGACAGAAATTAGTGTGCGAGCAAATAGCACGCCTGCATAAACATGATAAATATGGCACAGTGGGACAAAATATGCATAGTTGCTATAAATATATATAAGCTTTCCGATATAGAGATGTTAAATTGCATTTTGGAAATTTTATCTGTAGGATAAAAAAAATATTCTTAGCAGAAAAAATATTCTACAATATGCCATTGTATCTATAATAAATAACCGCATTCTAAAATAGCTAAGCTTAAAGAGCTTTCTTTAGAATACATAAATCTGCTAGTAAAAATAAGTATCTATACCTATAAATTACAAAAGTATCTCTAAGCTTGTATAGGATATACAAAAGTATCAGTTAGTTTTATGGGATACATAAGAATTTTTGATATGAAATAGTATCTATAAAACATATACATAGGTATATTTATGATCCACAGGTCTGTTAGATGCATATGTATCTGTAAGATAAGGGTTTTTTTAAAAATATATTATAAATTTATCTGACACAGTCATAAACTATCTGTAAGATATAAACCTATCTGTGAACAACGAAAGTATATTTATGATACATAGTTCTGTGTAAGGCAGCTGTATTTGTATCTGCAAATACAAAAGTATCTTTATGTATCTTTGAGATACAGAAGTATCTGAAAAATACATAAATATATATCTGTAGGATACACTACTACCTATATACAACAAAAGTATCTGCAAGATACAAAACTATCTAAATACAACAAATGCATCTGTAAGATATATAGTTTTGTATAAGGTAGATGTATTTGTATCTGCAAATACAAAAGTATCTTTAAGTATCTATGAAATACATAAGTATCTGAAAATTACGTACATATATATATTTAGATACAATACTATCTGTATGCAACAAAAGTATCTATAAGATACAAAACTACCTGTATACAAGAAAAGTATCCGTAAGATATATAGTTTGAAAATACAAAAGTAGCTTAAGGTATCTATGAGATACATATCCATCTGTATCTGTATACAACAAAAGTATCTGTAAGATACAAAACTATCTAAATACAAAAAAGCATCTGTAAGATATAAGTCCTATGTAAGGTACATGCATCTGTATCTCCAAATATAAAAGTATCTTTAGGTGTCTATAAGATACGTAAGTATCTGAAAAATACGTACATATATATCATTAGATACAATTCTATCTGTATACAAAAAAGTATCTGTAAGATACAAAAGTATCTGTATACAAGTATCAGTTAGATACATAGCTTTAAAATATAGAAGTATCTTTAATTATCTTTGAGATACATTTGAGAAATATATAAATATGAAATATATCTATCTAGTTTGAAGATACTTAAATGCATATTTGTAGGAGGCAATAGTTTCTGTAAGAAATTAAATATTTGCCTGATAAATGAAGTATCTGTCATATAAGAAATGAATCTGAAGAGCATATATTTATTAAAAAAATGTGTTTAAACTTTAAACAGAGAATTTTATTTTACGAAAAATACTCTTTGATACATTTTTTTTGAATGCTGCAGATATGCACTCAATTTTGTTGCAATAAATCTACCGAATTTTGAACGCTTGGGCAACTGCCATAAAATATGATCACAATAAAAGCATAAATAAATATTTTAAGCAACATTAGTTGAAGTGTTGACCACAGTGCCGGACAACTAAATGAAATGCAAATATATTTTATTTCTAATAATAATGGAAAATGAATATAATATTGTGAGCAGTCGAGCGATGTTGCCGCAAAGAGTTAATCAATGCGCCGCAAGCGCTCGACCCCAAATAACAGTTATCATTCCGCCAATCGCACACACGCACACATACATATACATATATATGTATATATATATAAGTATATTTTTCTGTTTGTATGTGGCTTAAATGCAGACAGCTAAAAGCTGCCGGCCAATATACAAAATGGCTGTCTACATAATCCAATGCACGTATATTTATTGCACTTGTATAAATATATATATAAGTATATATATTTATATATAGATATATATGTAAATAGATAGTTTTTGCGGTTCAGGAAATGCGCAGCAACAACAAAAATGTTTGGAAATTAGATAAAAATCGCTTTGCCAAACTATTTAAGTGTGTGTTTTGGTGGGCTGCTGTGGCTTACAATTTAACGGTAACTAGCTGAGATAAATGTGGACCGAAGCAGCACTTAAAGCGGCTTGCATTGGTTCGGGTTGAGACTGAGGCTGCGGAGGGGGCCTGAGGTTGAGGTTGAGGTTTGGGGCTGAGACTGCGTTGCGCTTGGCTGTGCATCATAAATTATTTTTGCCTAATCTGCATATGGCATAGGGATATGGAAAATCGGCTCCTGCTGCTGCTCCTGTTCCTGCTCCTGTTGGTTGCTGGCGGTGCAATTTTCGGCTAGAGTCTGTTTAAGCAGTCAGTGGAAAGCAGCTGGTATGCCCAAGTCTCAGCGGCTTTATTTGGTATATTTTCATAACCAAAAACCGCGACACTATATCACACAAACACACACACACACACACACACACACACAGAGCATTAAGTTGGCCCAACGTCGGCAGGTGTAAAAGGCAACTTTTGTGCGATGCCGCGTCGACAACGTTGACTGAAAGCTAATTTTCTATGCCAAAAATTTGTTTGCGCTTTATATAACTTTCATGAGCAGCGCTCTGATTGGAGCTGAAGCTGGAGCTGGCTGAGGGTCGGTTGGAGACGAGAGGTTTGACGGTGGGGCAATAGCAACCAGAGGTAAACATTGCAATGAACTCGCGCGGCAAAAAACTTTTCAATTAATAAATTAAGTTTGTGGCGAAAAAAAATTTTTTGTTGCTAATTGTTTGTTGGCTTGTGCATACACACACACAAATACACACACACACGTATATTGAGGAAATGCTTGACGTTGAGGGCGCGGCACTTACCAAGCCAGCATACCAACAAAAACTTGTGGCAAGTTCTATTTTGCTGCCACGTTGCTGCTGCTGCCGTTGCTGTTGCTGCTTCTGTTGCTGCTTCTGCTACTGGCATTGAATGCCAGCGAGAACAGCTCATTAAAAACTTTTTGAAATGCATAAATGAATAAGTTAAATATTTCACATGTACTAAATATATATAGAGTCATATGAATGTATGTGTATATAGATCACAGAATTTGATATGCATTGATTAAAATTATAACATGCAAATATCAAAGTAAGTTTGTATTAAATTATAACCGTTTAGCATGCAGTATAAAAATATATATATATATCAATTAATTTGCGGTAAAACTATTTGCTTTGAGTGATAATAAAGACATCACTTATTATGTGCGACAAATATTTTATTGTGTGTATTCATATATTATATATTATGTATTTTATAAGCACTGACTGCCATGCATTGAAGGTAAGCCTAAAATGTTGAGCATTTAAAAAAGGATTTTAAAATAATAATTTTAGCAACTTTGAACACATTGCAAAATAATTTTTATTATTATTGCAAAATTCAATAAAAAATTTAAATATTTTGTACAATATTTTTTGAGAGATTATTTGAACTGATTTTAGTAGAGTGAAAGGAGAAATTTCATTAAATGCATAATTGCTGTTAACCTGTACTGTGTTATACCCCATATTTTACATACATATAATATATACCCAAAGTCTAGATAAAAGCTTGTCACATAGAGCTCAAAAGCAATTGCTTAAAATTTTTTTATTATATTTACACATTGTTTGCTTTGAAATAAATTAAAATTATTTTTCAAACGGAATTTATGGCATTTTTAAAAGATTACACTTCGAGTGCCATATATAAAATGTAAAAAATAAATATAAATAAAATGTATATTCTAAATATATATATAAACTAAATTAAAATTTTATAAAAATCTCAAGTAGTCATTTGATTAACGTAACAAAATCTTTTGATAAAGATAATTTGACTAAGTTTACTGAATAATAGCGGCCACTGTAGACTCTGTTAAGTCATTTTAGTGTATTGTCAATAAGATTAGTAAGAGCGGCATTTGTACTTGAGTGAATTATGATGTTGTCAGAGCGGATATGCAGGAGCTCACTCTCCACTCTCATCACGCTCCCCACAATGTCACAGCTGAACAGAATAAGAACACTTAGCAGTTGAAAGCCGAGGCGATCAGTCGTGTTTTACTTGTGCTCCCAGAGTGAATTCAACTACAAGCAATAGGTTTGCTGGGACAGACTCTATGTGGATAAAGAAAGTCTATGTACTTGCGAGAAACCATTAGAAAAATCGAAGGTAATGCAACTTAGTTTTAAATAGTATATCAGAAACTCTATAGAGTAAACTATATACCCATTCTTTGTTCAATGATATACTAGATATAGATACCCATCACTTCTTCATATTTTTTCTTGGGAATATTCACTCACATTAAACATCAGCTAACTCCCACAAAACCTTAACTACCTCTACTTTCCTTTTTACAGGTCATTTGCAATTCGACCTTGCTCTACTCTGAATTTAATTTCACTCTTTCATCTTTTCCGAAGAATGTTCGCATATTGTTTGTTTAAAAATTTGTTAACAGATTTACGTGAATCCCAGTCATGACCACAAATATGACAAAAATAATGTGAAATGTTTGCCAACTTTCGCAGTATATAATCAAATACATAATAGTTGTCTCTCTCTGTGCGTGTGTGTGTGTATTAAAATAATTAAATTAAATTGTCGTGCGTATCGGTTGACCAACAATAATGCATAAATTTTATTTATACAAATTAAAATTTAATTAAGTGCTTTGTTTTGCTGCTCTTCTCTTCTCTTGTTGTTGTTGTTGTTGTTGTGTGTTGTTGTTGTTGTGTGTTGTTTTTGTTTATAGTCGGATGTTGCTTTTGGGTTCGTAACTCTGCAGCATATTTTGTAGTTCACAATTCATAGTTTACATTCAATGGCATTTTAATTGCATTGCTGCTTCTTTAAACGCAACTAATTGCAGTTATGGAATTTAATTTTATTTGAGTTTATTTTTTATGAACAAGTGTAGGGAGAGAAAGATTTGAATAAATTGAAATACTAAATATCAAATTCCAAAATGCGTAAATAGTGGAAACTGTTTTTATAGCAGGCCAAATGCTTATGTCTCAACAATAACATGTAAATCTTTAGTTTTAACTATTCTTTATATATAACTAACTTAGTCTTGCTGTTCTTCATTTTTAGTTTAAGAAAAGTCTTTCGTTGCCTATTCAATATTTATATACAGGCTTCGGCATTCGAAGTGTAACCTATCGTAAACACTACAAATTCCGTTATGAAAACTATTTTTATTTAGTTTAATGTAACGAACTTGGGGATGTAATCAAAAATTTAGAATGAATTTACTATGTCTAAACACACGCTGCTTGAAATCGTGGCGCATTGGAAACTATATCTTTTGCAGTTTTGGAAATCAAGATTTATTATTTGTTCAATCATTATTATTTGGTAAAATTTATTATAGATTTACTAAACAAAAAACATAAGATCCGTTAGAGCTTTACAGTCAGACTTTGCATGGGGATCATTATTTATTTTTTTCTTTCACATATAAAACTGAAAATTACATCGTCCGTTTCTCGGGACTTGATCAAAAAGCATTAATTATTTAAAAAATCTAATTGTTTTTTTTTTTACACATCCAAATCTAAATTGCTTGTTTAGAATCTTTGTTTATTTAAAATATTTAAATTTAAATTTAAAAAATTTAATAAGTTTAGAATTTTAGAGATTTTATAATTTTTTCTAAACTTAGATTGCAGTAAAGCATTTAAAAGGTGAACTTTGATAGAATGACAGATTAAATGCTTTTCGATAAATGCAACTAGCTTAGCCAAAATAGAAATCGATTTGGACAAATTATGAATATTTGCATATTACTGTAATTAGAGCATCAACTAGAGTGGCTAAAATGATTTGTATATTCACTGGCAACAGCTGTCAATTAACAAAGCATGCAAATGTGCAAAATATTTGCAAAACTTTGACCCAAATATTAACCTAAATTGGAGCCAAACGAACAGCTGATTTCCATTAAATGGAGTTAAATGTCATAAAAGTTGCAACACGCTTGTGTCACATATCAAATATGCAATTAAATAAAACGTGATAGCCGATTAAGTATGCAGAATCAAGCCCTTCACTCAAATCGCAATTGGCCATCACAATTCATTCAATCATTCATTCATTCATTCATTGCACTCATGCACTCAGTTGACTGCGCTTTGTGCAATCCGCTCAATAATAATAAGCAGCATTAGCCTGCGGAATTTCATGCTAATTTAAGATTAAATGTATTCATATAAGAATTTTTTTTAATGATTATTTTCTTTTTTAATTTTTTACTTTGATTAAATGAGTTTGTTTTATGCATACTTTGCTTAATTTGCTGTTTGCACTTGATGCAATAAATATATATGAAATATTTTTTTTTGTTTTTTTTTTTTTTTGTTTTTTATGCTTTTTTCATGCTTTGCTTGGACTTTTTTTAGCATTTGGCTTTTGCACTTTTGGGCTTCGGGTTGGGAGCTCTTGTTTGTTTTGCTGGACCATTATGCCAATTGTTTGCCCATTTCAACAAAATGCACAAAATGCAAATAAAAGTCAGCGGAAAATGTCTTTGATAGCAAATAGTATGGCGAATGGCGAATGGCAGAGCGAAGCGCTCAAAAAGTTCGCCTCGAGCATGACCTTTGACCAATTCATAATTGAAGAAAGGAAGAAAAGGGTAGAAAATAAATAGTTAAAAACCATTAACTATTTTTAAATAATAACCAATTTTTTATGTTTTTTTTTTGTCGAGAGCGTAACTATTTAGGCGCTTGCTGCCCCAGAGAGAGAGAAAGATAGACAGAGAGTGTTAGAGAGAGAGAGTTTTAGAGAGAGATGTATATGCATATATCGTAGTTAAAATGGAATGGAGTAGCATAGCTTGTAGTATTTCAGTAATATTTTATATATTTTACCTACATTGCACATTATTCAGTTAACAATTGTATTTGTGTTTCCATTGTTGTTGTTTTTTTTTTTGTTTATGTTTTTTATTGTGTTGTAAATGGGGTTTTGGTTTGACATTAAGCATCGCAACATCAACCCCACCCAAAAAGCGAGCACGAAACAAAAATTAATTGTTTCCGGTTTACGTATACGTTGAAAAGAAAGATTAAATAGTGTTGAAAAGAAGTCAAAAAAGTCAACAAGTGAGAAAATTTTACGAAATTTCATGCAACGAAGTGCTAACTAAGTAAACGAAATGAGAGCGCATGCAAAAAAAAAGGAGAAACCTTTAAAAATACGAAGAAAGGAAATAAGTTGAAAATAACTGCGAAACGAAAAATAAGGGCAAATTAATTAGTGTTTAAATGAGCTCCCTTTGTGGCCTTGAAGTAACCGAAGTTAATTGAAAAGCTAATGGAATTCAGCTGTTTTACAACTGCAGTGGGGCACGTAGTGGGGTATGCAGTTCTGCATTGAAATTATTGCAGAGGGTACGAAAAAGCTATTGAATCTTAAGAAAAAGGTCTTGGACAACTAAGTGGAAATGCATTCAAGAAGACGCAACCTTCATCTGTCTTTTAACTATAAAAAGAGCCTAGCCTAAATTTGTGCGTTGAAAAAACTTTTTGAATCTTAAGAGCATGTCTTGGTCAACTGGAAATGCATTTAAAAGGGTGTTTCAACTGTTAATAGAAACTAATATTATATATATTTGTATATACATACTTAAATATCACTGCTATTCATGAGAATAGTTCTTTACGTTCTACATTAATAATTTAATTAAATAATTTAGAAAATTCATTTAAGCTAGATTCCTGTAATTTTTATTTTTATTAGAGTCTGTCTTTTTCTTTTTAAAATAAAAAATTTGGCTCTTTATCATTTGAGTGCGTATTTTATAAAAAATTAGATAAAAAGCTTACTAAACCAGGTTGCTAAAAATTGGCGATCAGGAAGCGCATTAAAATTTATTTGTGAATAATTTCTAAATTGAGTTTATAGTTACCAAAAGTTTTGTGTAGGACACAAAATGAATTTTGTTGAAGAAATATGGTACTATTATATTTTTATTATCATTTTTCTATCTATATATATTCTTTATAGAAATATGCAAATTTTTATAACTGGCATATAATTTTTTTTAAATATTTTTTTTTTTTAACATAGCAATTCTGAAGGTATTTACACTGACAGCTAAACTTTACTAAACATATTTTTGGGAATTTCTTCTTTTATTAATATATTCTAATCACGCAACTTAAACTTTTGATATTACAGCATGACCAAATAAGAGCAATAGAAAAGAAATTGTTAAAAGACACATAATTGTTTAATATCTTATATAGTTTATAGTTTCCTTTTCAAGCTACTTTCATGCCATTTTGTGTGGCTATTTGCTTTATTCATATAGAAAACAACAATGAGCTCTAATGTCTGCCTGGCTACCTGTAAATACTATATAAACCTACACAAAAGCTAAGAAACCAATTAAATTTAAATTAAAATGAAGATAATTTACAATTTCAACACTAATCTTCAAGGTTTTTAGATAACAATAACCCAATTATAGCTAAAGACTAACAAAACACTGCAACTAAATAATATCTAACCGTAAAATTCTAGTTAATTTGAAGGTAGTATTTGGTATGGTCTGCTCATTGACAAATTGCTGCAATTGGTGCGGCGTCTGCGGGGAGGGAACCGAGTCCCAATCAGGCTGAAAGACAAATATGCGCAGCCTGTAAATTTATATGCAGAACTTTGGCAATTTGCTCTCGCACACACACCCACACAGGTTACGCCCACGTCCACGCCCACGCCCACGCACAGCAAGTGCACTAATTACACACATGCATTTCGGTGCTGTGCCTACCTTGGGGCTAACAATTACAATTACAAACCTACACACACACTATGTGGAGCAGACCTTGGGGCTGCACAGAATTTTAACGATTTAAAGAACAAGAAAACGTAAATTGGAACGAAGAAGAAGCGATAAAAATGAATGCATTTAAATCAAAAACAATCTCAAATGAAAGAATTAATGCGCACAACAAGTTGAGAAAAAAAAAACACACAAAAAAAGAAAACGAAAACGAAATGGAAATGGAAAGAAACGAAACGAAACGAATTGAAATGAAACCAATCCAAAGGATGGGCTCACCTGCAGGTTGCTGAGCAACGCCTGGAAATAGGGCATGGCCAGAAGAGTTTTGGTGCGGCTGCTGCCGCTGCTGGCGCTCGCTGGCTGTGGAATTCGGTCCTGCGATTGCACTAATTGCGAATGCTACACACACACAAACACACAGATATTCACACACACACACACACACACGCACACACATAAATATAAATATACCATTTTATTGATGACACACAATTCGCAATCGCAATAAATGAACGCGACGAAGGTTGGGAAAAAGAAAAATTTGACAAAATATTTATTAATTATGATTTTATCATACGAGTCTTAAATAGAGCATGAATCGATGAATATGTAGTATAGTGTGTAAATAGATGGATGAGTTTCGAAGTAGAGTGAAAAACCTGTACTCTAAGCCCACTTAAAAATATAAAAGTTTTTATATTTATTTTTAAAAACACATCAACTATTTTTATATCAATTAGCTTCGTTTTTTTTTTTCTATTTAGAGTGGAAAACTCAGCTTTGAAAACAACTAAATTCCCTTATTAAAACTTTAAGTCTTGAATAAAAAATAAAAAATAAATAAA
This sequence comes from Drosophila hamatofila, assembly GCA_035045345.1. Taxonomy (NCBI): domain Eukaryota; kingdom Metazoa; phylum Arthropoda; class Insecta; order Diptera; family Drosophilidae; genus Drosophila; species Drosophila hamatofila. The sequence goes on along the minus strand of JAWNPA010000019.1, from coordinate 15,561,503 downwards.
TAGTAAATATTTGCATACTAAATTTTGTATAAATTTTATCTCAAATATAAATTTGTGTTATGATATGAAATTTTTCTAGCAATTTTTCTTTGTTTTTTCTTTGATGTTGAGTTGAAAACAGAGCTGTGAAAGCAACTTTAATGCTCTTATGCAAACTTTAAGTCTTAACAAATAAAAAAAAAATAGGAAAAGTTAAAACTTTCATATTAAATTTTATATACATTTTTTTTTTTTAAATATACATTTTTTAATTATGATAACAAAAATTCTCTAAGAATTTTTTTACCAATTTTCTTTGTTTTTTCTTTCTTTTTTCTTACAACGGCTAAAACTCTGATTATTTCATTTTATTTATTTATTTCTTTATTTTTTGAAACGCTACACCTACTTTAAATAGAATCAATTTTAATTTGTGTTTAAATTTTTTTGTACAATTTTTTCTTTTTTTATAACGGCTAAAAATCTGATTATTTTATTTTATTTATTTATTTGTTTATTTATTTTATTTTTTTTGAAACGCTACACCTATTTTAAAATAGAATTAATTTTAGTTTGTATTTAAAATTTTTTGTACGAATTTTTTCAAATCTAAATTTGATAATTTTTATAAAATGTATCCAGCAATGTTTTTTTTTTTGTATTTAAATTTCAATAAATATTCAAATATTTTACTAATATCTTAAACCGCTTAAGTTCGGGAACTTTATAAATATGAAATGTACAATTTCTCTTGCCTTTCTCTACCCCTAAACTCAACTAGCATATATCTAGTGCAGCTTTTGGCTAGAAAACAGATTTGCAATTTGATGCCGAGCCAGAGCCACAGGAATGAAGAAGAAACATACAAAAATACAATTCCCACAGCTTTGGAACTCAATCAAAGCATTTACGCTAATTTCTCTGTTTATACAACTTGACCTGAGCTGGCAAGCAAACAGAAAACAACAAAAAGGAAACAATTTTACTGCAGCTTCGGCATGAGCTAGTCAACCTGAAGAAGGCAGCGAATGCTCACCAGCTCAAACAGCCAGCCGTCTCCTGCCCTCTATCAATACAAGAGCAGCATGTGAACGCTTCCTTTATGTAGTTCTTTTCTATCCAGCTGTGCTCTGTTGTTGTTGTTGTTGTTGTTGTTTTCTCTGTTCACTGTTGTGAAATGCTTGGCTCTGTGGGTAGCTGCTGCAGCTGCTGCTGCTGCTGATGCCAGCAAACGTTACGTATACGTAATTTCATTGCAAAGCGCATTATGTATACGTATGCATGTTTGCCCAGTTCGGCAGATAAAGAGGAAAAGATTTGGTTTTCCAAATCCATAGCCCAAAAATGTAGAAACAGAGAACAGAACAAGCATATATGTATGTATGTATATGTATGCACATAGAGTTATCCAGTTATATTTGTATAGTTGATATAGAGATCTATAGAGTAGAAAAACTATCAAATTACGTGGCAGTTGACAGCAAAAAGGAGGACATGACGGAATGTAGCTACGGATTTGGCAAGACACAAAATCCTCAAAAACCTAAAGGCGACAAGTTGAGCCAGCCCCCAAATGCTAACAATGTGTGCCCGATTAAGGACTCGAATGAGAAACATATTTAAAGTGTAAACATATGATGGTGATACGTTGGACGAAGACGTCTATCATAATAATAAACAACAACAAGTCAACAGACTTACCTCATCCTCCATAATGCTGCTGTCCGCATGCTGCACACCATCCGATTTGGGGCGACGATTGCGTTCACGTCCATTCTGCATCCTTTCCGACTGGTTCTGTCTGCGACGTGTGGACTGCTGCTGCTGCTGTTGCTGCTGAGAGCTGTAAAAGAGCAAATATTGCAATGAAAAACGAATTAAAGACAGCTAAATCCAATAAGAAACTAGAAAACTAAGAGACAGTCGACTAGTGGATGCCCTGTATTCCGATAACTAAGAGAAAACTTTAAAACAATTCAAAATTCAAATTTATGATATCATAAATTTATGCAATAAAATTACATTTTATTTCACTTGGATTATCAAAAACTATAAAAGCAAACAATTTTTGACCAAAAAACACTTAATTCAACATAAGCCCTCAAGCTGAGGCCACAAAGAAGAAGAAAAAAAAACTGAAACCGGAAATTCGATGTTTGGATTTGTTGAAGTTGTTGTTGCTGCTGTCGCTGTTGTTGTTGTTGTTGTTGTTGTTATTATTCTTGTTGGTGTTGGTAGAAAATGTCAAACGCATAGCACATTCAAATTCCTGTGCCACGTGTTCGACTGCATTGAACACAAAAGCTTCGAATGGGATTTTGTTTGTTGGTCAACGCCCCAGGAGCAGTTCTCTCCCCGCTCTACAATTTTCAGCATTGTTATATTTGGCATTTTCTGTATAGGTACAGATATACATATAAATATATATACATTTCTTTTTTTTTTTTGTGGTCTGCCAATCTCTTAAAAATTGATAAGTAAATAGCCTGGCTATTGCTTCCCATTGTGTGCCGATAAATATATATATATATATATTGTATATATACGTATATAAATTCATATAAAAGATTGAATTTACTGTAAATGCATTCAAGCAGGTAGCTTGTGCATAAAAGTTATTACTACATTTTCTGGAGTCTTTTTAGTTTTGTTTGAAATTCATATCAATTCTCTTGGCTGCAAGTGCCAAATAAAATCGCAGATAAATACAATAGAAAATATGCCACATAAAAATAGTTAAGGCGAGTATGGGAGAGAGAGAGACTTGGTTTTTTAATACCCTCTTCAACCAAGGATAGAGTTTTATGTATTGAGGGGAAGGGTGAGAGAAATGAGCTGAGTTATTAAAAATAGTTTAAAGCTAAAGAATATTTAAAGAAATATTGATCAAGGCATAAATCTTGAAAGCAGTTTAATAAATTCTTATTGCGAGTATATTTACTAAATATTGAGAGATTATTTACTAAATACTAAGCATATATATGTAAAGTTACATGACAGGCTTCGTCGAGTAGCATTCTGGTTACACAATCTTAACAGGATGGCAACACCAAAACAAGAGGAAGAGTTTGAGAGTAACATTGAGTGAATTAAACTTAAACAACTTTAGACAACTTCGAATAACTGTGAATATATTTGAAGTTTTTTAAAGTTGTTTAAGTTGAATTCAATCATTATATTCTCAATACTCTTGTTAATTTTATTTATGCTCTGCAAAATTATATTAAACAGAGAATGCTATACTTAATAATTGTTTTATATATTTATAAGTAAAATACATATGATGTTAACACAGTTCAGGAATAATCATTGTATTAACCAAACTCTCTTGCAAATCTCTTCATCGCCTTTACTTCGAGTGGAATGCAGGGAGCATCCAAAAAGTAGAAAATGATTGAGCATTGAAATTTAGAAAGAGGAAAGCCTGGCAGACCTTGGCAATAGAAATAAGTTCCTAGTAAAAATCATGGTTATTTGTATGCAGAATGTTGCTATTTGATAATAAATTTTAATTTTAAAGCATTAATCACATCAGTTCAGCAAATATCCCTGTAGCTCAAACCTACTATGTAGCTAAATATTTTCTAAGTAATTTAGATTTCAATAACAACTGCTTCTGCTGCGCTGACTAAAATGCAAAGATTGTTTTGTTTATCATTGAAAATTGCTTAAAGCTGGTCTTCTTAATAATTCATTATTTTGAATTACACAGTTTATGCCCAGTTTCCATGAACTCAATCGATTCGTCTATTAATAAATTAATAAAATTTAATGAAGGAGTTTGTCTTCAGTTTTCCTATAGAGTTTTTGGCTTCGCAGAATCAGAATTTAGAACTAGAATATTCCTACTACTTTAGGTCTTCGAAATATTCAAACCTTAAATGCGTTTCTTTTTAAGTACATCGAAAAGTCTGTAATATTCACATTAAGACTACGACCTTTATAAATAATTAAAGTGATTTATTTCTTACGCATAATACATGTTTTTTTTTTAAATAATAATATCTCTAAAAGTTCTAGATTTTTCAAAAAAAAAATTTTTTTAATTTTTAAATTATTTGAAAACAGTAAATGTAAAATATTTGTATATAATAAATTTTGTTCAAATAGTAAATGTATAAAAATATATGTAAGGAACTTTTTATAACAATATTATAATATGATCAATAAAATATAAAATATACCTTGCCTGAAGGCCTTTGTTGCTATGGCATTAAACAAAATTGTTATTTAGAATTAATTCAATTAACAATTAAATAAATAAATAAATAAATAAAAAATAAAAAATAAATAACTACATAAATAAATAAAATAAATAAATAAAATAAATAAATAAATAAATAAATAAATAAATAAATAAATAAATAAATAAACACAAATAAATAACTAAATAAATAAATAAATAAATAAATAAATAAATAAATAAATAAATAAATAAATAAATAAATAAATAAATAAATAAATAAATAAATAAGTAAATAAATAAAATAAAGAAAATATACCTAATTTTATAATTTTCATTCATATCATAGCCTAAATTTTGGTTTGTTTTTTCCCAGCCTACCTAAACATAAATACAGGGTATCTTCTGTGCAAATGCAATGTTTATTTTATTGACTTGCTACTACTTTTGTACATTAATATTTCTGTTGCTCACTCAGGCGTGTTGTAAAATATTTGTACTTCCTTTCGGGCTAAGTAAGGATTCGACGAACTTATATAAATATTGTGAAAACAAGTAAAAATCAGCCAGTTAAATTTACATATTCCAGCGTCTCAGATAACAGATATTTATGATACACAAACACAGGTCGCTCCCCGGACAGCTTCTATAGCAAAGCAAGCGACCCCAAATATAGACCATATATTCATCCACCCAGCTGGCCAATAATATCAATATTATTGCTCTGCTCCTGCTGCGGCTGCTGCTGCTGCTGCTCTTTGCTGAACAGACAAATAATAAATAATAAATGTTGAATAATAAACAAAAACAGTATATCAAAATGGCATTTAATGCAGCCTAAAAACATACAAAATATTGGTCAAAAGACCAAAACGATGCAAATATGCGACCAAAAGCCCAGCTTTCTTTCTCTGCCTCCTGCTCTGCTCTGCTCTGCTCTTCTCTCTCTCTCTCTATCTCTCTCTCTTTCTACTGCTACTGCTGCAACACGTATTTTGCATATTTCGTAGATGACACCAAAAATTTGTGCTCCTTTCATACAAAAATAGGCAGAAAATTTGCCACCACCGGGACGGGACGGACAAATAATATTTTTTGGGTGTAAGCATTTAAAATGCGATCAAATGTGGCCCACACAGGTACACAACTTAGACACCCCCCATCCCCCTATCCCCCCACTCAGCAGCTATCAAGTGTTACATGTCAATATATATATATATATATAGGTATATGTATGTATGTATATGTGATATTTATTTTAACAGCCTCCCCCAAAAGTTGGGCAACACTTTGTGAGCATGTTGATGATGCATTTGTAAGCCGCTCTTTTGCAATTGTGGGTGAGTGTGAGTGTGTGTGAGTGTGTGGGAGTTTGTCTCTCTGTGTGTGTGTGTGTTGGAGCTTGTGGCTTTGGCCAAAATGCATTTTGCTGTTGGCTGTTTGCTTTTAACCATTAAGCAGGTCGTGCGTGGATCCCGCCACCGCTTGGGCATGGCTCAAACATATGGAATTGTTGTGTGTTTGCAATTTTTGGTATGTTTTAACTCGTAGCCCAACCGAACACGTAACCCAAATTGCAAAATAAACCACACACGCGCCACGTTACCAACAAGCGACAAGAGGGCGACCAGGTGGAGCATGGGACCAACAACTGAATAGACTTAAGGGTTCAAGTAGCTTAGATAGAGAGAGAGCTGCACAGCAACCAGCAGCAACCAGCAGCAACCAGCAGCAGCAACCCAATAACAAACAAACTCAAAAGCTGCTAACAAATATATAAGCTGAAGTTCGAGTTTGAATAGAACGAAAGAGCACTCGATGCTAAAACAAATGGAGGCAACTTCAAATTTGTGGTCTCTAATCGACTTTGCAATGCTCTAAATCATATTTAAAATTGCAACTGGATGTGAAATGCGAACGAGCAGAAACGTAGCAGAGAAAGAGAAATACTAGATATGCATAACTGGATGCTGGAAAGCCTTTCGAATATAATCTGTAGAAAGACTATATTTTAAGTGAATATATATATTCTGTTAGAGTTTTTAATATCTAAATTGATTTAGCTCTCTATGGTGGTTTCAATCAGAGTTACATTCGTCAAATATTATAATATAAATATATACATTTATAAAGAAATTTCGGTCATTCGTTCCATTCGAGCTCTGCCAATTCGTCTAGATTGACTATATTAAATACATATAGTATGAGCAGCACGACACGAGCAAAATATCAAGGTCCTGCTTAGGACAAATTGTGGAGAGCTCAAATCGAACGATTTAGCGAACATTTAGTATCTAAAATTTGTGTGAATTGATTAAAATCTACTCGAAAATTCCCGGTAGTTCAACATTTTCTATTCTATCATTTAAAAAAAAAACTTGTATTCTAGCAATATTTTTCTATAAGCCAATTCTTTTAAACACTGAACTGAGCTAGATATTAGTTATATTACATTTTTTGTATATCGCTAACAAAATTGATTAGGTTTTAAAAAATTGATATTTATATATAGTTTTGATGTTATACTCTTAACTAGTTTTCTATGTAATTCTTTAAAATTAAATTCGACTAAATGATATATTTGATTATAGATATATTATTCTTATATATGTATATATGAAGGGAATAAATATTTTATGTATATAGAAAAAAATGTATATCTTAATAATATATAAAAAACAGAAAAGAACTTTAAAAAAAATTATATGTATAACAAATTTTAGAAAGTTTAAAGATATATTTAAAATATAATAATATATTAAATATAAATAATATTTAAATGCCTATATGTGTAAAAAAAAATTTAATGATATATTTAAATAATAAGAGTGTATTATATATTAAATATAGAACAGTAATTTAATTATAAAAATAATAATAATGTATTTTTTTATATTTATAAATATTTTATTAAATTATTATTTTTTAATATATTTTTATATACATGCCTCTAAAAATTAAATTTAAATTTATTTCAATGAAAATTATAACTATAATTATAAATTAAAATTTTTTAACTATAACTATATTATATATATCCTAGACATTTTTTGTTGCAATCTGTGTCCTTAATTCATGTAATTTTTAACTAAATATTTTTATATAACTGTAATATGTATAATTAAAAATTATATTTAACAACTTTTGCAACACTCTCAATGCCTTAGCTAGTCAACTTTATATATAATTCAGTATATATAATATTTTAATATTTTATAGTATATTTATATTCCAACTTAAATTCCCACTTTCGCTAATTTCGTCTTTTCTTAATTTTATTCCATTTCAACCCAAAATATTCCACCTCTTCTCTATATACATCTACTAAATATGCTCCATTCAGCAATTACCCTATTCTTTCATGAGCTGAACATATTACAAGTTTTGAAAACGTTTTTGCAGCAAAAACGAGGGGGCTAATGGGGCAGGGGCAGACGCAGAGGGATGAGCAAAAGAGAAGTGAGCAAAGCAGAGGTAAAACACATTTAAGTAACCATGAAATTTACTTAGAGTTTTGTTCTTATTTCTCTTTTTTTGCAGCTGCTGCTGCTGCTGCTGCTGCTTCTTGCTACCCTTCTTCTACTTGTTGTTGTTGCATTAAAGCTAGCGGAATTCGAGTGCGAGGCAAATACAAATAAATGTGCTGAGGTGTGTGGTATACAACACTTAAAAGGCGATAACACGCATACGCAGCGTAGCATGGCTGGCGGCAAGTCAAGTGTTTGCACTGGAGCCAAAAAGGGAAAGCAAAAGCAGCGCTCTAGATAAAGACAAGACAGGAAACAAGCGCATAACTGACCAGACAGCCAGCATAGCAGACAGCGGACAGCAGTTGGCAGTAGAGGCAAACGGGTTGTGCGCATATTGTATACGACGTGGTTGGCCAAAAAGGAAGCAACAGACAGATAAGCAAGATACAGTACAGTTATAACCGGGGCCAGAGGGGCTAAGGGACTATTAGAGTAGTCAAATAACATAACTGAGAGATGGACTTAATTAGATTTGGCTTAGACTGATGAAATTTAAGAAATTCTCATTCTTGCAGATGAAGATCTGCTGAAGAGCAGGAATTAAATGAAATAGTTTCGTTTTTTTTAAGCAATACTGGCTCAATGAGTATTTCTATATTTTCTAATGCTGTTTGCATGCATATTTAATATAGTTTTCACTCGGGACCCACTTTTAATTGTAGCTAAAAAAAAAAATTGTTCAACATTTAGGCCGCGCCTTGGCTTAATTAGCGCCCACTTCACCATCAAGTAAAAAGTTAAAAGCAGCAAAGTTTGCTAAGTTTGTGTGTGGCAAAGGTCAGGCAAGTGACCCTCGTTACTTACCCATTAGCGGCGCCATCAGTGCCGCCCACGCCCGCAGCGCCATTCGGCGACGACGTCATGTCCGCTGAGGTAAGCGCCTCCGTGCCGCTGCGTTCACGCACCAAGCGATCTGAATGCAAAGGGAAAACCAGCAGCAAAAACAAAAATCGTTTAGCAAAATCTCTTGAATATTAATTTAAAGCCAAACTCGTCCACTCACCCGCTTCCTGGCGTTCCAGCTCCTCAGCCTGCTGACCGGGCTTGGCTTTCACCTCAATATTAATCTCGGCCGAGCTGAGTCCGGCGTGACACGAATAGACGCCAGCGTCACGGAAGGTGATGTCCAAAATGCGCAGTGCTCCCTTCTTGGACACCTTGAATTTGCGTGAACGCGCCAAAGGTTTGTGATCCTTGCTCCACTTGATTTTGGTGCGATTATAGCGCTTCACCGGGCACTTGATCTTGACCTGGGTGCCAAAGAAGACGACCCCGGCGCCGCCCACCTTTAGCGTTATCTTCGTCTTCTTGGGATCGTGCTGGATGTGGGTCGAGTTGCTGATTTGTATGACCGGCTTGGGATCCTCGGGCGGACAGGGCTTCACGTTGCAGGGCTTCTTGTCCGGCGGCTTAACACTGGGACACATTGATTCGGGTCGTTCGATTTTATGCTCCTGCGCCATTATCTGCTTGCACTCCACTTTGCGATCCTTGATGCCGTAGCCGCAGGTGTGCGAGCACTTCGACCACTCACCCACCTCCCAGCGCACCGGACAGTCCAGGACATTGCAATACTGCCGGTCAGCGGGCGGTGGCTGGGGGCACATGCTGTTGGGCACCACCATGGTGTTCTCGCCGCCACGTGTCACCTCATGGATGCACTGCACCTCACGGGTCTTGATGCCAATGCCGCAGCTCTTCGAGCAGGGCGTATAATCCGAGTAGTTCCAGCGCGGCGGACACGGACGATCATTGCAGGTGCGCACACGCGCCTCCGGCTTAGTTTCCGGCGAGCAGAGGAAAGGCGACACAACGCGTCCATTATCCTCCCGCACACAGTTGATGATTAGCTCCTCGACGCCGCCCAAGCACGAGGCACTGCACGAGGTGTAGCCTTGTTCGCGCCACACATAAGTCTTGCCCGGCTCCGACACGCCCACCTTGATGGAGTCACGCGGATATTGATCATCATAGCCCACGGGCAGGGAGCACACTTCCTCCACACAACGCTCGGCCTCATCGTGCGGCTTGGTGCCCTCGCAGAGGCTATCATTCACCGTGGCCACAGTACGTGAATATTCCAGAAAGATTTTGCATTTATATGCGCGTCGACGTATGCCCTCGCCGCAGGTAACGCTGCAGGGCGACCACTCGGTGTCCTTGATGAAGCTGCAAGAAAAATAAAAAAAAGAAACATTTGAGCATATGTAAAAAAAAAGTATAAAGAAAATAAAGAAATACGAATTTCTTCATAAATTTAATGAAAAGTATTTTAAGTATTTAAATCATGGAAATGTTAAATGAAATTAATAATATTCTAGAATTTTATTTAAATAATTGAGTCTTAAAATCTTCAGCCTTTCAAAAAAATTAAAGTAAACTTTAAAAAAAAAATTAGTTAAATTAAATAAATATAATTTTTGAGCATTATATGCTAAACATTTTTAGTTATATTTATTTAAAATATACAGAGTATAATGATAAAGTTCAAAAATAGCAAAATATTTTTGTGAATTTATGAACTTTAAAAACTTACTTTAAAAAAAAAAAAAGAAAAACTTTAGTATTTAGAGGAATCAAATAAAATATAATCACAAAAAGTGATTTTAATAAATATTTTTGTAACACTTTAAATTATAATTAATTTATATACTCGGCGATAAAGAGAAAATTTTATAAATAGAAAAATGATTCTGTAAATACCTTCTTCAAATTTTAACAAAAAAATAATAATTTAAATTAATTAAATTGAAAATTTTTATATTAAATATATAACTATATTCAAAATAAATATTCCATAATTTAATATTTTTATTGTTCGAGAAATTCAAATTAAATTAACAGAAATTCGAATTATATCAATAAAATAATTTCTTAGCTTTATATGTGTAGCACTTTATATTTATTTTTTCATTGCATAAATATTTTTTAAATGCATTTATGATCAGCAATTATTTACTATAACTTTTACGCTTAAGACTTTAATTACACCTCTATTACATGTGATATTCAAATTGGAGATGCAAATGCTTCAGTTTATTGAAACAAAACACAACTATAAAGCTAAGCTTTATATTCAGCTAACAAACAGATGAGCACAGCACATAAAAGACAATGGCTACAACTAACTAAAATACTCCGACTCCCCTCTGTGTGCCCAGCTGTGACCGCACCGCCCCGCACCGCCCCGCTCCCCACCCTACTATTTCGTGTGACATTCGAGTGCTAAACAAATGCCATGCGACAATAGTCAACGCCACGTTTTACACATTGTATTTCATTTCATGCTACGCAGCATCCGAGTCGCATTTATTAAGCCTGCCCCGCTGGCAGAGCCCCAAAAACTGTGCTATATGACATGTTCCGCCATCACAGTATGCCCAATTGCAATACCCTGTAGACATAAATGTGATTAGAAGGGGTAGCATGGATTAATTGGTAGATATGAATATGATAAGTAGGACTTGTTAGATTTGAATATGAAAAATATCTGCGAATAGCTTATAGAAGCGAAGATATTCAGAGTTGTAGATATTTATGATGAGACGATACTCAAAGCGTCTAAGAGGAAATACTCAAAGAGAGAGCTATAACTATTTAATATATTATATGCCTTGACATATACTCATAAATAAAAGAAATATTTATAGATATTTAAGATGAGAAGGTGCTTAAACAGTCTAAAAGAATAAACTGAAAGAGAGACCTATAGATATTTAATATAATAAAATCTGCCTTGACGAATATAACCATAGGTCAAACTAAAGATATACACGCATATATTTGAATATCTTAAAGAAGCAATATAGCTGAGATAAAGAGAATCAAAGAGATAGATATCGAATTTTGAGAAGCGAAGAAATTCAGAGAGTTAAGATATAAAGAAGTAAAGAGAAAGCTATAGATATTTGAGGAAAGAAGATATTTAGAAAGTTACGATATAAAGAAGAATAGTAAGAGTTAAGTCATAGAGATGAAAAGAGAAGAAAGAGTATTATAATAATATAGAATCTGCTTTGACATATGACTTATGCACTCATAGGTCATAGTATAGATAGCCACGCATATCTGTGAGTAGGTTCAAATACCGAATACTCGAAGAGCTAAGTTTTAAAGTAGAACAGGGAGAGTTATAGATATGACAATATAATTATGTAGAATCCGGCTTGAAATAAATTTTGTAGTATAGAACCTCCTATAAATCCTAGCATATGCAGCCAGACATATCAGAAATGTAAATAGTCCTACAGGGCATTCTCTTAGTCATTCACTACCCAACTCCCATATTCGGAATTATTTTACAGCTATTATTGTTGTTGTTGTAGCCTAGCATTGTTTGTTGGCCAGAGTGGTTTTTATGACCACATTGACAGTCAATAGAAGAGCTTGACATAGCGCATAGTTTTCTGACCGCGCTTCAACGGCCAGACACTGGGTAAATGTTCCCTCTGCTCCGGGCCCCGAGGCCAATTGGTGTCCGCGTGTTGTGCCTCCCCCTCCTCCTCCTCCTCTTCATCCTCTCCACCACCACACCAACGGACCTTCCTCCCTCGCTAGCTTATTGATTTGTAGTCAAATTGTTGCCACCGCCAATGCCAGTGGGACCACATCATGCGCATTAAAAGTGGCGCCAATGTTACAGCATCTGCAGAAAGGACCTCGGTAAGTAGGTCGCTTTTCGTTGATTTCATAACCGGCGCCCGTTGCTCATACGCCGCGTAGGCCAAGTGCCAACCGAAAAACGTTTGAAACTTTTGTTTGCGCTTTATTATCAATTGTTGTTGTTGTTGGTGCTGTTGGTTTTGTTTTCTTTGGCGTATTTTTTTTTTTTTTTTTTTTTTTTGTATTTTGGTTTGGTTTGGTTTGTTTGTCTGGCGCGTCGCCAGCACATCGCCTTGTGCCTTGCGCCGAGCACAGAGGCCAAGGTTTTTCGGCGGCATCAAGACGCGACTTTATGGCGGCAGGCGTCAGGCGACAGGCCGCCAATAGTTTCAGTTTAGTGCCGAGGCCAACATAGATGATAGTATCTTTACTTCACATACTATACACTATATACTGTATAATACAATATAAGTTGAATTGCCCTCTCAGCGAAAATATAAAAAGCGGCAGTTTGTTTTTTCAGCGTCGCACCATTAAGTCGTTGAGGAATATGCGTCTGGAGCTTGGGTCAATGCACGAACTATTGCGAACAAACAAATAGGCATAAAATGTTGCCATAAACTATTAAGTTCTCTAGTGGATAAATATTGTGAGTGTCAGGTAAACAAGAGTCGTTCTAAGTAAGTAAACTAGACGATTCAATTGATTCTTTCAAATTAGCTACTTAGTTAGTAATCAGTGAATAATATAGTGAAGCGAAGCATATAAACAATTGTTTTGTTAATTATTTATTTTAAATGAACCAAACAGCTCCTGAACTATTAGTTCTGAAGTTTTTTAGCTCTTCATAAACGAGTGATCAGCGAAGAATACAGTTTAGTGAGTCATAAATCAATACTTCTTTTGCAGTTTTTAGCTGTTCATGAACTAGTGATCAGTGAACCTTTCGTTCAGTGAGTCATAAATACAATTTGTCTTCTTAAACATGAACTATAAGTTCTGTTGCAGATTTTTTAGCTATTCAATACAGTTCAGTGAGTCATAAATACAATTTGTCTTCATGAACAGCTAAAAAAGCTGCTAAGGAACTTAAAGTTTATGAACTGTTGAAGAATATACATTGTATTTATAACTCTCTGAACTGTATTGTTCACTGATCACTAGTTCATGAACTATAATTTCTGTTGTAGTTTTTTAATTTGTTCATGAACTAGTGATCAGTGAACAATATAATACAGTGAGTCATATATACAATGTATATTCTTCAACAGTTCATAAACTTTAAGTTCTTTAGCAGCTTAGCTTTTAGCTGTTCATGAACTAGTGATCAGTATACAATATATTTAGTTCAATGAGTCATAAGTACAATTTGTCTTGTTAAACAGTTAATAAACTATTAGTTCTCTTAAAACTTTTTAGCTGTCCGCGAACTGGTAATCAGTATGAATAGTCTAGATCAAAGATTTTTATTCTTAAACAGTTCATAAACTATCAGTTCTTTTGACTTTATTTTCCTATACAAGATAGATAAGAAATCTTGGATTTTTAGAAAAAAAAAAAACTAAACCTTGCTTGCTACAGAGAGATTTTTGTCTAAATTTGAAGATTCCCAGCTCGATTATTCAGACTGAAGAATAAAAGTGCGGTTTCAGGTGTTTATACAGAATAATAATATAAGCGTACCTTATCTGAATATTCTCTCCAATTCAGTTTCTTTTATTTTTGTACAGATCAGTATACTACATCTAATCACTATGAGCTCAAATCAACTCCAAGTCTAGATTTTTGAGTGTGTCTTTAATATGCTAATACCATAAGTAATCATATATTCTCAGTTATATATATATATACTCAAAGCAATCAGTACCTGTTAAATCTATAAGTTCAATGCTCTTGCTATATTGGCGTGCCTACTAATGCAAACATTATTCAGCTACCAATTATTGTTAATTTCTGTGCCTCTTCTCATTTCATCGAACTACGCATATTGATTACACTTGGCTGATAAGATGCTTGAGCCTGTCGTTTTCTACAAAATTATATGATTTAGTATTAGTAATTTGCTGCACAAAAACAACAAAAAATAATTTAATATTAGCAAAAATATATGCCAGTCGATTGAGTACTTAAACTGCCAAGCGTCTTCCAACACTCTCAATTTTATTGTATTTTCTTGTATATTATAGCAAAGCAAATTAGAGCAGAGGAAATGGAATCCATATAAATTACATGAATAATTGGCTATATTTAATATAACGAATATTAAATGCCCTTTCTATGTAAATTTCAATATATAATATAAGCTGGCATTCAGATTTAGATTACTACTAAGTACTCTATATTTATGATGCAATTAAGATTTTAGATTACTAGGCTAAAAGTATTTAGAATATATACTAAAATACTTTGTACTCAATGCCTTTAGTAATTGGTACTCAAGGAACTCAAGAGTATTTGGAATACTCACTACTTGATGCCTGATTACTAAGAGCTCTGTAAATAATTCCAGAGTAAATGCAATGTCAAATCTCAGACTTATGAGAGAATCATTTCAAATTCACTACTTAAACCTTTATCAAAGCATTCCTCATTCCATAGCTAATCAGCTTTGTAGTGCGTTAGGGCATCACGAGGACAGCATAAGAGCCTAGCTGAGTCTCGCATCGCCAAGCCACAGTGCGCTCGCGACCCAATCAGAGCTATAATTTATTATTTGGTCTACGACTATTCCCCACATACCAATTAACAGTTAAAAGCATTTGATTTAGCTAGCTCCAAACGATTTCATTAGATGTTCCCCATTCACCGTATCGAAGCCTAATTAAAGTGTTGGCTTATATGCACTATTCGACCCCAAGCCGCCTGCCCGACAGTCAATTCGACAGCTTATCGCGGCTACTTTATCGCTTTCCAATAAACATCAACAACAAAGCACACGACGGCACTTTAATTGTCATTAGGCGTACTTTACTGTACTTACAAGCAACTCGAACAGTTTCATGTTGATGATGATGTTGATGATGTCGCTGTCGATAGCCTTAATTTTAGGTGTCGACACGGCTCAAGGACATTATGAGAAGGCATACTACGTGGCCGCACTCAATCTTATTGCTCTATGTATGTGCGTGTGCATGTGTGTGAGAATGTCAGTGTGTGTGTCTGAGTGTGAGTGTATACAGCTTGTAAGTTCTTGTAAGCCAAGTACTTAAGCTGAAGTCGTGAGCAGAAGGAGTGCCAGTAGTGAGAGTTGAAGCGAAGAAGCGCATAGCACTCGTACTTGAGCTACAGTTCAAATATGTCAAGTACGTCCTGGCTGGAGGTCTGATGTCTGAGTTGGAGTCTAGGTCTGACTCCAAGTCTGAGTAATGATGAATTGCGAACCAGCGACTGGCTGGGTTAAGAAAAAAAAAAAAGAAGAGCATTGACTGCAAAACTGCGAAGAGTTTTAAAGACTCCACAGAGGTTTAATAAATTTATTTAATTTTTTTAATGGCCCAAGAGACAATTCTATATAAAATAGAAAATCTATTTAAAATACAAAAATTAACTCTTTATGCAATTCGTAGAGTATTAATTAATTTAGAATATTATAAATATAATATAATATAAATATATTATAAATATTTTTGGCAACAAATATTTTTATTTTTATTGTTCAAATTTTTTTGGTATAATTTTTGTATAGATCAATTAAGACTCTAAAATTTGCATAAATAACTAATTTATAAATTTAATGAAAATTTAAAATTTATTTTAACAAAAAAAAATAATTTTTTCTGCAATTATAAAAGTATTAGTTGATCTGGACAATTATACATTTATTTTTCTAACGATAAATTTATTTATTTTTATCATTAAAAAGTTTTTGTATAATTATTATCTGATCAATAAAAACTCTGCGAACTGCAAAAAGAATTAATTTGTTTATTAAATTAATTTAAAATTTGACTTTGTTATAATTTATGTATATATTATAAATTTAAACAATTTTGAATTTTATATTGAATTGTCTTTCGAGTTATCCAGAACAAAATTGTGCTTCTCTTTGCGATTTTCATACCTTTAAGTGGTATTTATACTTCATGACTTACATAATTCCCATAATATAAATAGTATCTATACAATATATATAAATTTCTTTATTTTAAAATTAAATATATATTTAAATATCACTATTTGATTCCTATACGTTTCAATTGACCTAGACAATAGCATCTACATTTTTGAATAACACAAATTTATATCTAGACTTTCTATGAGATTTTAATTGCTTTAAGTTCTCTTTATTCTGCAAAAATTACAAAATTCCCATAATATCTAGAAAATTATTTATAAATGAAAACTTATAAAACACCTCTTTATGCGATTCCCATGTGCAATTTTCACCCGACAAAGTACTCCTCCTACCTTCCTTCCTCCCTTCCTCCCTCTCTCTCTCTCGTTCCCTTGTTTACCAACAATTTAAGGCAAATATTTGCCTGAAATTCAAGAAAATATTTCCATATCCACCCGCCTTTCGCACTCACCTTGGATCCAGTGAGGGCACATCCGTTCCACCGCTTGCACCAGGTCGTGCATTGTTGTGATTCTTGCTCGAGCTGCCACTCATGAGGCGCATGGTGCGTGGCTCCTCGGGCGTCTCATGATGCAGTCGACTTTGTGTGTGATGCGCATAGCGCATCGGTTGATCGGCATAGGACAGACCTTCGCCATCGTCAGTGTCTTGGCCCGATTCCATATCATCCATATCTTCAACCTCTTCATCCTCATCATCGTCATCCTCATCCAGATCCGAGCTATCCATATGCCGTTCGGTGCGCTGTAAAGAGCGATTAACGTTAGCTTTTATGCTTAAGCCCACACAAGTGGCGGCAAATGCCACGGGCTCACCTCATTCAGGGAGCGACTGCTGCCGACAATAATGGTGCCACCGCCCTTATTTGGGCCACCATCGCAATGGATGCCAGTCGAACACTGCTGCATGCTGCCGGGCTTCGTTAGGGGATCACATTTGGCACTCAGACTGCCATCCGTTGATTTGCACTCGACACCGCGCATCTGAATGCCCTGGCCACATGAAACGGAGCACTAAATGGAGAGTGAGAGTGAGAAAGGGAGAAAGTTGTTAGGGATCCATAAGCATTATAAATTATTGCAATATGTTTTACGGAGGGCGCAATAAAAATTCATTTGTTTGCGCTAAAGATGACGATGCTTCAGCAACGCGCGTTGACGAAGTGCTGTCGTGAAAAGTGAGAGACGTGAAAGTAAAAGTGGACGACGACTGCTAAATGGAAAGTGTATGGAGACCGGGGGGGCGACCGGTGCGGGGCATGGTCAGACATCCTTCATATGCCCTATCCCGCCATCAACGGCGCGGCACGTGCACGCGCCCACGCATACAAATGCAAATTTTTCATATTGTTTGCGTTTTGTCAGTTGGCGCTGCCACGCGGCGTATGCGTAACGTCCTTTTCAAGTGGCTTACCCCATTGTTTATCTGCGCCCCCAAGCTCATTCCCATTCCCATTCACCATTGCCACTCGCATTACCATGCCCAGTCATTGCTTTTATGCATTTCATGCGTACTACGGTTCCGTCTCCGTCTCTACTCCGCTCTTCTCGCCTTTGGCTTTTCGCAACTTTTAGCCACTTTTCAGCTCATTTTAATGGCGCTTAATTTTTGTGCCACACATTCATACATACATATATATAGGTATATGCATATACATGCATGTGTTTGGGCATTCTTATTTTATTAATGTGCAAAAAACATTAAATGTGCTCTTTTTTATTGACTCTCGAGGTCGGGCTGAGTTGAGTTGATTTGAGCTGAGTTGAGTCTTATACTCTTGCGAAAGATATTGTAAGTTGGCCAACACATATGGTTTATGATCTACGACCATATTATATTATTGTTTCTGAATGACTAAAGACAAGTTCTAAAATAAATTTAAAATAATATAATAACACAAAAATATATACATATAATATATAAAATAAAATAAATAATATACAAATATAATATTGAAATACAAAAAATATTTCTTCATCAAACACAATATTTAAAAATTGTTAAACATTGATGTAACACTTCCCTCACGTGAGCTTTGAGTAAATAAATATATAAGTTTACTAAATAACTTTTTTATGAAAAGAAAAAATTCAAAATTTATTTTTAACAAAATTAAATATTAAAATTTTATAAATGGCTTTTCTAATGGTTTTTAAATTTTTATAGAGATGTTCTTTGTTTTTATTTTTAAATATTAAATATGACACTGGCCAGTATTTATAGAATATTTTTTGTTTTTATTTTTAAATATTAAATATGACACTGGCCAGTTCTTATTTATTTTTTTTTTTTCCTTTACTTTTTTTTATTGAATTGAGGTTAGTCTTTTACTTTCTTTAAAATTAAAAATATAAAAATTTTTAAAAATAAATATATATTCTATTTGATTTTTTTAAATAATTGTAAAAAAGTTTAGCTAACACTGTCTTTGCTTATACAACTACGTAGGTAAGCATGCAGAATTTACTAAAAATATTACTTTAAAAATAGAAAAAATTACAAATTATTAAATTAATTCCTAATCCAAATTTTATATTAATTAAATTAAATTCATCAATTACAGATTTCACGCTGCACTTAGTACTTCTGTAAGTTCATTTGTCATTCGGTTATTTGAGCTCGTCCCACTCACATTTAATTTCATCTGCAGAATCCTCTCAGCCTTTACCATTAACATGCAAGCCGTTAAAATGTGTTTTTGTTTGTTTTTTTTTTTGGCCAAAGTTAAATTTTTTTTCCTCTCTTGTTTTTTAGTTCATAAAGTTCTTAATAGGCTGAAGTTGGAGCTCATTATTTTCAAACATTGTAATCCACTTTGTATTAAAAGCTATAAAAGTGACTTTGTTGTGCGTCAAGTGGAAAGGGAGGATGCAGACGAGCACACACATAAAATCAGCCAGGCAAAGCAGTCAGGACTATTCCATATGCCCTTAACCTACCGCACAGTGGAGAGGGGTAATACAGCACTTTCAGTGAAAGCCAAATAAATACTCAGCCAAACTCAGCTCAAGACAATTCAATTAAGCAACACATAAACTTGACACCCCTGGCAAGACTCGGAGCAGCGCACACCAACTTCGACCCCTAAAACACATACATATATAGAAATCGACGTCGCACATTAATAAACTTGCACTTTAAATGAACAGCAGCGAGCTCGATAAGGCCAGGCAAGGGTTGGGGCAAGGTGGGCGTCTGTGTAAGTGGGGAGGGGCGCGTTACTTGCGGCCAGACAAACTTAAGCAGCAACAGCAACAGCAAGAACGAACCTCCAAGTTGATTAAGTTGTATGGCTATAACCGGGAAGAGGCTTCAGTCTCAAGTCTAGCGGCTTATTACGAGCCAGCAAGCAAAGTAAATTGCAAAAAATAACACGAGAAAAAGAAATTGAAACGAGCACGCCGATAGTTACATACACTATAAATAATTAATTATCATTGAATATTTCTATGAAATATCTAAGAAAAAAGAAAAGAAAATTCAAAGTAACTGCAAATATCTGCTGGAGCTCTTACAAATAATACTGTACAATTTGACAGATATTTATATCATATATAGAAACGAATTATGATTTGATAAAAATCTCTTAAAAATATGAAAAGACGAAATAAAAATTCGAAGCAACTGAAAAGGTTTAATCTGCTAAGTACGAAATTTAATTATAATACTGTAAATATATCAGATGTCAGTATATAAATGGCTAAGCTGCCTAAATACTCTATAGATACTAAATCATTAAAGTAGAATAAGAATTCCTTTAAAATTATAAAGGAATAAAAATCGAATTAACTGAAAAGGTTTAATCTTTTGGATCCGATGGATAAATTTTTGGAAATTTTAAAAATATTTCTAGTCATTTGTCAATATTTATTAAATAAAATAACTATAATAAAATAAGAATAATAAAATAACTATAATAAAATAATATTATGTAGAATAAAATTTCATTTAACATTACGAAAGGAACAGGAAACTATTTTTACTATCATTCAAAATGTTGTTTTTTTTTTTTAATTCGTTAGCTGACTTTATTATGAAAAATCCTCAACTAAAAACAATTTAAAATCTTCCACAATTTTTGAAATATTTTCGTCTTTTCCTCCACACGTTTGTTGTCTTATTCAGAGTCTCTTCTCTTATTTAAACGACTCTCAGTCAGGGTATGCCTAACAAGTAGCCGTCTACACATTTAGCTAAGTATACACTACGGCCAGACTTGGCCTCTCATCAACGTCTACGTCTCTGTCTCCTACCTCCTACCTCCCACCTCCCCCTTCCCCTGTCGCTGTCTCGCTTTTTAAGCCATGTCTGCGTCTTGGTCTTCGTCATGTCTACGTGGCTGGCAAAAAGTGCATGATTATTACACGAGTTGTTGCTGTTGTTCTTAATGTTCTTAGTGCAGTTGTTGCTGTTGTTGTAGCTGTAGTTGTAGTTGTAGTTGTAGTACTTACGCCAGTCCAATCCTCCACCTCCCAGTGTGGGCACTCCTCGATAATGCAGGTCTCCTGTGTTGGCGGCTTTGGAGTGCGGCACATAATATCAGCAACCTGTTACCAAAAGGTTCAAGCATGAAACCCATCCACAAAATGTGAAGAGCAGACAAAAAATACAGAAAAAAAAGAAGAGAAAGAAAAATATATATAAAGAGTGTGAGAATACATGGTAATAATATGTTCATGTGTGTGTGTGTGTGTGTGTGTGTGTGTGTGTCGAGCTGCTACTTTGTATGCAAAATTAGCAGCGTTTAAAAGTGGGCGGCACTCGGGTAATAGCCACTTTCGTTCAACTATTTTGGCCACTAGCATTGCACTTACCCTCGTTTTGATGCCGTTGGTCTCCTCGGCACAGACAACCATCCGTTCACGGTAGCCGTGCCCACAGAGGCGGCTGCAAGTGCTCCAATCGTCGGTTATCCAACTGCGGAAGAGGCGGACAAGTGGTTAGAGTATAGACCCAACTATAGCATAGAGGCCACTTGCGCGGCCGTTTTGCTGAATTAGTTCAACTAAATTGTTTCAAAAACAAGTTGACCGCCTCTGCGGTTACAGCTCAAAAACTAGAAAAAATAAACAAAAAAAAAAAGGGAAAAAGGAAAAGTCCACGCCCCCTCCCTTTTTAAAATGGTGTCGGACACTAAAGAGCATGGCATTTTATGCAGACAGATTATATAGTTGAGTGAATCACTTTGTGCATGTGTTGGGACCAGAAAGCGAGGGTCAAAATGAGAATTGAGCTGTCAGGGAATAAAGGCAGTCTGTCCATGAAAGGACTGCATAACTGGGTGGCAGTCTGTCTATTAAAGGAATGGAAAACTGGATTGCAAAACGAATGAAAAGGATTTCGGATTTTCGTCTTATTCCATAGTCATCATTGCAGATAAAGATACGAGACTGGAATACAGATCTAAAGGGTAGATATAGCTTTTAGTTCAGCAATGTAAGTAGATTCTCTTGGATCAGAGTAATCCTTCTGGATTAATGGTGAGAATAGCTGGATTCCTAATATTGCTATGGACTTCAGCTATCCGGCTTGTTCTATACTAATCAATTCACGAAAAATTTGCTAGATTTTAAATATGGGTCTTACAGATTACATGGATTTTATTTTAGCAATCAACTTAGAAACCCCTGAAACGGCTAAGAAATGAATTAAACTTCTTTCATTAGTCAGAGTAGAATAAATACGTCTCTCTATAAATACACAGTCTCTTCAATTACAATAGTTATCCCCCATTTTAAGCCCTCTTCTACTCCACTCTACTCCAACTTAATCTAAATTTACAAAGTCTACACTCGCCCCGTTACAGGCAAAAACTCATGTGTCTAGACTTTATCGTCAATTCCCGCTTAAATATCCCTTCTCCCACAATTTCCCTTAGACGATACAACTCAATTGCAATACAAAACTAACAACTATCATAAGTCTTTGGCAAACACAATGATACTCCAGTCCAACGCTTTACCCCAACCAGCTATTAGCCAAGTCCCCAATGCTACGCTGTAAGCGTTGCCAAAAACTGAAAACCTCAAGACAGCCAAAATCACAGGCAATAATTGATGTCCCAAACCGACGGCGGCCCAAAGCCGCGAACAGCAATAAACAGACCGAACGCCAGAAAGCAACAGCAAAGAGCAAAAATGGGAATGCAGGCGACAAGTATTGACTGCGAGTTGCCCTAGATATTTATTGTTAGCTGGGATTATAAAAAAGTTAGATGAATATGGTCATAAATTGATATGGAATTTACTATTCTATGCTACATAGAACTTGCATACTACATTTTATTGCCTTAACTTTTATACTGCCCGAGTTCAAATAGGTAGGTGGATACATATATGAACTATAAAATAGATTTCTTTCTTTTTAAGCAATATTATATATACAAGATAGTCATAAATTTTGTTTTTTTCTGGGGATTTTTTACATACAACATTTTTTTTTAAAATATTTTATGCCTTCTTAAAACTGCAGACATATCATAAAAATGTAAGTTTTCATAGTAGAAAAGAGAATAAAGTGTGAGCTCTAATTATGAAAAAAAAAATAAATAAAAAGATACACAAATATTTATAAAATTTAATATTTATATTTAATTTAATATAAAATATATATATTCATATTTTATGCTCTATGAACTTCGCTCTTAGCTATTCAGAACTTCTGCCTAAGAAAACTAAGTTTTACAGGGTATTTCAAAAGCGAAAAGCAAAAACAACAATAGGCAACCGCACAGAGCGGAGATTAGAATTTGAGGCGCTTCGCGCGAGATACTCGGAAAATTGGCGTAAACTTTCAGTTCGGTTTTTGGAAAATGTCACAGAACGATAAATACAGTGTGGGGGTGTCTGTGGTGTTATGTACACACATACATACATATATATGTATGTATGTATGTGTATATAGCCTATACACAAGCTGGGCAGACAGAGAAGGCGCCAAACAAGGACAAGTCAGAGACAGAGTCGTCGCTGGGCGATAATAGAGCCCGAGTAGGCAATCAAAACGTGCGCACGATAACCAAACGCCATTTAAATTGATAGCTCGCCAGGTGGACGGAGGGATATACAGAGCGATAGAGATGGAGAGAAACAAAGGTGTGGGTGTGTGTGATGGGTAGGCAGGTGGACTGGCTGTCTGTTTGTCTGTCTGTTTGGGGAGTTTGGAGGCAACTGTCAGAGCTGTACTTACCGCGGCGGACAGCTATGTGTATTACATGGCACCACCGAATTCTCCGGGCGATTAGCAGCATTGCAGAGCATCGTATCGACATCAGCGCCAGTTAGGCGATTCTTGCACGCAGGACGAGACATTTTGTAACCTAAGGCACAAATGAAACAGAAATAGAAAGAGAGAGTGAGAGAGAGAAAAAATGAAAAAAATAAGTAAAGAAATGCTGAATGGCGTTAGTATTATATGGGTAAAGGCTAAAAATTGCAACTGGCAGACGACTTGCATTTGCTGCATTTTAAAATCAATAATAGCCTGAAATGGCTTTCAGTGGGTTGGTTGGGTTTCTCTCTGCACTGCAACCTTAATGTCACTTAGGCACTTAAGACAGTCACGGACACGCAACGAACAGACCAACCAAAAAAGCTTAACCCGTACCATGAAATGCTCTTGGGAAAATTTAAAAAGATTTTGAGGCAAGTAACATGACTTAGAACTTAAGTGTTAGAATTAGGATATTAAAATGCTTATATATTATATAATAATTTAAAAATAATAATATATATATATTTATATATTTATATATATACAATATATATATATATATTTAGTTTTAGTTTTATATTTTTTTAATCTATTATTTTTGATAAAAATATACATAGGCCAAAATTCTGAAAAAAAAAAACACCTCTAATATAAATATAATATATACATACAATTAATTTTAGATATATTATTCAGATCAGTCAAATATGTTTTTTTAAGATTTTTCTTTTTAAAAGAATAATAAATTATATACAAGCCAAAATCTTTTCTTTATTAAAAGTGACTAATTATTAATATTATATTAAAATTTATTTTATTAAATTCAGAAGAAAATAAAACAAATTTTAATATAATTTTAATATTTAGTCATTTTTAATAAATTATTAATATTATATGAAAATTTATTTTATTCAATTCAGAAGAAAATAAAACAAATTTGAATATAATTTTAATAATTAGTCACTTTTAATAAAGAAACATTTTTGGCTTATAAATGATTTATTATTAATTTAAAAAGAAAAATCTTTAAAAAAAAAAAACATATTTGGTTAATCTGAATAAGTTTGAATGCTTAAACCACATAAGAAATTATATAAAACAATTTTTCCAGGCATTGGATAACTCAAACAATTTAGGAGAGTATTTCATACGCCTCCCTTATTCTTAATCTTATCAAGTATACGCTTTGGTCAACTGAATTATCTAGTATAAATGGCATATTTGGAAAACTCTGCTGAAAAGCTCCCAGCTGGGTTTATAAATATTTTTCAAAAACTCTTTTCACATTCAGTGAACGCATCGACTCAATGGGTTAACGTTAACAAACAGATGTGAGTTTTCAGCTAAGCCAAATGGCTGCAGCAAATGGGCTGGGCGTTTTCAAATTCTATTTTCTTCTTGTTGCACGACCGGAAATTGGCAGAGCAAACACAGAGCCAGCCAAAGAGGCTGCAGCAGGCAGATACAAAGAGCGCTGAGAGTGAGAGACAGATAGAGAGAGAGAGAGAGAGAGAGAGTGAGATGGAGAGCATGAGATGGCAAAGTGGTTAGAGCATTTTTTGGGTTGGCGGTGCTTCAGCAAAAATAGTCGCACAATGCATAATGCCATAACGATCTGTCAGTTTGAAAAATAGTTGGAAGCTGGTCTCGCATTTGATAGTGAATAGTTTCTCTCTACCCAATCCCAAAGAGCACCAGATGGGACGCCGATTTTCAGCTATTGAATTTCGTTTATAAGCTTCATTGTGTGCGTTCAGGCAACGTCATCGTTATCCTTATCCCCTAGCCTTACGTTGAGACGGTGACTGCCACTCTCCTCCCACCTCCTTGCTCTGCACCTCACCCTCTAAACATCGTCATAGACGTCAGCTGGCGCCGCTGTCGCTGCTGCTGCTGCTGCTGCTGCGTATTCATGACACAATTGGCTTAAGGCAATTGGTAATATCCTCTCTTGGCATTTATGTCAATAGTTGTAACGCAAAAAGTCGACTTCATGTTCACGGCAATGATAAAGAGCGATTGAATGTGAGGGAGAACGGGAGCCAAGGGCTGGAGGGAGTATAGCAAGAAGTGTGACTGTGTGTGTGTGTGTGTGGCATGTGTTGCATAGCTTTTGGCTCAGCATGTTGCTTGGGGCATGGCCAGCCACGATGGCATGGCATGGCATGCAGCATCATGGGGTCCGATGAGTGGATTTATAAAGCTCACTGCACCCAGCATGTTGTCCATATTAAGTTACGAGCAACAAAAGGGGCTCCATCCTGTCATTAATATTGATCATAATTTATAGAGCAGCGGAAATGTTAATGTTACTGCAGATTTCTCTTCTCTCTTTTTTCAAGTGACTGTAACATGAGACAGCTGATATTTTTTATGAGCTTACTGCACAAACAAAATTGCAATCTTCACTATAATTTATTTAATAAGCTTTTGAGGTACGCTTTGGAAAATTAAATCGCTTAGTTTTAGTTTTTGTTGCAACGCGGAATCTAGTTTGAGAAAATTAACATTTTCTACTGACTTTTATGTTTTGTTTAATTAAAACTAAATCTAAATATATCATTTTAGAATTTAAATTCATATGTATTACTTTATATTAAAGCAATAACAAAGCCTTTTGAAAATATGTTCATGTAAATCATATTGTACATATAGAATTCTCATGCTAAAAATGTTGTTTGCAGAGCTTTCTTATGGCTTTAGCTAATTACAATGTTGTAGAAATACAACTGTTATTAAATTTAATCCAATTGATTTTGCCTTGCAAATAGCAATCCCTGCAAATTCAATTTCAAATTCAAATAACTGGAGTAAAACAATTAGTAAGGTAAATTGGTCTAATAGATGTTAATTGTGTGTGTATTGTGTAATATATTTCTAGATTGTAAGTATATAAATTCATAAAATAATATATGTAAGTCTACATTAAAAGACGCGTATGCAAATTTTGATCAAATATCTATGCAAAAGTGTTAAAACAAAACATATAAATAATTAATATAAATAAAAAAAAATCTACATATTTTATTTGAAAAAATTTACTAAAATAGTAAAAAACTATTGTTTACTTTTTAATTATTTTGAATTTAATTTAATTTTTAATTATTTTGAGTGTAATTTAACTTTTTAGTATTTTTACAGTGTTTTATTTGTAATTAATTTTTATTTATTTTTAATGTAATTTAATTTTTAAATATTTTTAGTGTAATTTAATTTGTATTATTTTTACTGTAATTATTTTGAATTTTAATAATTTGTTATATATAATGTTTGCTAAACGAAACCTTTATTATAAATAATATAATATAATAATAATAATATAAGAATATTTGTTTTTATTAATTTACTAAAATAGTAAAAATAAACTATTTCAATTTTTTACGATTTTTAATGTAATTTAATTTGTATTATTTTTACTGGAATTTTACATGGAATTATTTTTAACATAATTATTTTAATTTTATAATTTTTTATATATAATTGCTAAACAAAAACTTTATTGGAGTAAACAAAAAAATACCTTGTCATGTTTTTTAGTTATCTATATGCCAACAATTCATATTATAATAGCAATTTGTATTAATTTATCTAGTGTTGAATCCATTAAAAATTAAATATCCTAATAAAGATTATAGAAATAAAAAAGAAATGTATATTTTCCAATATCACATTTGTTTATAGCAACCCCAAGATTTGATTATTTGCCAGAAGGGCAAAACAAAGTGCTCCAACTTTGTTAAATTGCTTAAAAATATATATGTACATACGCATATGATCTGGCGTAATTCAATAAAATAATTGAACTCAGCTTTTAATTCAAAACATTTTCAATTGCTGCTCAGCGCTTAAGTGTGCTGAAATCTTGTTCACAGCTTTAAGCCGCTTACACTAAATGCCCAACTGCTTGAACCTCAATTACAACGAGTGCAGAGGAATTTCAGGCGAGTGCTTTTCAGCTCACCTACACTAGCCTCAACTGCTTAACCTTTGTGATTGCACATATATATACATATATATATATATATATAGCTATATATGTATATATCCTTATGTATATGATCATTTAGTGCCCTTAATTTCGTCTTCAAGCCAAAAAAGAATATGAAATAAGTTGAATATCAATTTGAGGCAAGACACACAAGCCAAAAGCCGGTGCAGTGAGCACTAAATATGTATAATTCGGCATAATTGATTACCTGTAATGTAGACAATTATGTTTGTCGCTGACGTCGATAAGTGAGTAAAACAAATGACAAGTCGCAGCAGAAACGACATACGACATACGACAAACGACAAACGGACAGCTGGATAGACGAAAGTAGTTTTTATCCATAGTAAATAGTTGAGGTTGCCCCCTCTCGTTGGTGGTTTTGTGGTATGTGTGCGGTGCGTTTATTTGGGTGCCCCCTGTGGATAGACGCTGGCCAACGACAAGCAACGACTGCACTTGACATTTAACTGACATATGAGGCGGACAGACGCTGAAATGTAATTAAGGCGCTGCGCAGTCCGCCATAGTGGCATGTGGCGGGGCGGGGCGGTGTAACGCCTCTACTTGTAAGGTAGCTAAACGATATTGCAATTAAAATTGAAAAACAAATTGATTTTGCCATTTGCAAGAGACGGCCAGGATAATGACTAAGTAAACTAACGTTCGGTGCGTTCTATGATTGTCGGAAATTAACAAGTCCCAGTTGTTGCCGCTTTTTTTTTTGTTGTTGGGGACTCTAGGCCCCCTCTCGATGGGGTGAAAAAAAAAACATATTGACATTTATCAAGCGGCAAACCGATTATTTCCGTTCGGCAGTTTTGACGGCCTAATGGCCGAAAATGCTAGCGCATAGTTGATTAAAAATTCATGAGGCCACACCAACAAAAAAAAAAGAAAACCAAAAAAAAAAAGTAAATATCGAAAAAAAAGTAAAGTTTGTTCTCTAACCCAGAAAATTGCCATTATCATCAGCTTTTGCGTGTCCCCAAAATTCTTGTGTGTGTATGTGTGTGTGTGTGTGTGCATTTGAAATTTGCTTTCAATCGATTTCTCTTTTAAGATTAATTACTATTCATATTTCGTTTAGGTGACAATTTGTTTCTATTTTTCGTTGGCTTTTAGAAATATACCCTGTTAATCACACACAAATGGGTATGCATGGGTTGAAAGTTGAAAAATATTATTGTTATATTAAACAATTTTATTATTATATTATTATACTGTTATATTATTGTATAATTATATTGTTATATTATTTTCTTATTTTATTTTCTTATATTATTTATTATATTGTTATTTTATTATCTTATTTTATTATATAATTTATTATTGTTATATTGATGAAAATTATGTTATATTATTATATTATATTATATTATATTATATTATATTATATATTATATTATATTATATATTATATATTTTACTTATGGTAAGGCAGTTGAGTACATTATAAATTGATTAGAGCGAGAGAGAGGTTTATTAATGGACTCTTTATTTTACTATGCTCTCTATTTATATCATGCTGAGCCAGAATCAGGTGCTGATTCTAATCCAGAGTCAGAAGCTGCCAGTGGCTGATGCTGAGCCAGAGGCAGAGGCTGATGCTGAGCCAGAGGCAGAGGCTGAAGCTGAGCTACAAGCAGAGGCTGATGCTAAGCCAGAGTCAGAAGCTGCCAGTGGCTGAGGCAGAAACAGAGGCTGAGACAGAGGCTGATGCTGAGCCAGAATCAGAAGCTGCCAGTGGCTGATGCTGAGCTAGACTCAGAGGCAGAAGCTGCCAGTGGCTGATGCTGAGCTAGACTCAGAGGCTGATGCTGAGCTAGAAGCAGAGCCAGAGGCAGAAGCTGCCAGTGGCTGGTGCTGAGCTAGAGTCAGAGGCTGATGCTGAGCCAGAGGCTGATGCTGAGCCAGAATCAGAAGCTGCCAGTGGCTGAGGCAGAAGCAGAGGCTGAGACAGAGTCAGAAGCAGAAGAAGAGCCAGACTCAGAGGCTGGACCAGCAGATGGAACATCAAAATCAGCTCCACAAAAAGCATAAGTCTTTGCTTTTGACTAAGAATGGTGCCGCTAGCAACGCTTTGATAAATAATACTTCCTAGAACAAACCAAACCGGTAAAGGCAAATGATTTACTTTCAAGCCCTACATTTTGTGCACCTTATGATAGCAGTAACAATAAAGCCTGAGTTGCACTTTTCAATTGGTACAAAACATTTTGCTCTACAGCTATACTTATTTTATTACAAATTAATAATATTTGCAAAACTAGTATATAAATAATTTTGTTATTTATAAATTTCATTTCATTTTCAATATATGTAAGTCAAGCAACAGCAAAATGGAACTATAATTATAATACTACATTATTATTGGCATTAAGCTTAGCTAGTTACAGAAAATTTCTATTTAAAACCATTCGACTAAATACAAAATGAAATATATATTAAAGCGAGCAAAAGTCAAGTCTGGTTTTCTACATCAATATGCATTAAATACATTCGAGTATAAATTTCAATTTGTTTAATAACAATAAATAATAATATCAATTAGTTTCGAATTTAATTGCAATTATTGCACATTCAAATTGAAACGTCTGCAAATAATGCAAGCTCTAGTTGGAGTTGAAGCTGAAATATAATACAATTTATATATATGTATATAATATATACTAATTAAATGCTTGTTACCATAGCAATTGATTGTTGTTGATGTTGTTGTTGTTGTTTTTGTTGTTGGAGTACTTCAACCCAGTGAACTCTCATCAGAGACAGGTAACTATGCTATTTGGTAAGAGGACACCAAACTTATATTACCTCATGTCTCTCATCATGTTACATGCACGCACACTTGTGAACTTTTGTGAATTGAATCGGAAAACTTCTGGCTTTAGCTTTCAGCTGCTGCTGCTCCTGCTGCTGCTGCATGCATGCAAAGCAATTTATGAACCCACACAGAAGGCAGAAAACAGAAGTTAACCTTAGGCTTTGGCTAACAGCAAAGTTGGATCGCAGGCTAATCGACAAACTTTAGTTGCAAATATATTATTTCGACAGCACTATTAATCATACCTATATACATATATAGTTAGTAAGTATGATAGTAGAGCAAAAAAATATAATGCCAACAGAGAAAAAAGCAAAAAAAAAAAATTAAATGAAAAGAGAGCAGAAACTTTAAGCATTTAGCCAGGAAATTTGCTGAACAATTTCTTCTTCTTCTTTTCTTTCAACAAGAGGCACGAAGGCAGCGCGCAACTGCCACTCGATTACCATGCAAACATTCAATCGAAACAAATTCCAATTCAATGAAAATAAATGAGCACGACAAATAGCTGCTTGCAACAAACACACACACACACACTCACACACAAACACACATACATGATGGGTGGCATTGGAGGCACGTAAAAAATTTGACAGCATTTTTCGCGTAAGGGAAAAGATTACAAACGGCGGCGAGGCACGCCAATGCCTGCGGCAATGTTCTTGACATATTCCACTTGTTTATTTACACTAGAGACTAGCCGACTGGCAGCAGCAGCTCCCGAACCAGTCACACAACTACATAAGTACATGCATAAGGACCTAAAGACATAAGGACATGGAGGCCTGAGGATTGAGAATTGTGGATTGTGTGGATTGAGGACTAAGGACTAACGACTAAGGACTAACGACTAAGGACTTACCGCCGCCGCAGGTGACGGAGCATTGCGACATCGCCGACATCTCCCAATAATAGAGCGGTTGCGAACAGGAGTTGCCATCGCCTCCGCAAACGCCGCAGCCGTCAATTTTCTTCGTTGAGCCTATTTTCAAATCGCAGCCAACGCGCTGAAAAGAGAAGCAACAAAACCAAATAAATATCTGTAGATATGTATATGCATTAAAGCGAACAGTTTGATAAAAGAGCAGCCGAAAATATGGCGGAATAGTTAGCTAGATAGTATTAAAGGAGCTAAAATACCCTTACAAATTTATTGTTATTTAAATCCACTTTTGCTTTAAGAAAATTTGTTTTTTTTTTTTTAATTAAATTTACGTTTCTTAAATAATTTAATTTTTAAAATCTAACTTTTTTAAAAATCTAACTATGCAAATTGGTAAATAAATCTGTCTTAAAAAAACATATTAAAAAAATTACAAAAAATATTAAAATAAATTTTTGTTTCTTATATAATTTAATTTCTTAAGCCTATTTAAATTATTCTTATATTTCATAAACTATACGAAATCGTTAATAAATCAATATTATGATTTTTTTTTTTAATTAAAAACATTAAATTCATATATAATTTCATATAATTTAATTTTTAAGACTTATTAAAGCATGTTTCACTTATTCCTGAATTTTCATTTATAAACTAGCTTTATGAATTTGTTCTCATAGCCTATATATTTTTTCGCTAAATATATTTTATCTATATTTAAAAAATAAGTTAATTGACATAGTTGACTTACAGATAATCTATCTATCTATCTATCTATCTATATATAAACTACTTTTTATCATCATCCTCACTTTTTATTTTTATTATTTTACTTTTTTCCTCAAGACGTTACACAAACATTATCAAAAATCCAACTACCCAATGCTAGGGTATGCAAATGATAGAAAAACAAATAAAAAATGCTACGTAAATAAGTGTAAATCAACTGTTAGCGGTATCATATCGTAACCTATTGGCAAACAAGAACACACACACACATACAAAGTAACACACACACTCACAAACAGTCACACACACTCACTCAAACTGAGCCATACCCATACCGTAGTAACAGTAATAAATAAAATATGGAAATCAATGAGAATTCGTTGCATAAGCCCGGGCGCAGGCACAAACACACACACACACACACACAACTCACTTGTATCTACTTATGATGTATTTGCCAAGATATGTGTGAGTGTTCGTGTGTATGTGTATAAGTATGTATGACTGTATATACTGCTACAATGTATTTGTGATTGATATGCAGCTGGTGCCTCATGGCACTTGCTACACAGTTGTCTGGCTGCGTATTGAACTCGCTGATTTCGCTCTCTGCCAAAGGAATATTATTTAAGGAATTGCTTTAGATTAGCTCAAGTCGTTTGACAAGCGGAAGCCGTCGACGTGCTTAGTTAGCGTATGCTAATTGGTATAGGTAGAGAAATGTATGAAAAGATTATGTATACAGAACTATTTGTTGGCTTATATTTAATGCTTTGAGCTTCGGGCTTTAGATGAACAAAGATATTCAATCTAATAATTTAAATACTATAAATTCAATTTAAATTGAAATATAGTTGTTCAATGAATGGTAAATATTATAATTTATTATTATAATAAAATAATATTTTTATAATAAATAAATATAATAAAATAAAATTGTTTAAAAGTTTTCTTCACAAAATCTTCAAATAATATTTTTATAATAAATAAATATAATAAAATAAAATTGTTTAAAAGTTTTCTTCTCAAAATCTTCAAAGTATTTATTTGTTAAATCATTATTAGTTATTTGTTAAATAGTTAATTCATCACAAAAGTATTTATTATTTTTTCTTATTATATATATTTTTCTTCAAAAATTAGCTCAAGCTAAAATTTTGTTTTCATATGTAAAATAAAAAATAAATAAAAAAAGTTTATTTGAATTAATTTAACTAGTTATACATTTAAGCTCTAAGCCAACAAATTATTCAATGTAAAATTATTTGAGCTGCTTATGCAATAATTTGTACAGTTTGTTGTAATATACCATTAAGTTAGTAAGCCTCGTACAGCAAGTAAAACTAAATTGTACAAATTCATGATATTCTCATTCTCGAAGAAATTCATAAACAATGCCTTATTACCAGCAAGTTTGTTGAAGGCATTCACATTCCATGACTAGTTCTAATTATATTTGGAAATCATATATATATACTCAAATGAATGTGCGTAATGATGCAAGAATATATACATATGTTATGGTAACATACAGTTTCCTCTTGTTAAATCATTCGAATGTATTTTATCGTAACAGGTAAATATATATTGGAAGAGATTCATTAAGAGTTGGATTTCTAAGAGCGAAAGTGCAGAGCTTCCTGTACTGCACTTACTGCAACTGAGAAAATTATTAATAAAGGCATAAAGACTTTGTTGCTGTGTTGATTATTCCACGAAAGAAGAAGCAAATTCGAGATTTTGAACTTATGACTGAGATCTTACATATACTTGAACCAATTTTTAATTTCATTATTTCATTACCATCAAGTTCTATAAGGGCAAAACTTTATAAATCTGTCTCTAGGTATTTACGAAAATTTAAAGATAATTAAATATAATCTATATACGGAAATATATGCTTTATATTGTACTATACGATTTTCTCTTTTTCACAATTTATAATTAAGATATTCCTTAAAAAAAATTGTTCAATTAATATTTAATTACCAACAATTTTCTTTAATAGATAAGCTTACTGTAATTATATATTATTCATATAATATAATATAAATATAATAAAAAAACGAATGTATAGAATATAATCAAAGATAACCTCAATATACATATAGTCTATATCATTCATTATAGCAGATGACTTTACCTACTTCATATATAATATTTCAACCAAATTATTTCTTCAAGATATTCATAAATATTTAATTATCAGCCAATTTCCTTCAGAGCTAAGCTTACTGTAAATAATTCCATTCATAGAAATCAAATCCCAATATATTCAATTTATGATTTCTTCTATTTCAGATAGTTAAACCAATTTCAAGGGTATTTTTTTCTACAAATTGTAGCATTATATTTAATTACCAGTAATTTTCTTTAATGACTAAGCTGTCTTAACCATTTCTATGCATTCTCCAATATCAACTACGAATGTATATAGATGAATCAAATTATATGGAATGATTATGCGGAAATAACTTATATGGTAATATACGATTTCCTCTAACGCATTTACTTATAGAAATTCATGAATAATAACTTAATTACCAGGTCTAGCATTCTATGCCCCTTTTCATGGATTCCCAGAAATCAACCAGAAATATCCACCAATAAACTATATCCCAGAATTCTTAAGTATATTCCCAACATTTATAGATTTATTTCTTCTGCTAGCCTTGACTAAAATATTAACCCAAATATCTCACAATTTATTTTGACAGTGTCCTTTAGTGTTTCAGTAATTTAGCATTTCAAGGAATTGCCCAACATCCAAATGACAGATGGCCATTTGAAAATTAATCCAGTGTTCTCTTAACGGCAAATGTGTTAGATTCTAACCCATGTCAAGATCTCTCGCTCTCTGTCTCTGCTAGCAGAACAAAAAAATTGTATTGTGGTTATTACTGTGCTGCTGTGTATGAATATTTATGTATCTATGTTTGTGTGTATCTGTTTTTTGATTTTAGGTCTCAACCACAAGCCCAACAGAGCTGGTGAGAAATAAGCCCGCGGGCCGCATTAAAACCCACAAAACTGGCAACTTGCTATTTGATTTATTTGCAACGGATACAGATATAAACATACAAATATATATATATATAAATTCGAGTATATATATGTGTAGACCTGTACATATGTCTGTTTCTGGCAGCTGCTGCTGCTGCTGCTGCAACATCTACTTGGCCGCCCAACTCGTGGCAGACAAATAAAACACAATGTAAACCACATGACATATTGGCGTTTATTACAACAAATTGGGGTGACGATTTGGCGGCATTACAAAGGCAGCAAGAGCTCCAAACTAGGCGAAAAGTCGGATAAGGCGCGACACCCACACACCAACACACACACACACACACTCATACACACTCATACACACTCTTACACACAACTGCACTCGAAACAAATTGAACTGAAACTCAAACAAACCACGGGTAGCTAGAGAAAGCACAAGAGAAACACAGGACGAGCTGAAGAAAGGGAAGGGGGGCTGGGCTGAGGGTTGGAGGAGGAGGGGTAGGTAGCTGAGGGGGCCTCGCAGCTGTGCCCACGTTTTCTTCATATTGCTGCTGTTGTTGTTTTTGTTAGTGCTGTTTTTTGCTGCTGTCGCCAACTTCGTTTGACATTATTGTAGTTGTAAGCCTGCCAAACTGCGGACGTACATTTTACACACGAGGGCTGCCAAAGAAGCAGAGCATTTAACAAGAAAGAGGGCAAAAACAAGAGTTCAATTTGGCCATAAACCAAAAATAGAAAAATATAATTTTAAAAAAATTAAATTAAAATAAAATAATTTGTACAAAAACATTGATCTAAAAAAAAATATTATTTTGTTTTTGTAATATTAGTATTATTTATTTTATTTTCTTAGCCCATATAAATAATATTATTTGAATAGTTTTTAACTGGTTCAAATGAAAATTTAAGCTTGAAATATTTAATTAAGTATTTTGTATGTCAAAAGTAAATAAAATAATACATTTATTTTAAATAGCAAATTGAACTTGTGAAAAATAAAATAAATATAAATTACATTATTGTTTAAGCAGTTCAATTTTAGTTTAAATTATTATTTAATGGTTTTTTAAGGGAACAAATATTTAAAAAAAAAATGTTAATATTGTAAGAATATTTTAAAGGTTTTATAAAAAAAAAAAGGAAAGTGATATTAAATAAAATATTATTTTTTACCCAGTTCAATTTCAGTCAATTTAAGGAAAAAAAATATTTATAAAATTTTTTTAATATTTAAATAAAATATATACAAAATAATATGAGTAATAAAAGAAAGTAAATAAATAAAATAATAATAGTACCAGCATTACTGCCTGATCATAGAAACATAGTTCATCAAGTTTATGCAATGTAGATCAAATTCCATTTACATTTCTATTTCGCACATCACACTTATCCTCAACCTGTTTTGAACACTTAACAAAATTAGGGCAAATGCAAGAGTTAGATCTAAATAAAACTTAACTACAAAAAAAAATCTATAAAAAAAATTAATAAATAGTAATTTTAACTTAAATTGAACTATTTAAAAAATAATAAAAAATTTGTGTAATATACAAGAATTTCAGCCTGATCACAGAAACATTCATTTTCACTACAAAGTTCCATTTCTATTCCCATTTAAATTTCCATTTGCTATGTATCACACTCTATATTCAACCTAGTTTCCCAACAAATCGACAACTTATCTAACACCTCTCCCATGTCTCATGTCAGCAATGCATAGCATACTTTGTGGCGCGCGCGATTCATTCCTGCGTCAACGAGTGAGTTTCGTGAAGTGGCAACCAGGAAGGCGGGAAGAAGGGCAGAGGGGCAGAGGGACAGAGGGACAGGCGGACAGGCAAGCAGCACGCTTTATTGGCATTTCAATAGTTGGCCTTTGACGCTGAAGTGGCAGCCCTTGCTGCCGCCTTCACTCATATATATCAAACTCCGCCAGATCGGCCAGCCAACCAGGCCGCCGCCCCACATTATGATTTATTTATGTTCACGTTCATAATGATACAAAGGCGCTTGCGTTATGCAATCTGCATATATATGCATACGTAAGTACGTATTACATTGGCGGGGCTGGTAAGCTGCAGTGCCTTTTGTTTTTGTCATGCTCACGAGCCACGACCACGGCCACGCCTACACGCTCAGACAGAATATGCCTGCCCACCTGCCTGCCTACCTGGCTACCTGCCTACCTGCCTGCCCACCTGCGCTGACAACATCGACGTAATTTATCATCTTTTCGTTTTGGAGCGCCCAGGAAGGAAGGAAGCTAACAAGGCTCACACGCACACACCTTCATATCGTTGGCTAAACATTATGATTACATCGATAGACCATATTTATATGCAGGAGAAGCAAAAGCAGTAGAAGAAGCAGCAGTTGGAGAAGACAACTCACCTGACATTTGCCCTGTATGCACATATCCAAACTCCCAGAGCGACAGCGTGTTCCATCCTGCACACGCGCCGACAGCTGAACAATGACGCTCTGCTCGTCGTAATGCTCCGATTCCTCGGCATTAGCCGTGCCCGATTCCGGTGAGATGTCCTCCGTGAGATGAGCCGGGTGTCCCCTGATTGGAATTGAGAAGGCGGTTAGTTGAAAGGGTTATTAAAGTTTGATCGATGGCTATGCTTGGCTTAATGTTTGTTTTGAGATTGGCTAATGGCTTGATAGTTGGCTTGGAGGATGACTTCGATTTAATAGAAAGACAAGCCTTGGTATTCCAAATCCCCAAATTTAAAGACAAAACACCAACTAAATTTTATTCCTCCAACTCCTGTTTCACATAAATATTTTCTACAATTTTTTAAATGTTTTTTTTGCAGCTCAGCTTCCATTTCTTATTGCCAATTTTTTAATTCCCTTAGCCACTTTATTAGCTGTATTCGGCTTTTATCTAACGAGATCCTCTTGGCCAAAACCCACTTCATTTGCAACTAAATTGCAGAATTTTGACGCTTAGCAAATGATTTATATAGCCCGCATATGCAGGCTATATGTAAATGGCCATGCGAGACGTGGCTAAGCGAGTCAAGGCAAAGCGAAATATGAAATCTAACCAAAATGGATTAACCACAAAACCAGCTACCGCAAAAGCCACAGAAAAAAACACCAAAGCGCCACAACTGCCACTAATTTTAGCCACAAATACAAACGAAGGTTTAACAAAAAAAAATGGGTAGAAGATAGAAAGAAGTAAGGAGTAAATGTGAGAATTAACTATGCTTGCTACCTAGATACCCTGTATACTGTGAATGTAACAGGATAAAGATGGAAGGATGAGAAAAAAAAACGATCTTTTATAGTTATACACTCAAAATTAGGGAGCATCCTGCTTGCTAGATATTGAGAATCTGACAGAAAAGTCAAAGATTGTATGGGAGACAGAGAGTGAGGGAGAGAGAGAGAAAGAGAGAAAGAGCGAGAGAAAGAGAGAGAAAGCGAACTCACATACATTTTAGATAGACAGAGAGAGACCGAAGTCTTACAATTGATAAATATAATTCTTAAACTACTTGGCCAATTTAGAAATTAATCTTAAAGATTGTTGATAGTTGACGAGAAAGAGAGAGTGAGAGAGAGAAGAGCGAGACGGCAAACTTATATTGCCATAAACTATAATCTTGAAGTTTTTTTTTTTTTGGCTATATCAATAATTAACCTTAGAGTATGCAGAGAGAGAAAGAGAGCAAAGTTTAATGATAATAGAAAATTCTGAAATTTATTTGCTAAATGTAAGGTTAATCTCAAATATTCTTTATAGTTTTATTTATAATATTATAAAACACTCTCTAATCTTGTATGATATATCAAAGAAGTTTCTTCTTCGTTTCTAATTCGAAATTTAATTATTTTTAAATATTTGTTGCTATTTTTATTTCGATATCTGCCTGAAGGTCTTTGTTGCACTGGCATTAAACCAAATTGTTATTTAGAATTAATTCTATTAAGAATTAAATAAATTAATTAATTATTTCGATATAACTGACCAAACTACATTCTTGTAGACTCATTCATAAATTCTTTTTTAATTTAATTCAAATTCTTCAAATCTTCTTTTTACTATAGACCTTACACCAACAAAAAAATCCCATTATAATGTCAACCAGCAGCTGAATATGCTCCCACACTCAACGGAAGCCACGATGAATAATGAGTGGACAACAGTGTAGCTGGCCCTGGGCCATTTTGGCCATGTTGGCCCATAAGCGCATCGCTGTCGACTTTATTTTAGTATGCAACCAAACTCACCTGCATGTGAGGGCACAGGGCTCGACATAATCATAGTGAGGCGTCCACTTGTACAGGGTGCCGTCGTAGGGAACGTCGTTGTAGGCGGCACACTGGTTTGCACGGAAGTCCTGCTGCTCGGGACATGGCTGCATGTTGCAGATGCGATAGCGAGCGCTCTCGCCGCGACAGCTGCCGGTGGTGCTGCAGCGACGCATTTGCTGCATGATGCCGCCATCGCAGGTGCGCGAACATGTTGACCATTCCGACCAACCTGACCACTGGCCAGAGCCAGAGCCGGTGCCGGAGCCGGAGCCGGAGCCACCCGCTGAACCGGCGCCCTTTGAACGTTTCTGTTGCTGCAATTGTAGGATAAGGATTTGTGTATTGAACTTTGCTAATTGAAATGACAAACGTTTGCATATGCTAGTATGTGGGTGTGTTTGAGTGTGGTGTGTGAAAGAGAGAGAGAGAGAGAGAGAGATAGAGTGGAATTAGTGGAACTTTTGGTACTCACTTCCAGCTCATTTTCCAAATCGGATGCTGTGTTCCATGTGTCGTCAAACGCTTGACTTGCATTCAATTTCTTTGCCCAAGCGGCATGTGAAATTAACAGGCAGAAGCTCGTCTGAAATGAAGAGGAAAATTCATAAAGGTTAAAGGTTATTTAATAATAATTGGTATTGCATGGAAGCATATATAATTTTGTATTGATTTATTATACCAGCAGTTGAGTTGGCCTAATAAATTATTCACAAAGAGAATTGATTTAATATAGGAAAGCAAAAAACAAAAACCTAAGCCGTCTTTTCTGAATTTCTTAACGTAAATACCTATTGAAATACAACATTTTTAAATATTATAAAATTCTCAATAGATAATCCTTTGGATTTTTAACTTTTGAAATACAAATATTTATTTATGTTTAAGACAATTTTCATATAAAATTGTGCTCAGCTCAAAATATCTAGTCAAGAAATTAAGGAGAATATTTTCACATAATACGCAGCAAAATATTAAGCTTTTATAAACACAACGTGATAAACACGTAGCATAAGCTTCATATTTGAAAATAAAATAGCAGTTGGGGCAAATCTAATCCTAGGACAACAAATAATGCGCCTATATCCACCTGACTTTATTGGCATTGGCAAGTGGAAGAGATGACGTTTATATTTGTAAAAGATTTAACCAATTTTTTTTTTTGTCTTCAGCAGTATCGCACGCGGCTTTCACGTTAGTCACGTTAACAATTTGCATTTTGGCCGGGGATTTTGGTTTTTATATCGACAGCGCATTAACCTTTAGGACACGTGTCACGTATGCCCCACGGGCATTGAAAACAATCTCGACTGGCGTGTCAAGGGTTATGCCACACGAACGGAGGTGTTTAGTGGGGCGTGGACCAAGTCGTATGTCGTGTATCTACTGCTGCTGCTGCTTCTGCTGCTGCTGCTGCTGCTGCTGCTGCTGCTGCTGCTGCTACTCCTGCTACTTCTTTTCGTGCTGCTGCTTAATGGCGTGTCGTATGCCACGTGCCCCACGCCTTTTTTTTCTCTGCCAACAACACGTAATCGGGTTTCAACTGGGTTAAGCGTTTTACTAAAATAGACTACCCCATAAGAGAAGACAGTTAGCTAAGTATTTATGTGCTAAATCTCTTTCTCTCTTTAGGCTAAGTACGGCAGACTTAAGTGAACGACTTTATTTTTATTTTTTCTTCCTATGAGATTTATTTGCCTTCTTGGCCCACCTCGAAAATTGAACTACAGATATTAAGATACAATTTTGCAGCAATTTCTCGACTACATAAATTTGTTTTAATTGCCGAATTTGTTGAAGAAATTTTGTGTATTTTTTATTTTTATTTTTGCCCTACCTAGCAATACCCTGGAGTTTGTCTTTTTTTCCAAATTGTATGATAAAAAAATTCTTTTGATTTACATTTTTATTATTATTATTATTTTATTTAAATTATCATTTAATTTTGCTTTTTTATTTATTTTTTTATTGACTTATTATTATGTTTTATTTTTTTCCGGTTTTTATTAATTTTAATTTATTAATATATTCTTGTTTGTTTATTATTTATTTTAGTTTTAAATTTTGTTTCTATTTATTGTTTTTTTTTAAATTATTTTCATTTATTGTTTTATTTTTATTGTGTCTCCTTTACTTATTATTTTATGTATATTTAATTTTAATTTTGTTTAGATTTATTATTTTTATTATTATAATTATACATTTTTATTTATTTTATTCCATTATTTTTTTCAAATTTATTTTCAATTTTAAATTCTTTTTATTTATTTTATTTATTTTTATTCATTAAAATTTATTATTAATTTGATACGAAATTCTCTATATTTCATATTAATTCTATACATTGGTTGACTGTTTATTTATTCTTCGAAATATTTCAATGATAAACTATACATATCTAATATATATTAATGTTCTTCTAAATCAATGTGAAATCTGTTTCCAGCAATTAACCAACTAACAGCCTTCATAATAACTGTGACTACCCAAAAGCTGACTTAACAGCTTGTTTAAGCCAAGGCCTAACACGCACACACACACACAGACAGCAGCGACAGCAGCGGCAGCAGCAGCAGCATCTGATGCCGTGATCCTCATGTTCAGGACACCAAGCAATAAACAGCCGACATATGAAAGACTAATCTTAAAGGCAAATCAATGGCAAATGGACCACAGCCACAGCCAAGGCAAAAGCAAATGAACAGCCGCACACACACACATACACACAAGCACACACACACACTCACACATGTATAGACTACATAAATAGTCTACTGCATGAAACATGATCCTACTATGCCTGGCCTTATGCACCGTTCCACAACGTAGCTTAAGACAAAAACCATTTTATAGCAGTTTAGCTGAGAATATGTAAAAACGAAACACACAGAGTGAGATAGATAGAGAAAGAGGGAGAGTGAAATGTACGAACTGACAGCAAGATGAAATGTCTGATAAAGCAAGTGTAGTGCAATAAAGGCTGTAAAAGAAACACACACACACACACACTCGCACACACACATGAGTGTGTTTGCCTTCCACACAGACAGCAACTGAAGCAAACTCTTAGCAAAATCGGCGTAAAATCTCATATGTCCATCCATGCGGTTACAAAAGCTACTAAATTACTATTTAAGTATCTATTACCACGTTTCAAGTGTCTGAGGTCCGGCTCCTAACCAAACTCTGGCCCTGTCCCCTTAATGGAAATGCCCAGCTAACAACCCTGACGACCCTAAAGCAAACATTAGAAAAACAAATAACAAATAACTAAAGAGTGTATGCCCAGAACCCAGAACCCTCAGACCTCAGACCCCAGACCCCTTGAGTCGTGTGACTGCCAGCCTGCCAGCCTACCTGCCTACCCAGGTGTATGGGTACGTACAGGAAGTCCTGTGGGGAGGTGGGGTACCTAGTAGTCGATTATTGTAGAGGTTGCTTTCTATAGGCACATCTATGAGCCTACTGAATTGTAAGAGGAAAAAAACATTAGCAAACAGCATTGGACAGGCACATTTTATGCGAATCCGGTAATTATTTATTTATGAGTTGAAGCAGTTTCAATAACTCACTTTGCCTTAGCTACGACCAACCAGAGCAAAGCAACTCCTGACTGCTCGAACATACGTCAAATGTCGAGCAGAGTCTGTGTCTGTGTGTGTGTGTATAGGACTCTGTCTGTGCCTGTGTGTGTGTGTGTGTGCGCGTGTGCTCCGAGTACTCAGCGTCATCATCATGACAGGAAGTCGTTGTAGGTAGTTAGTTAATGTGCACAGTGGTGCGAAAATTATGAATTTGTTTCAGCTTTTCAACTGAAAGGTTAATGGGTAATACGTTATGCTTAATGGTTTTTGTTTAATGTTAAAAACCAGTTAAGCAGAGTGTGTGAGAGAGAGAAAGAGGGAGAGTGAGGCAGAACGAGTATGAGAAATGGTCTGTTATTAAAAGGTCAAATAAATCTTTATGTACAGTGTCTGCGACACCGGCAAACAGGTGAACAAAGCAAGTACCACAAGGGTGCTTCTCTGGCAGAGGACAGAAAATATATGGGACGCAAAAGCATTTAATTATTATGTTTCTTTTTGAAGATGTATATAAATATTATAGAAATTTTTATTTTTATTAATATTATATAAAGACAAAAATTTGTTGGAGCTGTTTAAAATTTGCTTTAAATAATTATTACAGATAAAATGCTTATTTTTAATTTATTAACTAAGGCATCCTAATAGGTTAATAAATTAAAGCAGTTTTATTATATATTTAAATAAATTTTTGATTTAAAAAATTTGTTTTATAAATAATATTTTAATAATATAATATATATAATAAAAAAAATATAAACATATATATTTTAGCTTAAATTAACTAATATATTTTTCCTTTTAATTGTAATGAGCTCCTAATTAAATTTCTTTGATTTAGACTTTTTAATATATAGGAAAAACTAAACAACAAAAATTTAATAGAAATTAAAATACTATAAATTTATAATATGTATAAATTAATACAAATATTATAAATGTATAATATTTTAATTTCTATTCATTTTTTTTAAATACTTAGATTTTAAAAAAAATTTTTTTTAGTCTTTTTACATATATTAGAAATTTACGTCAAAGAAATTTCTTAAAGAACTCATAAAAATAAAAAATTTTATTTAAATGTAAATCAATATATTTTACTTATTATTAATTTATATTTTATTAATCATAAGTTTAAAAATGAACTCCACGTATTATAAAAATATATATGCAGAAAAACTCATAAAAATGAACATCCTTTACAAAATATCATAAATCAATATATTTTATATGTATATATATTTAGATATCTAATGATATTTAAATATCTAATATATTTATATATATGCATAAAAGGAATATTATTTAGAAGCTTATTAAAATAAAGATAATTTATTAAATTTTATAAATCAATAAATCTTATATATTATTTATATATATATACATACAAAATTTCCAAAAATTATATTTTCTATGCAAGGTTGCACCACCGTGCAACGACGCGTCGTCAAGATACAGTTAGATACAGTTGAGTCTATTTCGAGAATTCGTAGGCGGGAGTAAATAGAGAACGGCCTAGAGCAGACGCACACAGAGTCAGTTCTTGAGGCAGGCAATTTTTGCATAAAACCGGGTTAGGTCGACTCATTTAGGGGTGGGAGTTTTGGGCTGGGGTTGGGGTTGTGATTGGGATGCTGCTGCAGAGTCACTCGTCAGTCAGTCAGTCAAGTCAGCCGGACGATTAGACAGTCAAAGGTAAGCAGCGTTCAGCCAGTTGATTGTTTCGTATTGTATGTGTGTGTGT
Source organism: Drosophila hamatofila (assembly GCA_035045345.1). Lineage (NCBI taxonomy): Eukaryota > Metazoa > Arthropoda > Insecta > Diptera > Drosophilidae > Drosophila > Drosophila hamatofila. The sequence goes on along the minus strand of JAWNPA010000019.1, from coordinate 15,516,880 downwards.
GTGTCTGTGTGCGTTCAGTTGTTGGTAATGTGTCTGTTGCGTCACGTCAGTTATTTATTCAAAGCGACAGGCGGCACAAAACGTCAATGAGCAACGTTTGCTGTATGCGCAAAGGTTGTACAGGTACAGGTACAGGTAGCTGGGCTGCTGTGCTGGCTGAACAACTGACTAACTGAAACAAAGGTAGACAGTGGCAACAACAATTGGTAAAAGCAGCGCTAAACTTTTACAAGGAGTTGCCATAGCAACAATAAGCCCTGAGACAAGGAAGCGAACGCGCCTCTGACATGACAAGGGATGGATGGATGGACGGATGGATGGATGGATGGCTGGTTGACTGACTGACTGGCTGGCTGGGTTGCACAGCTCGAGTTGACTGGGGGTTTAGGGATTGAAGCTAAAGTTGGGCTTGAATTGATGGTACGCTAGCGTATATATATATATATATATATATATGTTTATATGTATAACATATATATACATATATATGACCAGTCATTTGGCTGCTGCTGCTGCTTACCTCGACTGTCTGTCTGTCTGCCTGTCTGTCTGTGCCTGTCTATCCATTTGACTGACATTGCTTTGTCATTAATTTTCGATGGCAGCACTTAGCACACATGCAGCATAGGTCAAATGTCAGTTTAGCCCTAGCATCCCTAACTGGCCGATCTAAAAATATTTATACTCTTATATGTATGCTCATAAAATGATACGAACTGACGTCAGCAGCGTAATACAAAAATAAAATTCGCACCTCTTGCAGCCACACAACCCACTCTCACACACAGACACGCACCCACACACACACACTTATACATAGTCACTGTCTAATGCCATTTAACAGCCGTAAGTGGCCAAGGGCTTAGCCGTTGTTAACTGTTTCCGGTTTGCAGCTCGTCTCGACCTACGTCGCTTTATCGCTCCATTGCGGCTGTCGCCCAACTGCTAAGGTTTCCCATTCGCTCTGACCCCCAACTTTGCATTGTAACCCGTTTTTTTACGAGTTTTTTAGTCTCCCTTCTTTTTTTTTTTGCTGCCCCCAGTTGGTTTATATTGCACTGGCAAAGCTTGTGTTGGGTTAGGTTTGGAGCAGCTGTTCTACGCTTGGACCGATGTCAACATATTTTACACGCACTTTATTGTGCTTTTTTGATTCAAGAGATGATACTTTACAAGTGTGCAAAATGTACTTTATTTGGGTAATTAAAAGAGTGTTCACACTTTATGCACAATGAAGTTTTTGTTAAGCTCAATTTGTTGAGAGTCGCATTTGAAAAATATAAATATATTTAACAATTCAACTCAGGCTTATTTAGCTTAAAAATATTTTTAAGCAAATATGAAACGAAAATAATCAGCATAAAAAATTAGTATTTGAAGTTCGAAAAATGTTTTCAAAATATTTTAATTATTTTCCATATATTTTTATGATTTCATAAATTATATATATAATGATTGTAATGATTATTTCATAAAATATTTATTTAATATTTTACAATTCAATTCAGACTTATTTAGTTTAAAAATATTTTTAAACGAATATGAAACGAAAATATACAGCATAAAATATTAGTATTTAAAATTCGAAAAATGTTTTCAAAATATTTTAATTATTTTCCATATATTTTGATGATTTCTTAAATTATAAAAATTAGCAGGATACTAAACTATAATGATTATAATGTTCATTTCATAAAATATATAAAAATTAGCGTTCTATAATTTTTATAGCATACTTATTGGGGTAAAACATTTTTTTTAAATAATTTTTTTAGGAAGCACTTGGAGCTTCTTTACGCTCTATTATCAACCGTGTGTTAAAAAATACATCTATCAAAAACTTATAATTATTAATATTTACATACATTTTTTGGAGCTGCTAGGGGAACAATTCTTTATATCTTTTTTATATGAAATCAAAATGAATTTCTTTATAATTTTTTTTTTTCAATGACAAAACTTGGAAACCATTTCAAAAGAAAATATGTACAATGTAACAATAATACCTCACACTCTTAACATTTGCCAACTTTTTCAAACTATGACCAAATTCTATGCACCCCCACCCAAGTTATGTCAATAGAAACTGCAAAAATTGAGGACTAGATGGAAAAGGCTTCTGCATATGAGTCATGCATGTTACAGATATTTAGTGGGCAAAACAAATTGTTATAACCCCGGCCTGAACTTTATGTATTTAGTTGAGAACAAAAAGATATATAAAATAGCGCATATTTATTTGATGCCAAAAAACTTTCACAATAAATATCATCGATAGCAAGCCCAAGGCGCGAGTAATCAATTGGCTTATGACAAGTGGAGTGGGGCAACGAAGCCGCTGTAGATGGGGTAAGTTGGGTAGGAAAACGGAAAAGTTGACTGACAAATAACAAAGATGGGAGTTGAAAGTCTTTGGGGCTGTCGACGTGTCGTGCTGCTTTGCATGTCCTGCAGTCATTAACTCAAAAATGGAATCGAAATGAAATTGAAATAAAATGCACGAATTTCACAGGATAGTTAAGGATGGCACAACGGAGTCGATGGCAACAAGGCAGATAGGCGGACAGACAGACAGACAGACAGTCTATCGTCCGATAGAATCGTCCAAACGACCCCACGAATGGATTACAAACAGAGAGTGTTACAAATTCAAGTACATAATACAAAAAAAAAAAAAAACAGGAAGTGTGAGAAAATAGAGGAGTTAAGAGTGAGAGCGAGTGAGAGAGAGAGGAATGGACTGTGGAATTAAAAGAGAGAAAGAGAGAGAGAGAGCAGCAATTGTTGTTGTTGTTCTTGTACGTTGGTACGTGCCTTTTGGCCAAAGGACCAGCATTTCAAGTGGCAACTGGCAAAATGACATGCTCTCCAACCAGGGCACAGAGTACGAGCGGAAACACTTTGTGAGCTACATTTTTTGTTTTTGTTTTCTGTTATTTTTGGGAGCTGGTGTAAGAGAGCACGTGAAATTAAGTTTTCATGTAGACTATTTAAATTTATTAATGGCTGCTTGAACAGCGAAATAAAATGCGATGAAGAGCTGTTGAAAATATGCGGCATTTGAATTCATACCTTGAATTAATAATAGCGTCGTTCTATGTGGTTCTCAAAATATAAAAAATATATATATTATATAGTTCTATATTATATATATTTTTGTAATATATATTTTTTAATTTGTTATGCTATTTCCTACTAACAATCTGCTATTTCATCCTGCCTTTTTCCATTACATTAGACCTTTCTATGCGATTCTCAAGATATAACATTTTATGCAACTTTGTTGAACTTGTTGCTTTGGTGTTCAGCCGTTTTGCAAAGCAATTTTGACACTGCCAAATATGCTTTTTGAGATATATTAAAAACTTAATGCCTTTTCAAAAGCTTAAATCAATTTTCTGTCACCTAACTCTCTTTACTCAATAAACTAACTTTTAAAATGTCTATTTTCACAGCGCCATAGTTTACTTTTCCTTTCGGAAAACTCGACTTTATGCATTTGAATAGTCTCACGCCACGCACTTTATCATGCAGTTCAATTTTCTCATAGACACTCAGTAAACCTCCGCCCAGTGGGCCACCCAACTAAGAGCTTAACTTCACACGAAGCTCTCCCCTCTGCCATTAATCATCTCAACAAATAGCACAGCTTCGTTTGCAATAGTATCTGCTTCTTATGGTTCATTCTTTTGAGTCGCTAGCAAAACACTCACCGCAAAACTTGTCAAGCAGTCGTACGCCTAGGCCATTAACACGCCCTCAACACAACACAGAAACAACCTAACAAACAAACTACAACCTTACAGCCAGGCAAACAAACAAACAGACAGACAGACCAACAGCCAGACAGACAGGCAAACAAATATCGTTGCCCAGACAGATAGTCAGAGAGACAAACAGACAGACTGATGGTCGGACAGATAGACAAATACTAGAAATAGCAAAGAAACGGCACACGCAAAACCTTGGTCGCAAAGTCAAATTGAAATAGCAGCAGAGCGAGCGAGCGGCAGCCCGAAGAAAGTAACGAAATACGTCGACAATGGGTAAGAAAAATATTTACTACACGTAACAATAAATCCACTCGAGAAACGGGTGAAGAAATACAACCGAAGCACACACAAAACGCACAAACACAAAAATGAAAAGAAAGCAAAAAAAAAAAAAAAATAACGTTCGCAGCAAAAGGGGAATATTTTCTACTCGGACCTGCCCCATTTATAACAAAAGGCTTTCATGTCCTTCAAAAGCACGCAACGAAACCATTTTTTATATACACACATACACACACACACACATATACATATATATGTATGAAGTGTAACACACACTTCGACAAATTGATACCAAGATTAAATCTTGACGACATGAAGGGTCGGGCGGGTCCGGTCCGGGCTAGACGAACAGGAAGCATGTATAAATTAGCGCTGAACTCCAGTCAACGAGCTGGGATCAAAAATATTTAATTAATATTAAAATATTAAAATAAATTATGAAACTCTTTTTGAGGGGTGAGGGGGTTTTGCGGACAAAACTAATTAGTGCGTCCGAAACCGAAACAAACACTAATCCAACATCAATGGCCAAGCACGAGACAGCTACCAATTTCAGCTGCCAAGTTCCCTGTTGGCTGTTTGGCTCTTAGCCATTTTCTAATTTCAATTTGTCGCTGCGGCTGCTCAGTTTTTCAGCTTATTTTCTTCTCCTTTTTTTTTTTGCTGTTATTCGGTTTACCATTGACGACCCGCACAAATGACGACGCCCAATGTCCATTGACATTGCTTTGTGGTGGACAGAGAGAGAGTTGCCAGCGTTGTCGCTGCTCCACATTAAAATTAATTACCACAAATGGACAAGTCTCATTACAGCGCGTTTCTTTTTTTTCGGCTCACAACTACTATGTACAGGGTAAATATATATATACAATACACACACACAAACACGCATACATATAACAGTATATATAAATGGGTCTCCAGCAACTACTATTGTTTGTGGCCAGCTATTAGACGGCTGTTCCCTCCACTGTGGGGCACTGTGACTGGCACTCGAATGAGCATAAGAACTATACACAAAAGTTGCAAAAGTAAATCATTAATTTTTTTCTTGTCCAATGACCTACATACAATCCAGTGAGGCATATAAATTTGTTGAGAGTTGTGGTGTATGGTCAAAGTATATAGGAAATGCAGACTATTATAGAGCATTATGCCTTGATAGTTTTATTTTTAGTGAAAAGCTCAAGCAAACAAAATATATAAATATTTAATATAAATTTTAATTTTTATGTACAATAAAAATAAATAAATAAAAATAAAATATAAAGTAAAATAAAATTGACAATAAATAAAATATAAATGCAGCCAAAACTTAAATTAAAAAATAAACAAAAATAAAACACATTATAACGAAATATAAAACAAAATATGCAATATAATTATAATTATATTTAAAATATAAATTAAGATAATATTTAATAATAATTCATTAAAATATAAATAATATGGTAATTGAAATAAAATACAATAAAAAAAAATATAAATTAATAAAAAAAATATTAAAGACTTAAAATAAAGTATAAATATATAAATAAAAATAAAATATAAATAAATAAATTAAAATAAAATATAAATATATAAACTAAATTTAAATATAAATATAAAAATTGATTAAAAAAATTTAAATAAAATTAAATTAAAATATAAAAATTAAGATAAAAATATAATTAAAAATAAATTAAAAAGAAATAAATATTCACAAATTTTAGATTTAAAACAAAATATAAATATATATATAATATAAAAATAATATAATATAAAAATAATATAATATAAAAATAATATAATATAAAAATAATATAATGTAAAATAATTTACAATATTTTTACCATTTACACTTTGGTTTAACTTGATTTCTAGCAAACGCTGGTTCGAATTTAATTTGTATATAATTTATAAATTTTTTTTATAAAGACTCCTGTCTTGTAAGAAATTAAATTAATAATATATTTTTCATATATTGTATTTATGTTGGTTATACCACAAATTTCCATCTCTCTCAACAATATAATTTTATATTATTATTTTATAATTGATCACAAATGATTGAAAACTTTAGCTATATCTCCAAAAACATGGGCCATACTAATATTCATAGACTTTGCAGAAACTATACCAGCAATACCCATGCCATACCAACTACTTTCAAGATTTTGGCTCCAACTATGTGTCAAAACTAAGAGGCGCCGTTTTTTCTTTCTTCTACAGCGCATTGGTCGCTGCGGCCAATTGAATGCATCGTTGCTGACGTCGTCGTTGCCAAGTAGCCCCAAACTCGTCTCCCACTGTTAGTTCATCATCCCTCATTACATCCAAGCTCCAATCTCACTCCCTCTGTCTTTCTACATACACCACCCACTACCAACACCCACCCACCCGCAACAATGCCACAGTTACAAAACCGCGTCACTTTAGCAATGCTTTGCCCATTGTATTGGTGCAGAAGTATGTTTGTGTTGAATTCTAGTGGAAGAGAAGGCGACGGCGTCAACAAACAAACTGAACTCAGCTGCAAATGAAAGAACGAAGAGAACCTAAAAGAGTCTTCTACATACAGAACCAAACGGAGTACAACTCGCGAAACAGTGCAGTGAATGGAGCGATGAACGGGGAATGAGGAACACAAACTAAAACTCAAACTGAATGAAATGAATGAATAAAAGAATGCAAGTGTAGTGTGGCATGAAGCAAAGTCAGCAAAAAAAAATATGAACAAATAAGAATAGTTGAATTGCGGCGGAAATGAGCACAACTAAAAGATACTCTGTACAAACATAATAATATATGGGATAGGAATATTAATTGAAAAGGTTTTTAAAAGGTTTTTAAAAGTGAGAGAGCTGACAGGAAGGTTGAGAGAAATGTATAAATATCTTATACCTATACTCATCTTAGAGCAAGTTTCGTTAAAATAATATAGATTTTAATATATATTTTATCGAGAATTTATAATAAAAAGGAACTATCCCCTAACTATTCCAAAATTTCTGCACAAGTTATAATTAACAATTTCATAATATATTTACAAAATATCTTTCCTTCTAAAGACTTGTGCAGAAATTTTGGAATAGTTAATGGATAGTTTATCATTAGATAAAGATAAATAAATATATAATAGAGAAAAGTTTTTTTTTTAATACATTATGAATTTGATATATTGATAAAGATAAATAAATATATAATAAAAATTTAAATATATGAGCGATTAGTTAATCAATATTAACTTAATATTATTAAGCTAAATGCTTATGTATGCGTAAATTTTTTATTAAAATTAATGTGGTATTTTTAAATCAGTAAATCTTTCCTTATCAATTGAAAGAACTATAACTTTTTTATCTATGCTTTATATATAGTTGAAAACTTTAAAGCTCTTCAAAGCTGATAACTTTGTAATTTACTATTTACTATATTTAATAATATAAATAAAATAAAATAAATATTATAAATAAAAAGAAAAATTAATGAAAAGGAAAACAAAGAACTTTCAATATAAATCTCAAATATAATAATTTTTAAAAAAATTCATAAATTTGTTTTCTTGAAATCAAGCTATACAAACTACTAAAAATCCTGTTAAATTTATAGTATAATTATTAAACAAAGGTATCCAGCAATGAATACCCCGTCACGGCGCCCCACACAGGGTATAATAAGAAAAACCAACTGCAGAATCATGAAATATTTTGTACATTAGCAATTGTTACGCTGCTGCGATTGTATGGGTGACTGTCTGTGTGGGAGTGTCTCTGTATGTGTGTGTGTGTGTGTGTGTGTCTTTGTGTGTGCCTGTGAAGTTGACCCTAACGAAAGCCAATCCCAGCACTCCCCCTACAGCTGCCCCATAACGTGCCAATAATAGTTGAATTTGGCTTTGTTACAAGCCAAGGGTAGAGAGAAATCTATGTGTGTGTGTAAGTATATGTATGTGTAAGTGTGTGTGTATGTCTATGGGTAATACAACATCTAACAAACCGAGTTCAGTTTATGGTTTTATTTGGTTTAGCCCGTTGCTCCCATTTTGGCTTTATTCTTTCTGCGCTTTTCTTTTGGCAATTACTCAAAGTTTTTGTGCACCGGTCAAATGATTCGAATAGAAACCGAAGCAGAAAAAATATACAAACCGAAAAAAAAAAACGTAAATAAAATAAAATCACAAATAAAGAGAAGAGGACGAAGAAGGAAACAAGCAAACAAACAAAGTTATGCATTTCAATTTCAGTTACAATTGCGAAAATTAATTTATCATATTGCCAAATTCAAGTTGAATTCGCTCTTTGCGGTTGATTTTGCTCAGTTTGCTGCGGTTCAGCTTTTGGGGTATTTTGCTCGTTGCCTGAATTGTGGCCGAGATTTGTTGGTTACTAAATCAGAGCTTGGGGTAATTGCTTCAAATCAATTCAAGTGCACGAGATGGCAGTGCATAAAATGGATAGACGCATTGAGTAATTAGAGCACTGCAGAAATTGCATCAGAGTGCTTGTCTGAGTATTGCATAAATCATGATACTGATTAGCTTTGACAGTCTACTCGGAGGAGCTCGACTCAAAAATACCCAATGTTATTTGAATATTATATAGTAATAAGTTAGTAAAAGGTTTATAGGAGTAGCATTTGAAATTGAAGTTGTAAGAGCGTAAATATCGCAAACTCACTGTGCTTGCTCTCCCTATGATCGCTTTCCCTGTATTCACTCCCCTTGTTATCACTCTGATCGTTCCACCTGTGATAACTCTCCCTGTGGTCCCTCTCTCCCTCTCTCTCGTTCAGCTTGCTCTCCCTATGATCGCTTTGCCTAAGATCACTCTCCCTGTGATAGTTCTCTCTTTGTGGTCCCTATCTCTCTCTCTAATTTCTCTCCCTATGATCGCTCTCCCTATGATCGCTCTCCCTATGATCTGCTTGCTCTCCCTGTAACCACAGCTCCTGTGATTGGCCTCCCTCTGCTCATTCTCTCTACTCTCGCTCTCCCTAAATTTATTGTGTCTACGTTCGCTTGATGTGCCCTTTTTTTACTGAATAAAGTCATTGTTAAATTGAGACTCAAGACGGTTATGCGTTGCTGTCATAGCTCTATATAGCAGAAAGAATGACGCAAGTTGCTTTCATATTCAAGCATAATTATTTAAGTACCCACAATTCATCTACTATCTTCTATATTCAAACTTGTTTTTACTTATTTTTATCATTATTATATTATATAATATTAATTTATCAACACAAGAACTTTGTGCTTTTTTTATATTCAATAAATTAATAAGAACAAAATTGCTTACATATAGAACTCTGTACAGTGATATCATAGAAAAAGGAAACAACTGATTCGGAATACATTGCTCCTGAGTTGACAGATGTAGAGTTCTAGGACATTCTTGGACACATCAGGATTCAATGGCTCGTCAAATTAAAGCCCTGGCAGGCCACAAAACACACTCGCTACTGCTTACTTCTATGTTTGGCACTGGTACAGTTAAGTTACAGTTAAGCTTGAACTTTTCCCTAATCTAAGCGAGTGTACATATTGATTTCATGTTATGTTGCTTATCATTATCATCTTCATATCAATATTAATATAATAATAGATCCATATATCATTATCACCATTTCAAATACAATCTTCAATCTATTTCAGAGGTAGTGTATGTACCTGCTCTGTCAGTACACAGGTATACAATTGTGTAATAAAATCTAATACGGGTTTTTTAAATAAAATTGTCTTTCCTATTTCATACTTTTTCAAAAATTTAATTTGTCAACAATACTTAATATTATAGTAAAAAGAAAAGAGCACAAAAAAATCTGAAATCCAATTGTAAAAAATATAAAAACACACAATAATTTAATGTGAATAAATAAAAAATAAAAAAATAAATAAAAATAAATTAAATATAAAAACCTAAAAAAATAAATAAAATATAAATAACTAAAAAAATAAATGAAAAATAAATAAAATATAAATAACTAAAAAAATAAATTGTAAAAATTGTATACCCTTAATAGATCGTGTTTTATTTATCGTTGACTCTGTTTGCAGACAAATGTATTCATTTAAAACACTATCCAATTGTATAAATCATACAAAATATCATACAAAATTCAAAAATATTCAAAAATAATCAAAGAATACTCTTTTAAAGATATTTTCAACCCCAACTAAATTTTCTTTAATATTTTGGTTTACCTAGCCCATATTTTTCTTAATTTTTCCCTCTGTTTGCTAGACAGAACTTTTATAAATCACAAAAATTAACCCACATACGTTAGCTATATCCCAATTTGCCAACAATGATTACTGCGAATTTCAGTGGATTTCAGTAAATTTCCACACCTAGCGGCAAATGTGTTCACACAATCAGGTTTTATGGCATATTTCGCATGGAGCGCTTAAAATGTTCACTCGCACGTCTACCCAAAACAAGCGCAAGTTTTTAACAGTTGTTCACGCGTGCCCACTTAAATATGCAACAATTTCCGCATAATTTCGTGCACTCCCTGGGCTAACGGCTCCAGGACAACTAACCACACACACACACATGCAGGCATGCTAGTGTGAATGTGTATGTGTATGTGTGTGTGCGGCTAATCACATGACTGACTAACACGAACTATCTATGGCAGGTGTGCGTGTGTGTGCGCATGAGAAGTTGACGCTGAGCCTATGGCCAAGCAATTATTACGCACCAATGAGCACGCACACGCCCACACCCTCACACACACACACACACACATACACATAGAGAGCGAGACCTGAACAAACCAAACAGAATACACACACACATTCATTGGGCAGTGTTGCGGCATGTGCGGGTCCTGGAACCAGCAGCGACGTTGATTAATACGAAGCAATTTGCAGTCCGTGAGATGACGATAGCGATGCGTGAAACTGTCAGGCGATTCACATATGACTCTCAACTGTTGAGCCATCGGACAACAAATTTTGATGACCCATATTCGGGATGTCGCACACACAAATGCTTGCTTGCTGGCTGCTGCCACACCAAAATGTTAGCTCAGCTCGGCTCAGCGACAGCTCAAATGATTCATGCGAAATTTCTCGATATGACAGAGACACATGATTAACTAACTGAGGTTTGTAGGGATTCTGATTTTCTTCACCTTAATTTATCTAATTCATTTCATTGGGAATATATGTATTTAGCTAAAGTAATTATTGGGTTGATTAACTTTTCAGCTCAGATCATCAGATGGGAAAATTTATTATAATGTGTTTTGGCTTGATGTGAATTGAATATTTATGGTTTTCAATTTCTAGGTATGTTATTGATACTTTTATCGAGTAAAATATATATAAATAATTTTTACAATAATATTTTTTATATTTTTATTTAACAAATTACAAAAAATTTCGAACTTTTGCATAACTATTGTTGTAATAATTGTTAATTCCGAATACAAAAAATCAAGTTTATGAAATGTAAAACAGTTGCTAATGGTGTTTCACGTAAATACATAGCACAAATGTTTTCGCATAAAAAAAAAGATAAAAAATAAAAAGTATATACGTAAATATATAACAAATACTTTTTTTTTTAATATTTGTGTACTCTGAACCCATTCAAAATGTGAAATTAGGGTATACTGGTTTTGTTAAACTGTATGTAACAGACAGAAGGATGATGAGCAGAACACTATTAAATATATAAAATTTTGTTCAAAATGTCGAGCTTAGTTATATATATTTTTTTTCATGTTGTATTTTTAATTTATTATAATATATAAATTCTTAAATATATAAATTCTTAAATATATAAATTCTTGATCAGGATGATAGATATATTATATTTTTTTAATTATATATTTTTAAATAATTATAATGAATTTACATTTTAAAATATAAATTCTAGAAGCTAACAAAAAGTTATCTAAATTTATATACAATAATTTTATAGCCTTTAGAATTTATAATATGTATAAATATATTTGTATATATTATTTCATTATTTTTAGTTTTTGTCATGGAAATTCATTGGGAATATATTAATATATATTTTCTCATAAGAATATTTATAAAAATAATAATTTGCAAGCAACGATCTCCATTAGATAACAGGAGCAAGAGCCCAAAGGGGAGAAGCCTGCATTTCTCGTTTTTGTTCTCTTAACGAAAGTTGCAACCGTATAATTTGCAAATGCTTATGACTTATATTATAATATTAGCTACGATAGACTAACACTCCATGGCGAAGTTTGCTAATGATCGAACTGGGATGTGCTCGAAATAGCTTTACAGACAATCCGTTTGAACTTTGAGTGTTCAACTCTATTAATTTATGGATAAGTCATTATCAGCAAAGACAAACCTGACAAATTTAAAAAATTAAAAGTATAAAAATAAATAAAAAATAAAAAGTATAAAATAAAAATAAAATAATAATAAATGGGCTATTATAATACTATATTATTATATTACTATTTTATTAACCTGACACTAATTAATATTCAAATTTGTTCTATAACTTTTAAGATATCAAATTGATAAATTGTCAAAAATTTGCATATGAAAATGAAATTGATAAGCTACTGCATTGCATTTCAATAACCCACAACAAACACACTTTAAAACAATGTTAAATAATAAAAGAAAAGACTTTTTTTTTTGTGTTTTTTCCCAATAAGCACACATATCGATTGTTAAATCAAAACAAATTCGCTGTTTCGCATTTCAATTCCCATTATCAATCGACATTGTGTGTTTGCCATGGTTCCTAGTAGAACGAGCAAGAGGAGTGAGAAAGACAGAGCGAAAAAGTGAATAACAAAAGTCCCCATTGGTAAACCTCACAATTTGACTTCTGCCGTCATTTTCCATACCAATCGAAATCCTCGATAATACCGCACAGAGCAGAGCAGAGCAGAGCTCACTGCGTCGGGTAGCTCAGCTAAGGGCAACACATGCATAAATTATACGCTCAAATAAAAAGCAAAAATTGTACAGTTCACGCCACACACACGCACACTCACACTACACACACACACACACACACACAGATGAGCCACTCCTGTAACACATACCCACAAACATTTTAAAACAATTAAACAAACTTTTTTCACATTGTTGGATTTGGGGAAAAAAGCGCAGCATTTATTTAAAAGCCGCTACTACTGCATGAGGTCTACAAAAGCAATAAAAAAACAAAAAACAAAAAGAGAAATGCCTTTAAAATATGCCAGCCACTAGAATAGAGCAGGCTCGCAGGATCGCGGAATGGCCATGGCATGCAACAAAGGTTTACATATTTCATGAACTGCTAAAATCAGTGGAAAATTCCCCCCAACTAAATATGGTCAACCGAAATCGAACGAAATTGTTGCACAGCCCAATGAGGTCAAGCGCATTGCAAAAATCTCTCGATTTTATAACTTCATTAAATATCAATAGAGCTTTTTAATGCCCCTGAATATATAATGCTTGCAGAAAAAAGCACAACAATAATAACAACATTTGTCATTGTCTATTCAATTGTAAAAAATTGTAAATGTAAAATAATAATAATAAAAAAAAAAAAATTACAAATAATTACAATAGTGAAAAACGTAAAGTGACGGAAAGAGCAATTATTTAAAAATATTCTCTTTTTATTTAGCAATTAAAGTGAGTTTAAATAGTTGCAAACTTTTTTAAAAAAATTTAAAAAAAATCAATTTTGTTTTATTTATCGTGATTTAAAATATATATATTTTTTTTATGTGTTTATAATATGATAAAATATATATTAATTTTTAAATCATAGTTATTCTGCTTAAAATTCATTTATTCGTTTCATAAAAAATAAATATAATAAGAGTCACTTATGTATAAATATTCGCTTCATGAGGATAAATATACTGAAAGTTATTCATGTTTAAATATTTGTTTCATTAAGTTTGTATTTTTTTTAATTTATCATAAGTTTATAACATATTAATGTGCATACATTGTTTAAGCATGAGCATGTCTTTGATCTCAATCAGGTCTCTTTATACATAATATTAAAGCCTTTATATACAAATGGGAGAGCATTGGGAAATTCAAGAGCAACCTCAATCGAGTAGGGACACATCAGTAAAACACTAATTGCCTAATTGCTCCAATTAATGGAAGACCATGGCAAGTATAAGTAATTAATAATTGAGAGATTTTCAAAGGAAAGGAATGCTCATTTAATGTGTTGCTATTTGATAAATCAATTTAAGTATAAAGCGTCCTTTGAAGTGACGAATCAATTGAGATTTAATCCCTATACTTCAAACAAAACTTGAAAGTGTTCAAGCAGAAGAATTTACGAAGAATGTTTCTTATATCTGTATATTCATTATATACAATTACATATACACTTTTTATACCGATTGAAAATGGGAAATTAGGGTATAATGGTTTTGTTAAATGTATGTAACGGGAAGAAGAAGGCGTGGCAGACCCCATAAAGTATATATATTCTTGATAAGGGCGACAGCTGTATGTGTGATCGCGTCGATATCAGAAACTATAAGAGCTAATCTTAGAATAAATCGAATTTGTCTGTCTCTCTCTCTCTTTATCTCTAAGTCTGTCTGTCTGTCTGTCTCTCTGTCTGTCTGCCTAACCATAGCAAGCAACGAAAATGAGCTGCAGAAGATCATTTCTGTTGTCTTTATGTATTCAGCAACATTTGCTCACATTTACATTTAAGTTAAACTCATTTAGAATGCTTGAAGCAGCAGAGAGTGTTTTCATTGCTCACTTCACGATCTGCTGCAGCGACCGCAACTCGACGCAGGCTCAAGATTTGAGCTCGCCTTAGAGTTTGAGTGACAGTGGCCATATATAAAGAGCAGCAGCTGCTGCAGTTCTTCAGTCGTCCAGGCCCGGTGGGGGTCAATTGTGCAGTGCAGTAAAGTGAAAGTGAAAGTGAAGTGAAGTGTGGTCAGGTAAATATTTTATTTGTTAATAATGTTAAGTACTTTAAGCAGAATTGTAATAGTTAAAATAATTGTTAAGAATTGTTTAAATATTATATATAAGAAAAACTGTAGACATAAGATAATGTTAATGATCGTTGAGCTAAGCAGACTTAGGATTATATTAAAGACTTAGAAAATGTTGAAGACTTTAATAACTTAGAAAAATGGAAAGACTTAAAAAATTAGCAAGACTTAGAAAACTTGACAAAAATAGAAAATTTTAAAGACAGAAAACTAGGAACTTAGAAAATTAGGAACTTGAAAGACTTAGTAAAGTTCAAACAATTAGAAACATTGAAAGACTTAGAAAATTATCAAGACTTAGAAAACTTGACAAAATTAGAAAATTTGAAAGACAGAAAACTAGGAACTTAGAAAATTAGGAAGACGCTTATAACTTAAAAGACTTAGTAAACTTGAAACACTTAGAAAAATTCAAAGACTTAGACTTAGTTAAATTTCTTTAACGGCCTGAAAAATTATATTTGCTAAATAATTATCGCAAGTACTTTCACAAAATATTATTATCTAATGGTTCAGGGGAACTCGTAGTCGAGCAGTCTCGACTAGAGCTTTCTTACTTGTTTCTTTTATTTTAATTTAAAAAATTTTTTTTTTTTTAATTATAATTGACTTGTCCCATGCAAGTATGTATGTATTTATTTGTGAATATATATTTTGTCACCTTCAAAGCAATCCCTATCAGATATTAGACACTTGTGCCAAAGTTTTCTTTACCATTCCCGAAGCATTTTGTAAAATCACTTTTTCTGATCTTATTCAGTTCCTCATTCAATGCTGTCTTTATCTGCTCAATCGTTGCTTAGCAAGACATTGTCGTCCTTTCATGTTACACTTTAAATTCAAGGACAAGAAATATTGCTCAGGCCATATTCATATATTCTTTTAGCCAAAAATTTGATACAAATTTTATGAAATAAGCAAAAAACAAAAATAAGTAATAATAAAATATAAGTAAGTAATAAAAATAAAATAAGAATATTTTCAAATTCAATATTCAAAATGGCTGAATTTGATAGAAACTTGACTACCAAAAGAAGAAGAATTATAATTTATACTATGTAGAATAAAACTTAATTTATTTATATAGTAAATTTATATTTTCTATAGAATTCTTTTATAACAAAACTCGACTAACTAATGAATTCCCTGATCACATCAATCATTCTCTAACAAACACTTGTAACTGTAATCAAGTTGCTGACCTTTTTTTAAAGTTTAGGTCATGGATGGTGAAGTTTCGAAAACTTTTTAACTGAAAAAGTGTCACAAGAAACACTTTGTGGGCCAGAGGTATTCAGGCTATATTGTTGTCAAGGGTTGTCAAAATTACAAGACAGCATATCTTTAATTTCTTTGTAAATTTTAAATTTTTTTGTAAATTTTTTTTCTCACTAATTTTCTAATAAAATGAAAACCAAAATATATTAGTAATAGTGTTATCAAAAAAAAAAAATAATAATAATAATAATTATTATTAATAATATATATGTCTTATAAAAAAAACTAAAGCAAATATTGATTATTAAATGTGCCTAAACTAAAAGTCATTGCAATAAATCATTGTCATCTAAGTAGAAGCGGTTGTTTGTTATTATTATGTAATACAAAAAATAATATCAGGAATTAGCCTAAATTAATGATTTAACAAAAATTTATATAATATATACACATGTATATAGCATATCTGTATGTATCTCAAGCTTTCTACTACCCCAGGCTTGAGTAAAATTATAATGAACCCTGTCAAAGGCATAATAACAATTCAAATTGCCGAATTCCAATTGCATAGATACAATGTATACTTATATATATACAGATATATATAGATATATATGTATGTATGTACAAATAAATCTATATGCATGTAATATCCCAAATGAGCTCAGCAAATTTGAGGTTATGCCAAAACTTGCCTCAACATTACTTATTAACATATCGAAACCATTTCGAAGAGCCCAAGACACAGAACCTGGCCTGGGCCAGTACATAAAATACAGCAAACACACACACACACACACACACACACAGCAATACTCACACATATACACAATCTATTGCTGCTGTAGACAATGCCATTTAC
The DNA here is from genome assembly GCA_035045345.1 of Drosophila hamatofila. NCBI lineage: Eukaryota > Metazoa > Arthropoda > Insecta > Diptera > Drosophilidae > Drosophila > Drosophila hamatofila. Next base: position 15,499,777 of record JAWNPA010000019.1, on the reverse strand, counting down.
ATAACATCGAACCGTAACGCAACGCATCGAAGCCAGGCAGGCCGGCAGGCAGGCAAAAATGCGTATAATGCTTAACATTAAATATTTATAAATATTACGTATACGTAATCGAATTGATTGATTTTGCAATTTCACGCAAGTCGAAACAAATGCAAAGACAGACAGACAGACGGACAGACAGACAGAACGACACAGAAAAGGAAAAAAGGAACAAGTCGAATATGATGATGATGATGATGGGAACGAGCATGTAAAACCAAAAGCCGGTTGCCAACCGGTCGAAGGAACTCCGAACATCGACCTGACCTGCTCCGGCTGTCCAGCTCAGGCATGCCAGACAGCCAGTCAACCGAACTGTGGGTAACTTGAAACGAACTAATACCAAAAGAATGGGCAATGGGTATTATTATGTTAACAGTGCTGGCAGTGAAGGCCAAGCAGCAACAGCAGCAGAGCGTCTTAAGTGATTTCTAACTGAGGGGCCGCACAAGTCAGCAGCCAGATAAAATACATTATGGTAATGTGCGCACTGTAACAAGTTGTATGGCCCGCTGCCACGCCCACACATTAAGGAAGGCAAACACACACACACACACACAGTAACACACACAGTAGAGCAGTTTACAAGCCACATGGCCTAATCCTTTAGCTGCCACCAATGACCAGCAAAATACATTGAACTCGTTGTTAGGGATAGATTTAAGAATTGAGATTGGGTTTCGGTTTGGGATTGGGATGCGCATACGGATTTGGGTTTGGCGTTTTGGGGTTGACCAAACTGGATGCCTCATTGGCGCTATAAAATGCCGACGGGCCGACGAAAAGTATCCGCAATCAGAAAGCGGCACGTGTTGCTGTCCAACTTGGCAAGTCTTGAAGGCATTCAATGTCCGTCTACTGCCTTCCGCCTTCCGTCTTCCGCCTCCCTCGGTCCACCCACAACACGGTCAACTCAATTGGGTGAGTGAAAAAAGGATTCAGGCAGTCCTTACCCTGGCCTAGTCCTCCAAATTATTGGTAATTTGATGTTTTATTACATTTTCCGAAAATTTGATGCGTGTCCCTTTTTTTGCTTTGTTTTGTTTTATTTTTTGCCCTGCTTTAAAATTTATGAATATTGCCTCAGCTACAGCTACAGCTCAGCACAGCAGAGGGTTGTATACTTTGATGGCCACATTATTGCTCTGGTTTATAATTGTCACACAATTTCTGAAAGGCAACTGACTTTAACGATTATGTGACCATATTTAAATTGCATTTAAGGCTGGGGCAAATGTTTACGGTGGCCCAGCAAATTATGCTAACATTTTATGTTTTCTAATTTGAATAGAAAATTATGAGAGGTTTTAATCATCAAATTAACAAAAGAGAGAGGAGAGAGAGAGAGAGATAGATAAAGAGTCAGACTCAGAGTAGTAAAATTATGCTTAGCTCAACTAAATAAGATTAAGTTATTTTTTATATTTTTTTATATATATTTTTTTATATATTTATTTATATAAATATATATTTTTTATGCATTAAAAATTTTCCATCTTTGAAACTTATTTATATCATACAAAATTTAATTTACCGTACTGGAAAAGACAAAGACAAAACGATAATTGTATAAAGTATTAGGACACACCAAAATTTATAATAATAATAATTTAATAATAATAATTTAAAATATATAATTTTTTATATATATACTATATATATATATATATATATATATATATATATATATATATATATATATATATATATATATTTTTTTTTTTTTTTATTTTTTTTTTTTTGTTTATTTATATAAAGAGATTTATATATTTATCTAAATAAAAGACAATTTAATCAATATTTGTATAATATAAGTTTCCTTAGGTTAACTTTTAGTAATAATAAACTTATTCCTCTATTAAAAGCTAATATTTCATTAATATTTCATATGAAATGTAAGAAAATCCAATAAATTTTATATTCAAACAAGCTCTTAAGATGTGTGGAGCTGCTCAAAAGTCTACAGATTACAGAAAATTAAAGCAAAATTGAAGCAAACAAATCGTACGGCATCATACAAGGAATTCAAGGTGAGCTTTTCTTCAGTCTTCATAGTTTCTATGAAAACTTGTCTGGTGAAACTTTCAAGAGAAACTAACTATGATGAAAACTTGCATGATGAATGGCCACTCATACTAGCATACAGAATTCAAGCGCTCAAGTCTCATTTGCTGATAGAATCAGAAATGCACGCCTTCAAATTTAAGCTCTCACCTTTCAAGAACTCAATCCAACATCAGCCTATCCGCAGAGAGGATCACAAAACATGTTGAAGAATTCATTCATAATGAAAAACCTCTATGCAAAAAGAATGACAATGATGGAAGTGTACCATGTAATAATTATTCGGTTAATCAGACTATACCTTTAGTGAAAATGAATTAATTAATTTTAAATTGATAGATTTTTTTTTTTGTTTTTTTAATTTGGCTGTAAATTTTAGTCATTATGTTGTAAGTAAGTATGTTACCTAAAATTTACAACTTATCCAGCAGCAAAAATTTATATAAAATTTACTTTATGTCCTAAAAGGTGGTTGCAAATAAAAACCAAAACAAAAAAAAATTGCAAAAAATAAAAATATATATTTATTGTTTTTATTTTATAAATAAAATATTTATTATTTATATATGATTTATTTATTTCAGTTATTTATTATTTTATTAATTTATTATTTATGTATAATTTAATTTTTAATCCCACAAATCAACTAACACAGTGTCAATAATTCGACATTGACCTGTATTCAAATTTATTTTATAGAATAAAAACTAAATAATTGAACACTAAATCTAGTCCCCAAAAAAAATATAAATAAAAAAGAACACATCTTTTCCATTATATATAACATAGCGCAATATTCAAATAACTCGGCAACGACTTTCCCACCACTGCTTCCAGCATAAGCTGCAACTTTCGGTGGGTCGGTTAAATATGTGTTATGTTATGTTTCGGCAACAACTTCTCAAGTGTTGTCCTCGAGGCATACCAAAGTGTTTGGTTTGTTAGTGTGAACGGAGGACACGTTGTAGCCCCGAAGCAACCAATTGAGAGGCGTCAAAGCACATGATCTCAACTGACAACTGATGAGCGCCCATCGTGAGTTGAATGAGTTGCTCAGTTTTTGCTTGACAACAAGATAAGCGACGGTAGCATTGCTAGTGTAACATATAACACAACATTTGAGTTGAGGAATTTCGATAAGTAAGTTTAATGGAATATTTATTAATGATAACAATTGCTGAAATGAAAGACGTGCCTGGATATCGATAAAAATCTCAGCAACGAAGCTTTGACTGAAAAAGGTAAAAGCTCTATATACCAACTACAACCAATATAATAATTATTCAATATTTATTGTAACAGGCCAATAGCATTTAACAATGAAGAACCATCGATATCAACTATAGATATCTAAGAACCATTAATACTAACGATAGTTATTCAAGAGCCATTTATTGTAACGATAGTTATTTAAGAATAATCGATAGTTATTGAAGATCAATCTTGATGATGATGATATATCCACTTGAGTCTCAATAGTAAAAGCGAAAAGAAGAAACATAACAAGAATATTTAATATATTAAATATATTTGATTTCATTTCATAGCCAAAAAAAACACTTTCAATATGTAACTTAGAGTTCAACTACAATCTTTACTTCCACACCCTAACATAACATAACAGAAGACTCCGCCACAGAAGAAGCCGCAAAAACTCAAGGAAATATCCCAGCTCATTTAATATTCATTTCAATATTGAAATAATCCCTTATCTCAGCTAAAATCCTAGCCGATACGAACAAACAAGTTTTAAAACATTTCATATGATTGGAAAACAAAATTTTATCACTTTGAAAATCCTTTCTCCAAACCAAACATTTATCTAACAACAATTATATATTGAGACTCTAGAGATCAAGTAACAATTGCTTATAAATATTATCATAAATATGTTATCAAATATGTTTCTCCTATATTTAGTAGGTTCTTCTAAATTTGCTGCCCAATTAACGTGAGCAAATCAATTTCTAAGAATAATATTAATTAATAGAATTATTGTTGGCATTACTTACCACGAGCAAAGCTGCCCGAATTTGTTTAGTCTTCCAATAAATTTGCGCTGGCATTTTTATCTGTGTTTTCTGGTAATCATGGTTTCCATGCTGCAATTAGAAATCGAAGGTGTTTTAATTGAAATATCAAAGGACAATAAACAGTGAGAAAGGCAAACAGAAATATGTAATAGGCAGCACACTGGCCGAGGCAGGTGAGCAAACAAACACACACACATCAACCAATACAAATAAGAAACACAAACACAAACACACATACACATACACACACACAAGCAAGCTAAATAAGCAGTTAAATCAATAGAATGTGTTTCGAGGAATGTCGTTTGCATAATTAAACTAAATATTGTTAAATCTTTGCGTATGCAACGATTAATGATGGCAACAATACGAGGCAACAGCTGACTGAATGCCCAGAAATGTGGGCGGGGCAAGGCAAGGGGGTGAGGGTTGTTTGAAGAGTTTGAAATTATGACAGACTCTTTGGCGCATCGACCCGCGCTCACATAAACAACACCAACAACAAACAGGAAGACCAAGAGCAAGAGCTACAGTGAGCGTAATAAATACGTTTACGGCTCTGAGACATTTGTCATTCAAATTAAGTACAAACGACATTACTCATTTCATTCAAGGTTCCGCCCCCAACCCGGCCCTCTTTAACAAACAAGCCAACATTGTGGGCATGGCACTCGACAACAAATTTCACAAATTATGCTAGCAAACAGTATTTGCTCTTAAATTTCCTTGTTCCTTTTCTCTTATTTCTTAGTATTTTACTTTTTTTTTTTTTCTTAAACAAAAATTTAATTTAGATTTATGCACGTTAATTTGGTTTGGGCTGATTTTGCTGGCTCGACTTGCGACTGCCTGCTGTTTATTTTGAATTAATTTTATTTTACAGTCAAGCAATTTGTTTGGCCTGAACAGGCAAAGGAGTGAGGTGGTGTGGGAGTGGGCGTGAAATGGGCGTGGGGGCAGGAGGCGTGGGGTGGAATGACAGGCAAAATTATTTAATGTACTTTTAAATATACGCACGTAATTGTAGATTGTACAACAGGAAGCTGCCAAAGGGTATGCTAGAATTTTGCAAAAGTCATCGGACTTTTTAAAAGAAACTGAGTCTGTAATGCTTCACTAAAAATACAAAATATAGCTAGTATAATAATTTAAAATAAAAATAAATAGTTTATCATTTGCTTATAGACATTAATGGACAACTATTAAGATAAACTTTATATATTAAAAAAAAATATGTGGTCAATTCTTTGAAAAATATAAAAGCTGTGAATATAAAACAAATATGTTTGTATCTTGGCAGCTTTTATATTACAAAAATTATGAATTTTTGCTATAGATTTTTTACCAGATATAAGGAGTTTCATACAAAAATAAACATTTTTTAATATATTGCATAAAACAAATATTTTTGTATCTTGGCAGTTTTTATATTTAAAAAATTATAAATTTCTGCTATAAATTTATTAACAGCTTTAAGGACTTTCATACATAAATAGATATGTATTTTTTAATATACATATGTATATACATATATCATCTTTAAGACTTAATTACATTTTAGCTGTTCACATTTAGCTAAGCATTATTGCCTTTTTATATAAATAAAAATAAAATTTATTGAAAATATCTTTAAAAGAAAAATTTTACTAACATATCTTTATATATTGTATAAATATAAGTTAGTAATCAATTTAAAAATATTTATTTTTGTATGAATATTTTTATATCTGTTAATAAATCGTTAGCAGAAAATTAAAGTACAGTATATAAATATAGTTTAGATATTTATATGCAAAATAAATATTTTTATATCGCAAATCTAGCAAATATATATATCAGAAATAATTTTTTGAAAAGTACATTCAGAAAACTAAATAGAATTAACAAAAAAGGCATAATTGAAATAATTAAATAAGACATATAATACTTTTAAAGTAAATTTTTTTAAGAAACGATTTTCAGCTAACTTTCTAACTTTATGTAAATTAATCTACATACATACATTATCTACATACATACATAATCTGAATACATTTATCCATACATACAAACATACATATGTATATTTCCTCCTTTTTCTAGCTGCATAAAGGGTATTTTGTAGCAAAGCACAAGCAGACAGTGAACTCTCCTTTGAGTAAACAAATTACGTAATTACCCTTTAAAGAGTTGATTAAAAGCCAAACTGCATTTTAAAAAATGTCATGAAACTTTCGATGATTAAATTAATTAAAAAACTTGCAGCTCCGCATTATATAGATATACTCTATATATAAGTATATATACATTCTATAGATATATATCTATATATACACTTATTTCACTCTGCAACATTTCAATTAATAGCCATATTTTATGAATGTGCCATATAAGAGTTGGTCAGACAGAGAGAGAGACAGAAGAGATACATGTTTGCTGTTAGCCTAATCAATCCTAAACCATTTGAATGCTCACCAGGGAACACTTAAGGTCGCCGAGCACGTACCACAAATTGGAAAATGCTAAAAATACATGATACCAATTAGTTTGCTTTTTTTCCCCAGCCATGGGAATTTATTTTTCGTTCGGGCTCGAAGTTTACATCTATTGCGAATGGTATTATAACTTTTTCATGTCTACATGTTATGCTCTCATAACACACATATTTTCTAAAGTAAAAGTTTTTATATTTTTATAGACGAAGCATTTGGTGTGGTAATTATGAGCAGATAGCCGTGAAAAATATCTCACTGCATGGGCAAATTCTTCACTGAATGTTGCCCCCTAAGCTTCACACACACACACACACACCTCATTGGAATGTGTTGTGACAGCCGCTGCCTGCGTTCGTTGCGGTTGTCAACACTTGTGACCTGTGGCAGCCACTCAGCCCATCCCCATCCCCACCTCCACTCATCCCCCAGCCACATCCCTCTCCTCATTCCCACAACCCATATAAAAAATCAAAAATATAACTTCAAATATTACAGACGAAGTCATAAATAAAATGTTGGGTTGGGCCACCTTCTCTCTCACTCTCCCTCTCTCCCTCTCTCTCTTACACTCTCTGCCTTAGCCTCGCAGGTGATTTTATGTGGTTTTTATGTGCGTGTGGTTTCTCCTGAATTGGGTAGCTGAAACGTAATGTAATTAGTTGGCACAACCAAATACATAATGAGCATAATTTAAAGATTTATTTGCTTCAGCAAATTTAAGCGAATTTTTATACTTTTTCGAGTGGCGCATACTTAACATTCATCGGGCATTTAAATGCAGCTATAATTGCTTTATTTTCTCCTTTTTGAAATTCATCAATAATTTCATATGATTTTTTTAACCATATGCGAACATTTACTTTGCCGCCTTTTCCTTTTTCGTCATGTTTTTCATTTTTGTCTTTTTTTTTAAAGTTCGATTAAACTTCCCTCTGGCTATTTGCATAACGTTACGCAATTAATTAAATAATTAAAAACTGATTTCGTATGCTTCGCTTTCAAAGGGCAACGGAAATCAGACAGACAACTGGCAGCCAGACAACATGGGGAGACAAGTAAAGAACGCTTGAAATAAATTAACTATGCCCTTGTTTTTAATACACTAACTGAGAGGTCGAGTGGAGTTACTTAGGGAAAATTTAAAGCATTAATTGAGGTATAGTCAATTGTGTGATTTTATGGTAAAGATATATAAAAAGGGCTTTATTGAATTGTTCAGATAGATGATATATGTATTATATAGTGGAGGCATGATTTAAATTATTTATTTCACTCAAAACATATTGAAACTAAAAGGTTCGAGCGCCCAAACGTGACATGACTAATACAAATCATTTTATACCCTATTATACATTTACTTAGATACCCTGTACAATCAGTGAGTAAACCATTTTACAAAGTATCACCATGCTCTAACCCAATTGACTAAATCTATTTTATTTATTAATTATTTCAATTAATGTAAGTTTTTATTTGTTTATATATATTTTTTTAAATTATGCTAACTTTTTTATTTTTATTTTTTTTTTATTTATTAGTTTAATTTTTTGTGTTTTATTTATATATTTTTTTTATTTATATATATTTTTTTATTTATATATATTTTTTTTCATTTATACATATTTTTCTATTTATATATATTTTTCTATTTATATATATTTTTCTATTTATATATATTTTTCTATATATTTATTTTTTTTATTTAAATATTTTTTTGTTTTTTATACTTATATTTTTTTTATTTATTTATTAAAAAAAACTTTTTTTTTTAATTTTATTTAAAAAAATAATATTTATATTTATTTTGTTATTTACTTATTTTTGTTTCTTTTTTTTTTTGTATTTAATTTATTTATTTAGTCTCTATCATTATTATGTGAAGAAGGAACCTTAAAACCAGCTTGTAATTGGCTGTAGAGTCTATCTAGTCTACAATGCACCTTTTTCTTTTCAAATATTCTCCACTTAATATATATACTAGGAACTAGGTCAAAATATTGATTATAGAGCAGCTCTTCACTTTTTCAATTAGTTTCTGAAAAATGTGAATGAATAGGGAACCTTAACAGAATATCCCTTAAGCCATTATTGGAAGACTCCCATTACATATATTCCAAAATCTACTCCATCTCATCTCTCCAATATCAGCCCTGCCTAAAGTATAGTACTTTCTCTCTGTTTTTGGTTAGTGCATTTCAACTTCGACTGCAGCCGAAAGCCAAAAACAATTCTCTTTTATTGTGCCCTTTATTCGTTCACCTCATTCCCTTTGTCATTGTCATTGGTGTTGTGCTCGTTGTTGTCCATTTGATTGTTGTTGCTGCTGCTGTTGCCGTTGCTGCAAATGTTGCGCATTGAACTTTTAATTAGCAAAAGTGACGTCTGCTTAAGCGAACAACCCCAGCAGCACAGCGACACAGCAGGCCCAGTGCCCCGCCTGAAAGGTAAGCCGTGTAAGGTGCCAGCTGTCGGTGAATGGGTTCCGGTTCAGCTCTGACACAAACCTCATTTCCCCCTCCCCCCTCTCACTCACCACCCCCAAACACAAATGACAACAAAATTAAATTCATTTCTATGCACAGATTGTTTGGACGGGCGGTTGGGCGGTCGTTTGGACAGGCGTGGCATTGCATAACATTGTGTTTGTTTATGTTTCGGGGCTTTTATGATGTCGTAGTCGTCGACAAGTTCATAAATTATGAACAATTAAAATGTTGCCCGGGAATTGCTTGAGGTCGGCCCAGAATTTCTGGGGCTACCTGCACGGTTAGTTCATCAAAAATGTTTGCATATGTGACAAACGAGGGGGGAGGTGGCTGACAGGAGACGGGCTCGAGCTCAGACAATTGAAGCGTGCCACAGTGAAGCCAGGCAGCTAGCGGCTTTGCCTCACTTGTCATTTGTTCTCTATGATTTTATTTCACTTTTTAGTTTTCTGTCCACACTTAATGTACATAAATAGTGATAAATAAAACCAAACAAAAATTTCAAGTCCCAATCAAATCTATGTATAGTCCGTCACTCACGACGTCCGGAGATCCGGCACCCTAGTCAATACAGGATAGAGCGAATTTCAGTGCACACAGTAAACGTTAATACTTTGTAAAACCAGTAAGCAAATCCAGTCTGCTAAATGTCAGCCAGCTCTAAAGCTAAGCCGTCTCTATTGGGCTCATATCCAAAAGCATTCGTAGAGTCTAAAATCGTAACTCAAAATATAAGATTTATAAAAGCTAAAGTTAGTAAAAGTTAAATTCAATATTTTCCATGTCATATTTGTTCAATTTTATATTTTTGTTTTTATTATTTTATATATTAAATATTTTTAAAAAAAATTATTTTTATTTTGTATTATATAAATTAAATATCTTTTATATAAAATAAATATTTTTATAATTTTTTTATATTATTTTTAATTTATTTATTTTTTAAATTATATGTATTTTTAAATATTTAATTTATTCAAATTTAAAAATTTAAATTTTTTTAAAATAGTATTTTTAACTTTTTAATTTAAAAATTCAATATATTTTATATAAAATTAGTTTTCTTTATATATGTATTTTAAGTCTTAGTATTTAATTTTTAAATATTAAATTTTTTGTATGTAAATATATATATTTTTAATTAAAAAAATATCTTTTATCTAAAATATTTTTAGTATTAAATATTTTGAAATTAAATATCCTTTATATGTAATTTTATATATTTAATGTTTTGTTATTTGAAACATTAATTATGTTTCCTTTATTTTTTATTAATTTTATATAAAATATTTTGAATAAATTTTGTATAAAAGTGAATTTTAATCAATTCTAATGATTCATTTTAATAATAGTTTTTATTGTTTTTTTTTTCTTTTTTTTTTTTTTTTTTTTTGAATATAGAAAATGAACATTTTTATTATATTAAATTTATATTGTATATATTTTATGTATTTTTTTGATTATATATATATATTTTATTGATATACATTTTTTTCTATTTAAATACTTTTTTATTATTAATTATTTACATTTCCTTAGTAATTATTTCATTTTATATACTTTATTTCTACTTATTTACTTTTATATTATTAATTATTTACATTTCCTTTGTAAATATTATTATCATTTTTGAATTAACCCCCAGCATTATAACATGTGGAAGCCAGATTTTCCTGATTGGTATTACTATAATTCGATGCAAACAAACTCCAACGCACAATTGGCCCAAACGCCCTATCCACAACCACAACAAGCATTTGTGCAAACTTTTTCTTACATGCCTCAGCCAATGCAACAGCCGCTGCCTCATTATGCTCAGCATGAAACTGTTAACATGAATGGCTTAAACCGAGCTCCGATGCAGTCACAGACTCTGGCTCAGGTGCATGCCCAGGCACAGGCCGAGGCCCAGGCTCAGCAGCACGCCTGGTTAGCTTATCGGGCACAGCAATTGAAGCAACAGCACTTCAGCTATTGGTATGGCCTAAATCAACAATTAGCTGGAAGAACTTATCATCAGAACGATACACTCAAGCAGCAGCCTACAATAAATTTGGTAAGGAAAAATCTCTGCCATATCTCTCTGATATCGTATCGTATATTTCCTCCTCCATAGCTGGAAAGACCCTCTCCATCGACCAGGTCGCCACCATCACACCCCTCGCAACCTTATTCCAATCATACACTCTTGCCTGGCTGTGCTCCGGATCATAGTTACTATTCGCAACTGAGCAGTGGAGGAAGTCTCAATCGCATCGATAGCATCTCCAGCTTTAGGAATCAACATGGCTTGCGCATACGAAACTCTGAAGATGAGATGAATAACTATCAACGCATTGCGGCACGCACACTGAAATCGACAGCGAATGCTACGGAGCCACAGCAAGAAGAAGAGCAACAAGAGGGCCTGAATCGCGATCAGCCAATTGCTGAGGTCAAGCCGCAGGAGAACCAACTAATACAGCCAACAAATTTGGCCAGCAAATCGTCTCTGCAGAGCAGACGCAATAGTTTATTTAAAAAACTTGGACTGATCAAGCAATGCAAAAACAAAGCCATAGACTTATCAAAATCAGATTCGAATAATACTCAAGAGTGCAGTGCGACCAGCTCACAGAAATCACGCAAGAAACCAAATTTCTTTAAACGCATCTTTGGTGGCATGCATTATCCCTCACCAGTGCAAGGAAATGCTCTGATAAAAAAGGATCAACATAAGGCATTAGAATTCGAGAAAATAGATATTAAACTAAACCACAAATAGTCTATAATAAATGTAATATTACCTTGTAACAGAAACAAACAAAAAAACCTTATAAAATAAAAGTAAAAATAGTAATGTAGCCAGATTGAAAAAAAAAAACAATGCAACAAACTAAATAATAAAAAAAAATATTCTAATTTGCTTATTTATTTATTTATTTGTAGGAAATATTTAAAATGAATACTAACTTATACTTATATTTATATTTCATATCGAGAATCAGAACTCCGTTCCATTCCATAAATGAATACAGTTTATATTAAAATAAATATTTGTCATTTAAATTATTTTCTAGACTGATTTGGAATTTGTTGCTCTTGGAATACCTGAGCTTTGCTTGGGTCTTACTATACAATGACTATGGGAAATTGATTAATGCATAGCGTTTATTCTAGTTGCATCTTCCTATTCACATTTTCAGAGCATAATAATGTCTAACTGACTATCGGACAACAATCAACTGTCTGTCCATACTAAGTTTTTTTTTATTGTAAATTTCTACTTGAAATACATTTTATTTGAATAGAAGAGGGATGAGTTATCACAGGGATCTACACAATAAATAAAAAATCGCTCGTTTTTTTGTTAATAAAACTGCCCTTAAAAATCAATTAATTTCGATAGTAAGAAACTAAGATATGTTATCGAGAAAAAATGATACATGCGAATAAATTTTTAAAATTCTTAAAAAATCGAGTAATTTTGATAATAAGAAGCTAAGATATAATATCGCGAACAAAATGATAGATGGGAAAAAATTTTTAAATTGACTAAAGTCGATAATAAGATATGTTATCGAGAAACAATTACACATGGGAATACATTTTTAAATTTAAAAAAAAAATCAATTAATGTCGATAATAAGAAACTAAAATATTTTATCGGGAAAAACATGATACATGGGAATAAATTTTTAAAATATTAAGTCTCTAGCTTTTGTGGGGTTTGACAGACGAAGGGGCATAAATATATCGACTCAGCTCATCATGCTAATCAAGAATATACATAAATACTTTTGGGTTCAGCCACGGCTTCATCTGCACATTACAGACATTATAAAAAAATCATGATACCCAGAAAATGATTTAAAATGTTAGAATTATGTTTTCAACATATATGAAATTAGGAATTAAAATTTTTCGATTGAAAACTTGCCCCCTCCACTTATTCCAGGAAAGAACCGACAAAATTCCATGCTGAATTGACACCATTGATGATTAGCTTAGCTTTAGCTTTTAACCCACCGCAGTCGATCAACCGATCAACCACTCAATGACAGCGGTTTCCATGCATGTCGCAAGCGTTAACGGCGCCTCATTAAACAGCCATCAACGCTTATTAATTTTGACATTTCGATGGTCATTTATCATTATCTAACAACTAACAAGCTATCCCAGCACTAGCAGCAGCAGCTCGTCAACAGCCACAGCATTTGCCAGTCAGACAAATTCCGAAATTTCGAAAAAAAAAGTGGAAAAAAATAAACCAAAAATAATTGCGCAGTTAACACGCTAATCAGCTCGTTACCAACTCTTTGATTTGGAACTCTATGAAAAACCATGCCCATATTTATGGGCACACGAAGCCCGCACAAAACACTTTTGAAGAGTTTTCCCGCAGGTTTCCAAATGAAAATAAGCAGCGAGGGTGGCACGAAGAACTAATTTTCTATAATTTTAAAGCAATTCTATGTTCATTAAAAAAATAGTGTGAATGAGCACTTAGCGTTAAACAACATAATGATACCGAAATAAAAAAAAAAGAAGTAAAATATTTTCAGATCAAATACTAATAAATAATATAAATAAATATAATGTAGATAAATAGAATAGAAACAGATAGATGTAATGTAGATCAAATTATATAAGAAGCAGGATTTTTTAATAATATATACAGCCGTGTTCATTAAAATAGTATAATGGCTATATTCGTTCTTATATTTATTTAATCATATATTTATATTTATATTCAATAATTCATATTAATTCATAAATAATAAAAAAAATAACAAAAAAACCCAATTTGAAAAAAAAAATAAAATGTACAAATTTTAGTTTTGTTTTTTGTCTAATACTTAATTGCTTAGGTGGAAAAAATTTCATTCGGTTCATATTTTGTATAAAGCAGCACTACTATTTGCTGTGTATCAAAATATATGAAATAAAGATTATTTAAATTTACTTAAGTTAATTAGCAATTAATTTCAATTTGGCTTATGTTTTGTGTAAAGCAACACTCTAATTTTTATGAACTCAACTATGAACAAAAAATATATAAAATAAAGACTAATGGTGACTAAGGTCAATTAAAAATTAATTTACATTTGGTTGGAGCAGCCCTCTTATTTTTATGAACATAGCTGTATATAAAAACAAATAAAATAAAGATTTTAATATTAATTAAATATTATTTATCTATATATATATATTATATATATAATAATAATTTTAAAGCTTAAGTCAATAAAAAATTACTTATCTATATGCTGAGATAATTAGCTTAGTATATTCTGAATCAACCACCAAATTGCATTTAATACCTACATATATTTCTTTCACTTTTCAAAACGAGTCGAGCAACCCTCGCGCTTGTCAGCTCATTAACATTTCAATAAATTGTTGTAAATCTTATTGCGAATGGGCGTGGCAGTAGTGTTTGCCTATCATTAGTAACGGCTCAGAGGCGAAGGTGCAACAACTGCGACGCGGTCAGTGAAAAATGCAACGCTCCATCGCATCACAAGCACTGAGAGAGAGGGAGAGACAGGGGCAGAGGCAGATAGATAGATAGTGCCTGTAAGAGACCCAACCTATATAGAAGTCAACATACTAGCTGCATATATATTTTTTTGTTTTTGGTACAAAACCTTAACGAGTCGCTTGTAAATGAGGTCGACACGAAACTTGTTGCCCTGTTATGACTTCTTCTCGCAAACATGACGTCAAATCGAATTGGCAGTCATATTATATATATACATACATATATATAGAGATGTGGATAAGAATTCCAAAAATTGTGTGCACCCATGACCGAAGTCTTAAGCCACATTGTCTGCCTGACAGCCACAGCGAGCAATAAGTTTCAAATGGAGCCGACATCGACGACGTCGTCCATGTCAACGCAAAGAGCGATGAGCTGTGCTCCAAAGTGGAAAGGGGGTAGCGAGGCAGGTAAAGGGGGAGGGGGGAGGTGGAGGTATGCAGCCAAAGGGGAGGCCTCGCCGATTGAGAGGGCAGAGTTGCGAGAGGCGCTATCTAGTGCATTGCCATCATTGTCGTTGCAAAACGTTTCGATTTCAACGAATATCATTCAAGTACTTCAGCGTGCACTGAAAGAAATCAGTGGAGTGCGCTTAAGCAAATTTAATGCTACAACGCATTCGAGGAATGCTATGAATGTTAAAAGGTTAAAAGATGCTTAGACATAAGCAATATTCAGTTTTAAAAATAAATCAAATATAAATTGGAGGAATTTGTATAAAATTGTAAAGATGTTCAACTAAAAAAAAAACTAAAATTAAAAAAAAAAAAACAAAATATAAGAAAATATGTAATATAACTTTATAACTATAAAATAAAATGATTATAACAAAAATATTTTATATAAAACTAATAAAAATATTAAAAAAAAAAAAAAAAAAACAATGAATATATAAAAAAAAATTGTGCGTAAGAGTTTTAAATAAAAAATAGTTTACAACAAAAATTATGTTGAAATTTTAAATAAAATATTCTTTTTATTATATTTAATTTATGATAGTTGATGGTTATTTTATACCGCTGACGTTTAATTTTAATTTTTCTAAATTTTATATTAATTATTTTTATTTTCACAAGTAAGAATAAATGTGCAAATTGATTCCAAAAGATTATAAACAAATTCCAAATATATGTAATACTTTTATTAAGACCTTTTAGAAGTCCCTTTATTAAATTTTGCAAAACATTTATTCTCAGAATTAAATATACAATTAGGCTCAAATTGCTTAAAGTGAAACGATTTCGAAAAATAAATAAATTAATATGCAGCCACTTAAAATGTTGAAGCCGCAGGCAGACACAATAAAAGCACTTGCGAAAAAAGAATAGTATCAAATAGAGAAATGAGAATTCTTTTCCTTTTTTATATGTTAAACCAATAAATTATTTAGCATGTATAAATCACAGTGGCACGAAACTTGCGCTGAAAACATGTTAAAGCCATTCAAAGATTTATTTCAAGAAGCGGCTCGAGAGGCTGCAGCGAGTGAAGAGCTCCAGCTGCCAGAGCTGCCTGAGCAGGAGGAGCAGGAGTCAAGCACAGAGCGTTGAGAGAAAGCACGCAATAAAATGAATGAATGAATGAGGGAAATACGTAAACGAAAGAATGCAATGCAAGTAAGGCAAGAAAGGAGTAGGCAAAGTTTTGTGGCTGTTAGAGCTTTTTTATTTTTATTTTTATTTTTTAATTTTTCACTCGTTTCACAAGATTTTCCATACGCCGAGTGCCGCTTGCCAGTCGCATTGGAGTAGATGTGTGTCAGGCTAGGGCTCGAGCTCGAAGTGAGCTGAGCTGAATTGTGGGAAACAGCAGGTAGATTCCACTAGCAGCCACCACCAACACACACACACACAAAACATATCAGCCACTTGGCAACCCCAAACAACTTGCGCTAAACTTTGACAACGTGAGACGAAGCGCGATATTACTTAAATACTATATGTATATACCCTGTAATTGTTTGAAGGGAGATCAGCTGTGAAACACCTTTCATATATATATAAATATATAAAAAATATAAACTTTTAATAATAGTCGGTCATAACAAATTAAAATGTTTATTAATTCCTCCGACATTTTTAAATGTGTTTTTTTTTTATGAATTTGATATTTGTGTAATTGGGTTTTCTATTAATTTGCTTTAAATACAGAAAAAAATATATAAATATACTTGTAGAATCTAAAACATTAATCTAAATTACAAATTTTAAAAATTTAAAAATTTTTAAATAATTAAAAATGTATTAAATTTTTGATATTATTAATTTATAAATGTATTTATTTTATTTAAATTTTTAACCCAATGCTGTATTTATTTTAACCTAATTATTTTTGAGCAATAATGAAGGCTTCTGTTAAAAAATATCAAAAACATAAGATAGATAATATCTATTTGTTATTATACCTAAAAGCAATAAAATTTGTTTGTAAAATTTCTTTATATTATTTAAGCATGTGAGTAAAAGTGAAAGATAAGTACATGAAAATAAATAAAATAATAATAAAAAAATAAAATAATAATAAAAATATTCAGCAAAAATACAAAAAAAAAATTGTGATTGGAAACTTTTTATAAAAATATTGAATATTTAGAAATATTTCTCTTAGAATCATACTTTATTACAGGGCATACTCAAGTCGCTCATTCTCAACTAAAGCAATTTCACTTGTTAGAACTGTCTACTGGTTCGCCCCCAAAGTGGAGCTGGAGCAGAAGCTGAAGCTGTAGCTGCTGCTCTTTGATTTCGTGGCAGCTTTTAAGTGTTTAACTTCCTCAACTGGCGCTGAGCGTGGCAAAAGGCACAACTTTATGCAGCCTCATAATTCACGGCCCTTTCCCGATTCCAGTTTAAGGACTCGCTCCGTCTCTAGCTCCGGATCGGCCTGCGCCTGCCTGTTAAGCAGTTGCATTAACGTCGCAAAACTTCGTTAAGTTGGATTGGGAATTTCTTATTCTTACTCTTGTTCTCTTCTTGTTTTTTTGTTTGATAAAGTCCCTACAAGAGACAATCAAATGCTCACTTCAAATACGAAATGGAGCAGAAGTGCGCCAAATAATCATTAGAAGAGCGCATTAAATGCCTTTTAAATGAAGTCACAAATGCGACGATAATCCGCCATGAGACAATTATTCTCTAATGTGTTCTTAAAAAGCAGCTGGACGCAATGAAAGAAGCCAGCGAAGTACTTTTATGGCTATTAAGGAGTTTTGTTTGAACAGCAAAGTCTTTTGGGCTAAATGAAGTATTAATGGTCTCAATACAGAATCATATATCTAAGTTTATATACATATGTATATTTTCTATATAGTATATTGTATAGTATATAAATAGTAAATTAAGTATTTTTGTTTTATATAATAAAAAACAATTCGTTAATTCCTATAAAAAAACAATGTTATTGAAATTCAAAGAAGTAAAATGTCTTTCAAAGCATAACTTAAATTCCGATTAGAATTTCGAAGCTCATAATTAAGAGCTTCAAGTTGTAATTGCAATGGTTGCATTTTATTTTAAAAATAGAAGAATCTTAGCTAATGCCTAATCAAAATTTTAAAAATTAAAAAAAAAATACCTTTAAATTGAAATAAAATATAACTTAAATTATTATTAGAATTTCTCGGCTCATTAATTAGAAATAAATTTGTATTGACAATGTTTTAATTTTCATTTTATAAAAAAAATTTAAAAAAAAAACATAATTTTAAAGAAATAAAACTGAACTTTAAAATAAATTCAAATATAAAAATTAAAATTCTTATTTATAAAATAGTTAATAATTTTTAGTTAACCTTTCAATTTCAAATATTTTTTTATAAATAAAATGAGTTTTGCTGATTCCTTAAAGAAATATAAATTAAGATTAAAGAAATAAAAAATTCTTTTAAATTCAATTCAAATATACTTCGAATTCTTATTAGAATTACGAAGCTCACAGAGTCAAAATCTTTTCCTCAAAATTGATTATCACAAACGAAAGCTTATATTTAACGGCATTTCAAAACACTTCCCAGAAACCTTTTTGCCTAGAAGTGCCATAAAAATATTGCTTTTAGCACATATTAAAAAACAGACAGAGAAGGAGAGAGTAAAATGCGAGAGAGACAGAGAGACCGAGCTACAAACGACTGCAATAACAACTACCTTTAACTATCCTAAAACCATATTGTAACACTTGGAAGCATCTAAAAGCTTTATACACGCACTTAAAGCTCTTTACGATTTACGTTTGTTTATTTTCAACTTTTTTTCGTTTTGAGCTGAGAAAACAAACGCCTTTGGTGGACCCCAATAAACACATAAATATAGCAGCTGCTTGAGACCTATTGAAATCGTCATAAAGTGTGAGTACTGTATGTAGCGACCTCTTACTTCACACACCCACCACATCAGCAGCTCTTCCTTTCTCTGCCTGTCATACTTATAGCTTAATAAAGGCGGCTAATCTGAGAGGCATACACACGCACACACACACGCACATCATACTCACGCACACACACACACACACATGCACGCATATTATCAGAGTTCTTTATAGAAATATGCGCACACAATGGACGCATTATGTCGCTCGTCTGCGTCGACTTTTTAAGTAAATTATAAAATATTTAAGTATTTTAAAGGCGAATTTCATTGAAATCGCTGCAAATAGAGGTATGAGAAATGGAAAATAATTGTGCAACGACTGCGCAATACTCTGTTGTGTACAGTTATACTAGATGGAAAAGTGAATATAAATGAAGGAAGCTTGTATTTAGAAGGCGAACAGAAATTGTTGAAATGATAATAAAAATATTTAAAACTTATTCTCATACTATTTTATAAATGGAGAAAAAATGTTTTATATAAAATATGCATATTTAAATTAATAATATAATACAAAAATATAAATAATATAATATATATAAAATATAATAATAATATAAAACAAAATAATATAATAAAATATTTTTATATGTTTTATAACAATTTTAATATATAGATATATTCTTTGAATTTCAATATATAAGTTTTCATTATTCTCATGTTCCAAAATGTAAGAAAAGCTGATTGAAAATTTAGTTTATATAATTTAATTATATTTTATTTACTATTATATTATTACTATTATATATATATTATTATGCGCTATATTTTTGAGTATTTTATATTATTTATATATTCAATTTAATAATATACAAAATATGTTTTTATCACTCTCATATTCAAAAATGGAAAGAAAAACTGATGAAAACTTTGTTTTATAAAGTTTAATTATATTTTATCTAATAATATAAGAAAGGATCCTTAGGTGCTTTATAATTTCAGCTCTTTCATATAATTTAAATATATTTATAATATTAAACATAAAAAAAGTTTTCATTATTTTCATTCAAAAATTGAAAAAAAAAAACAAAAAACCTTAAAAAATTTAATTTTTTATAATTTTGTTCAATAGTATGAAATCACAATTTTATTTATGTATCATATAATTTAAATATATTTAGTTTAGCAACATACAAAATAAATGTTATTCAATTTATCATATAAATAAATACTATAACAGCCTATGCCCTTTACAGCGCATATACTCGTCTTCACTTCCTGTACAGAGTATGGCACAAGTATATGCAAAAGTCAACGACTGCCAGACAGACGGACGGACGGTCACACTGGCAGACATGCCCAGACAAGGACTGGCCGCCAGGAAGTTGAAGGAAGCGCACACAATGTGGGAATGTCATTTTGCTACAGAATGTCACAGCCTTTCCATCTATCTCTATCTCTCTCGCTTACACTTTTATTTCTTTTACTGCTATGTATGCAAAGGCCTGACTCTTGTCCCTCCCCTCCTCTCTATCTTCTTGTTGGCAACTGTCATTGCGTCTTGCTCTCTGCTCTTCATCTTCATCTTTTCTCATTGTGCAAAGTGCAGAGCGGATAGTATTTGCAACGGTAAAAGCGAATATCGCTCACATTCAATTGGAACTGATTGCGAGGCAGCGTCCTGCGGTCGTTCATTAATGTGTTTCTTAGCTAAGCTGAGGATTATACTGAGTTGCGTATAAGTTTACGTTGCTTAAACTAAAATTTATGTTAAGAAATTTTATATCAGTGACTAAATTGCTTGCATAAAAAAATATATCTGCTCGCTGAAGCGAAAAGCAAACCCAAAAAAATAACCCTTCTACAAAAAATTTCTCCTCAAGCTGTGCTATGTAAATTTACAAATATTTATCTTATTGTATTTCACATGCAATGCAAAACTCTCACACGCACGCACACACGAACACACACACGCACACTACTCACATGTAGCTACTGGGTAAATTCCTCTGCTCATTTAACGCTTGTTATTCAACACACACACTCGTTCACTCGTCTCTCTCTCTCTCTCTCTGCCTCCTCCCCCACAGTTACACTCAAAAGGAACGTGTCAAGACGCGTTCAAATAGAATTAAAACGCAGCTATTAAATAAAAATCTCAGCAGTGACCACAGCGCTCTTAACTTAAAATTAATTACAATTAAGCAAAGAAAATGGCACACACCAAAAAATAGAAGAGAGTGCGAACAAAAGAGCAAAAATACAACAACAAAATACAGGCCAAAAGCCGGGCAACTTACAACAGTCACGAGTTGAAAGACTAACACGCTAAGCGCTTCGCATTAAATCCAAAAGAGCGTCTCAGTCGCTGTCGCTGTCGCAGTCGCAGTCGTAGCACAAAATTTAACACTAACTGCGCTGCCGGCGGCAATGGCGTCTGCTGTTGCTGCTGCTTCTGCTGCTGTTGCTGCTGCTAATCCACTTTTACTGTTCTTCCGCTCACTCCTACACGCACACACTCACATATATAAACATAAACACACACTTACGCGCTCTCATGTATGCAAGCGAAAAGGTAGCGACGGCGACGCTGCAAATTTTTGTTTTCCGTTTCTTTTTTTTTTCTCTTTTTTGAGCTGCGCTTTTGTTGTTTGTGGTTTTTAGCTCTTGTTGTTGTTGTTGCGGCTGCTGCGCTGCCGCTGCTTGGCGCTTTTCGCACTGATTGTTACACACTAAAATCGAATTAAACTTGCGCGCTGTGCAGTTGTTGCGATTGTTGTTGCTGTTGTTGTTGCTTTATTTTTGCCGCACTTTCCGACAACTTTCGCTCTAACTTTTACTTTGTTTGCAGCGCAGGACACGTTGGCCAACAACAACACAAAACACACAAAAAAAGGAGTAAAAGCAGAGCGTAGAAAACTTTTAAAAACGTGCAATTTTCGGCTGAATGTTGTTGCTCTTCCTCTTGCTCTTGCTCTTCTTTGCTGTTTCTCTTCTTGCTTTTTCTTTTTTGCTGGCTGCAGCGAAGCGAACGCGTAAAAGGGATTTTCTAATAAGAAACGCGACAAAAGTTGAGCGTTGCGATCAACGCAGTGCAAGCGTTGCGGGACTTAACGGTTTCTAGCCCATTTCACTCCCACCGCGCTGTGTATTTATTATAATTATTTTTTGTATTGTTTTAGCCGAGATCAAAGGCGTCGAAACTTTTTCTTTTAGTCTGCAAAATCTTATGCGGCTAATAAATCACACAAAAAACGGGCGAATTTCCAGTTTGTTTTATGCGCTGGAAAATTAAAAATTTGTTTTCAGCTTTCAATAATTTTTTTTCATTGTAAGCGTTTAATTGGTCTTGCTTGCACTAATAATTCAGCTAGACTAATTGGACCAATTAAAAGGTTTAAATGTTGCTGGCAACTTCTTGGGTTTTATTTTGCCTAAAATAATAAATTCTACAATACATGGCTGGTAAATGTTTTACAATTTTTTTCTAAATTTATTTTTTTTAAATGTAGTAGAATATTTTTAATTTACTTTTAAATCTTGTATTTGATATATTTCTTTCCCTATTTTTAAGCTATTTTTTATTATTAATAATTTTATATATATAACTTTTTGTTATTACTATTTTTTAATTTTATATATTTCTTTTATTTTTATTTAAATATTTATTTAT
Source organism: Drosophila hamatofila (assembly GCA_035045345.1). Taxonomy (NCBI): domain Eukaryota; kingdom Metazoa; phylum Arthropoda; class Insecta; order Diptera; family Drosophilidae; genus Drosophila; species Drosophila hamatofila. Next base: position 15,477,180 of record JAWNPA010000019.1, on the reverse strand, counting down.
TTTTATTTTTTTATATCTTGATTTATCTCAAAAATCTTTCTATTTGCTGCAATGTTAATTTACTCCAATCGGAAATATCCTACATTATCCAAAAAATTTCCCTAATTCATTGCATAAAAATCATTTTCGCTCTTAAAATATTCGAATAAAAATTCCATTTCCCAAACTGATCTTTACAACTCTCCTTAGCTTCAAGAATTCCCACCGTCAGTTTGCATGCAAGTCCAATTGGAATATGAGCACATGCTTTGCTTAGTTATAATTAATTTTTAATTAATTTATTAATTTATTATGCACTTTGCTGCATCCTTAGCATGCAACACACACACGCACACACACACTACGCACAGCAACAATAAAACGCACGAGTGTGTGTGCCCCTTATTAGAATCGGAGCTTCAGTTTTACCGTTAGCACAGACCGTACGCACAGAAAATCACTTGAAAACTGTTCGGCCGGCCGCATCGGATGTTCCCGAGCGGCCAGCCAGTGGGCACAGCCAATGATGTTGCGACAACAATGTTGCTGCAACGTGTCGCACTGCATGCGAGCCGAAGCGAGTTCTGTTTGTTGCCGTGAGTACCAACAATGTTGCAGCAACTAGTTTGAGTGGAATTTGGCTGCAGCTCATGCAAGTTGTGGGCGCACATGTTGCAATCGGTTTGAGTTGGTTCGAATTGGTATGAATTTGTTTGATACAGTTGCAGAGTCACTGAGGTGAGTTTTGGCTTGGCAACATTTTGGTATGTTGCTACGATGTGCTGCTGCATAGCATGTTGCATGAGGTCAAATTTGTGAGAATTTCTTGTATTTATAATATAACTGTTAACAGCCAGACAATAGTCAATCATGACTGAACAAGTTTTGTCGTGTTGCCTGCGTGGGTGAGAAAGAAACTGTTTGTTCTGTTCTCTTCACGCATGTCAAAACAATTTGAAGGAAAAGGCGATTAAAAGCGCAGACAAATTGAGCAATTAGGGTGAAAAAACGGCATATGCCGTTGTAAATATAATTTCACTAAAATACGTTGTAGATCAATATCAATAAATCCTCAACAAAAGATAATTATTCTCATTACGAAATCATTGTTGTCAGATTCATCAAAGCTTCAAATTTATTACTTATAAGAGAAGAAAGAGATGGCCTATGACATGAGCACACGCCATGCAAATCAAAATTTACAGTTAATTATGCAGCAAGTAGAAACATTTAACAATTAGATAAAAACAAAACAAACTCACCCGCATTGAATGTCAATATCAATACCAGCTGTTTCTAAAACACAAACAGTAAAAAAATATTTTCACAAATCTAATATTCTCACACAATTTTCAATTTTCATTTCAATTCCGCGCGAAGTACAATTACACATTTTTCACTCACATGGTTGCACTGTTTATATCGATAGCTAACGCCCAACTATCGATTGCTGCGGACACTCACATTACCTATCGATACTGACGATAGCGCGACCGCCGTTTGACCGTCGCGTCTCTAGCACAGCGACTTTGCCCGTTCTTTCCTGTCGATACGCCAGTGCAGGCGTGTAGTGTTTTTAAAGTTGGTCCACGTAAATCAATAAACATCCAAAATGGTAGGTGCCAATAATCTAAAATAATTGCAACAAATGCAGGACAATAAAACGCCGCAGTCAAATGCAACCTAATTTTGTGCGTGTGTGTGGCAGACAGATGCATAAAATGATGCCAAAAAAAACTATCTCAAAATTGTAGACGTGACACTGTCTGCCCACTGTATGTGTGTGTGAGAGTGTGTGAGTGTGTGTGAGGCAGTGGTGAAATGCAAGACAAAGAAAATAGCTCAAGGGGCCGTCACAATGACGTATGCAACTATTACAAAAAAAAAGGCTAAAAAGAAAAAACGGGTCATAAGATGTGGCCAGATGTTTGCCTAATGCATTTGTGTAAGTGATTATATATAGATATAGAACTATAAAATTGTTTTGCAAGCCATAGACAACGCAAGTGGTTTTCGGGTTCTGTTCTAACCTCACAAAATATCACATCGCCTGAGCCAAAAATGTGTGCAGGTATCTGTGTGTGCGTGTTTGTGTGTGTGTGTGAGCATTTGTATGGGCATTAAACGCCATTTTTAATAGCAGCGAAGCCTCGCTCACAGCTTACACATGGATTATTCGCTGATGCCTTTCTCTTTTCTTTTCGTTTTTTCTCTCCTGATGTAGGTCAACTTCACCGTCGACGAAATCCGTGGCTTGATGGACAAGAAGCGTAATATTCGCAACATGTCCGTCATTGCTCACGTCGATCACGGCAAATCCACCTTGACCGATTCGCTTGTGTCCAAGGCTGGTATCATTGCCGGAGCCAAGGCGGGTGAGACCCGTTTCACCGATACCCGCAAGGATGAGCAGGAGCGTTGTATTACCATCAAGTCTACGTAAGTCTGACTTAGCCACGCCCTCTAACCTAATCTAATCACAATTTTATAATTGGCAGTGCCATCTCCATGTACTTCGAGGTTGAAGATAAGGATTTGGTGTTCATCACGCATCCCGATCAGCGTGAGAAGGAATGCAAGGGTTTCTTGATCAATCTGATCGATTCACCCGGTCACGTTGATTTCTCATCCGAGGTGACGGCCGCTCTCCGTGTCACCGACGGTGCCCTCGTCGTGGTGGACTGCGTTTCCGGTGTGTGCGTCCAAACGGAAACTGTACTCCGTCAGGCCATCGCTGAGCGCATCAAGCCCATTCTGTTCATGAACAAGATGGATCGCGCTCTGTTGGAGCTGCAACTGGATGCTGAGGAGCTGTACCAGACCTTCCAGCGTATTGTGGAGAACGTGAACGTCATCATTGCCACCTACAATGACGATGGCGGCCCAATGGGTGAGGTGCGTGTGGATCCCAGCAAGGGTTCAGTCGGTTTCGGCTCTGGCCTCCACGGCTGGGCCTTCACCCTTAAGCAGTTCTCTGAGATGTACTCCGAGAAGTTCAAGATTGACGTTGTCAAGCTAATGAACCGGTAAGCAAAATTGTTATATATAGATTGATATCCATTTAAACGCTTTTAGCACAAAACGTGTGACGCTGAGCGTGCGACTTCTTTAAGGGCGGTCACTAACTTGCAAGGGGCGTGGCTGTTCGATTAGAACCGCGCGTGCTGATGGCGCCACAAGTGCAACAAAAATAAAAGCAGATCAAATTTAGTAGACGCAGCTGAAACGCTGCACCGGAACCGCTTTCCCAATGTTCAAACGGTGCATTTGCTAAGGCAGCGACATGACAAATTTACAATATATATATATTTATATATATACAGTTGCGGTATAAAAAATATAAATTCTAAATTAATCAATTTCTAGATTAATCTTAATATTCGTTTCAATTTGTTTTCAAAGTATTATTTTATTTACTGCTCAGTCAAACTATTATTTTTATGACCGCAGCTGTATATATTTATTAATGTATTTTTAAAATATTTTATTTTATTTTAATATTTGTAGTCAATTTCTTCTACTCATAATTCATATACTCATTAACTCATTTCAATATAAAAAATCTATAAATTTCACATTAGAATCGATTGCATAAAATCTTTGTAAAAGTTATATATAATATTATAATGTATGTTATATGTATACGTATATGTGTATGTTTCTTTTGCATTTCGTCGTAATGCCCTAGTTATTCGTTTCTCGGAAAAATGATCTATTCATAAAAAAACCTTTAACTCGCATGGCAACACTTTTTTATGACGTCATTTTTTTTGGTCTGCCTTTCAATAGGTATTGCATAGCAATAAATCTGAATTAGCACCTGTGAAATTTGATTATAATAGACTGAGACGATCGTTGTTACGTTGTAGAGTTGACAAATTAGTGATTTATATAAAAACCAAAAGTAAATTAAATACAGAATGAAATAATTTAAGAAAAGATAAAAAAATTTTATTAAAGAAAATATTAAAAATAGGAGCATTTAAGGAACTAAAAAATTGAATATTTTTATTCAAAATATAGACTTAAAACTATTTGTTTTAATTAGTCAAAAGCATTAAAGAAACAAACTAATACAAAACAATAGTTAAATGAATTTCAAGAACCAAACGAATTAATATAAATATTCAAAATATAAAATTATAAATATTCCAAAGAAAAAATATATATTATTTCATACAATAGAATTTTGTTTTAAATAGTTAAAATCATTTTAGGAACTAAATAGATGAATATAAATATTCAATATAGACCAAATACGTAAAAAGAGATTATATGTTTTCCATAACAAATATTATTTTTTTAAATACTTAAAATCATTCAAAAAATAAAATAAACCATATACAAATAAAGAAACTTAATACAAGATACTAGTATAAAAAAAATATAAATCCAACTCACCTGGAAAAAAAACTCTTCCAAGAAATAAACAAATAAACAATTATGCCTGAAAATAGTAAGGAAATATATGTAAGATATAATAAATATCATTCAAAATTCATTCCATAAAATTTAAATCAATAATTAAAAATTTCTAAATTCCCTATAGTCATAATCACAACTATCCCAAAAAAAATTCTTACAAACTCAATTTTAATTTCTGCCAATTTGTTTTTGTAGTCTGTGGGGTGAGAACTTCTTCAACGCCAAGACCAAGAAATGGCAGAAGCAAAAGGAGGTGGACAACAAGCGCTCGTTCTGCATGTACATTCTGGATCCCATCTACAAGGTGTTCGATGCCATCATGAACTACAAGAAGGAGGAGATCAACACGCTGCTGGAGAAGATCGGCGTGGCGCTCAAGCACGAGGATAAGGACAAGGATGGCAAGGCGCTGTTGAAGACCGTGATGCGCACCTGGCTGCCAGCCGGTGAGGCACTGCTTCAGATGATTGCCATCCATTTGCCATCGCCTGTGGTTGCCCAGAAGTACCGTATGGAGATGCTGTACGAGGGACCTCATGATGATGAGGCTGCCGTCGCTGTCAAGAACTGCGATCCCGATGGCCCACTGATGATGTACATCTCCAAGATGGTGCCGACCTCCGATAAGGGACGTTTCTATGCCTTCGGCCGTGTGTTCTCCGGCAAGGTGGCCACCGGCCAGAAGTGCCGCATCATGGGCCCCAACTACACGCCCGGCAAGAAGGAGGATCTGTACGAGAAGGCCATTCAGCGTACCATCCTGATGATGGGTCGCTATGTGGAGGCTATTGAGGATGTGCCATCCGGCAACATTTGCGGTCTGGTCGGTGTCGATCAGTTCCTGGTCAAGACCGGTACCATCACTACCTTCAAGGATGCCCACAACATGAAGGTAATGCAGAATCAAAGCTGCTGCTCCCGAGAAACTTATTAATATGCAATTTTCGTTTTCTCTCAATTCTCCAGGTCATGAAGTTCTCCGTGTCGCCTGTGGTGCGCGTTGCCGTCGAGCCCAAGAACCCTGCTGATTTGCCCAAGCTGGTGGAGGGTCTGAAGCGTCTGGCCAAGTCTGATCCTATGGTGCAGTGCATCATTGAGGAGTCTGGCGAGCACATCATTGCCGGTGCCGGTGAATTGCATTTGGAGATTTGCCTTAAGGATTTGGAGGAGGATCACGCTTGCATCCCACTGAAGAAGTCCGATCCCGTGGTGTCCTATCGCGAGACCGTGTCCGAGGAATCCAACCAGATGTGCTTGTCCAAGTCGCCCAACAAGCACAACCGTCTGCTGATGAAGGCTCTGCCCATGCCCGACGGTCTGCCCGAAGATATTGATAACGGTGATGTTAGCTCCAAGGATGACTTCAAGGTGCGCGCCCGTTATCTGGCCGAGAAGTACGATTACGATGTGACTGAGGCCCGTAAGATCTGGTGCTTCGGTCCCGATGGCACCGGCCCCAACTTCATTCTCGACTGCACCAAGTCCGTGCAATACCTAAATGAAATCAAGGATTCCGTTGTCGCTGGCTTCCAGTGGGCCTCCAAGGAGGGCATCCTGGCCGATGAGAATCTGCGCGGTGTTCGCTTCAACATCTATGACGTCACCCTGCACGCTGACGCCATCCATCGCGGCGGTGGCCAAATCATTCCCACCACCCGTCGTTGCCTGTACGCCGCCGCCATCACAGCCGGTCCACGTCTGATGGAGCCCGTCTATCTGTGCGAGATCCAGTGCCCCGAGGTCGCCGTCGGCGGCATCTACGGTGTGCTGAACAGGCGTCGTGGCCATGTGTTCGAGGAGAACCAGGTCGTCGGCACACCCATGTTCGTTGTCAAGGCCTATCTGCCCGTCAACGAGTCGTTCGGCTTCACCGCCGATCTGCGCTCCAACACTGGCGGCCAGGCCTTCCCCCAGTGCGTGTTCGACCATTGGCAGGTGCTGCCCGGTGATCCGTGCGAGCCATCCAGCAAGCCCTACCAGATTGTCCAGGATACCCGTAAACGCAAGGGTCTCAAGGAGGGTCTGCCCGATCTGTCGCAGTATTTGGACAAATTGTAAGCGACGACATGGGGAACGAGGGGCTGCAGCTGCCTAACTATGAAACAGGTGGAACGAACAAAGATGCAGAAACAACAGCAACAGCAAATGACATCAACAGCTGTGGCCGCTGGCAGCGTTTAAAAAACAAACACACACAACAACAACAACATTTAAAGAAATTTTGATGATTATTAATTGTATAACAGTAAACAACAACAACAAAATAAATCAAGTAAATGATTATACTTAAGTTTATATAAAACAAGAAAACAAATACATACGTGGAGAGCGCACTTCAAATGTGCTCGAAACAAAAATAGAAAACGAAAACCAGAAAAGACAAAAGGGGGCAACTATTTCCAAGTGGAAGCCAATTGGCGTGATTGCTGTTAGCGAAGATCAGACTTTAACAGCGCTGTTAAGGCTAGCGAAATTTGAATATTAGTATCAGCCAGCCTTCCAATTGGAAAGAAAGCTGAAATCAAATGGCATGCTTGCTGTTAATGAGATCAGATATTAAGAGCGAAATTTGAGTATTAACATTTCCATTGACGAAAGCCAAAGGCAGCTGGAATTGAGATATTTAGCTAATCAGTCACACTTCCAATTGGAATCAACTGGCATATTAGCTGTTAAAGATCAGATATTAACAGCGCTGTTAAGGCCAGCTAAATTTGAATGTTAGTTAACATTGTCATTGACAAAAGCCAAAAGCAGCTGGAGTTGAAGTTGGAGTTGTGGTGAATCAGCCATCCCTTCTAAAACTAGCTGAATTGAACAACACTATTCTGTTAATAGCCGTAACAGCTGAAGTTGCCGCATTGACCATGCAACGCAGGGGTTGCATTTTGGCTTTTATTGTTTTTGTTGTGCGTAAAAGCACGCCGCGTGGCCAAGTGCAAAATCACAAAGCAATGCACACAAAGCCAATCAATGTTAATGATTACAACAAATGAACGACATGCGGCGTTTGGCAAACAAAAACAACAGCAGTAGGAGCTCGCTATGGGGTGGCAGCGAGCGAGAGAATGGGCAACCGAAAGAGAGAGAGAGAGAGAGCGCGCGCAATTGCAAACCAAACACGAACTCCCACACCAATGCGCGCGCGGTCTCCCTCTCCCTCTCCCACTCTCTCTTGCTCCTATTGCACTCTCTGCTTTTGTATGGCTGCCCGAGTCTAGATAAATCTAATTTTTTTACCCTCTGCTAATAAGGAATGTACTAATGTAATGGAGAAAAGAAAACAACATATTAAATTACAATTACAACAATCAAAACTATGCTGACAGACAGAGACAGCAAAGTCTGCTGAAGAGAGTAAATATTGGCAGATCATTGGATCAGGCACACACACACATAGAATCAAATGCAATGCTAGCTTATAAGAGCTTGCTCTTTGTTCGCGCTCTTTGTGTGTGTGCGTATGTGTGTGTGTGTGGAGCTTGAGGGATAAGCGACTACAACAACAACAAGTACCAATGGTAAGCGAATAACATCCACCAGATACAGTAACAATATAGAGTAGCCAATTTGGCTGCTCTCTCTCTGTGTGGCGGCTCAGTCGTGTTTCACTGTTCGAGGCAAGCAGACGTGTTTGGCCAGTCGTTTCGCGCATCACATCGCATTGCAATATTTTTGTAAATTTTAATAGGTATATGAGCGCGTGTGTCTGAGTGTGTGTGTACGTGTTTGTGTGTGTGAGTGATTTGCGGTCTGTGCTGTGTTTGAAATTCAAATTCGAAATTAATCGAATTAAATATTGCAAAAATAGTCAACAATTTGCTGAATTCGTATGTTAAACGAGCGGAACCAACAACAACAACGACAACAAAATTAACCTATGCTGTCTGTGTGCGTGTGCCTGTGCATGTGCATGTGTGTGTGTGTGTGTAGGTGGATTTGTATGTAATTCATAAGTAAATTGCAAAATGCGAATAGAATTCTCTTGTTCTCGGAAGTCGCCGTCTGTTTTTGTCATCGTCTCAAAAGCCGCCGACGTCGTCGTTGCTGCCACCGTCAACGTCGCCGCCGCTGCCGCTGCCGCCGCTACGTCTGTCATTACAAACATCAGCCCCGCAGTTGGGCTCGTCGGCTATCTCGCTCTGGCACACACACGTATATGCGCTCAGCATATTTGCTATATTTAGCAACATTTCCAATTGGAAGATTTCTGATTTGACCTTTTGGCAGTAAAAGCTTTTAACTGTAATTATTATGCGTAAGAAAAACAAACCAAATGCTGATGCTAAGTGAGCGTGTGTGTGTGGGTTGGAGTGTGAGTGTGTGTGTGAGTGTGTGCGTCTGCATATGAAAAAATCGATGCCAGACTCCCTGCGACAACGACGACGACGACGCTAGGCAACTTCATTCAGTAAAGCAAAAGGCAAGAGGCAAAGGCAGCGACGCCAGCGTCGCCGCAGTATATTTTACAGTTAGACAAAGTTGGAGCTTTGCGCCGTCTGTCTATGTGTGCGTGAGTGAGTGAGTGTAGGTGGAGGTGGAGGTGGAGGTGGGCTGGCTGCAGCTGAAGTTGGAAATTCGAATTGGAACTCTGGCTTCATGGACAGCTACCGATAAGAGCGGAAATGAAATTTGAAACTTAAATATTGCAAACTTTTCTATTATTTTTAACCATATTATGCTTGCTGTTGTTGTTGTTGTTGTTGGCTTTTATGTACTTTGTTGCTGCATCCGTTGGAAATGCGTTTTTGGGGCAGCCAACGCAAAAGTTTTTTCTATTTTTGCGCAAAGACAAAAGCAACGTGCGTGCCTGTATGTGTGTGTGTGTACGTATGTGTGTGTGTGAGTTGTTTATGTATAGCGGAATATAAAATATCTTTTATATGTATGTGTTGCAGTGGGCGAGCAGGCAGGCAGCCAGTCAGCCAGGCTAATCTGTCGCTATGTACGTGCGTGCGTGTGTGTGTGTGTGTGAGTATGTGTGTGAGCGAGTGTGAGTGCGCCTGAGCTCCACATATATATATACATATATATAAAACTCCTCTCTACAAAGTGTATAGAAAATATGAATGAAGATAGGAAACGCAACGCAAAGGAGTTAAGAGTAAATTGTGGGCAATGAGTGAAGGAATAGGAAAGGGGAAGGGGAAGGGGAAGGTACAAAAATCTTTGCAGGAAACAAGGAACGAAAATAGTTTTCCTACACACACAGTCAGTTTTCCACAATTTTTCACACCTCCTTTGACTCCATTGTGGGGGTAAAGACACTACGTGAAAAATCAATGCAAAAAATTTGTTGTTTAGTTCAAACGAAACAAAATTTTAATTGGCTTTTGGCAACGTCTTTCGAAAGTTGGGAAAGTTTGATAAGAAATTGAAAATTGAAACCGTGCATATATTTAGTTTGTGGGAATTTTTCGAAAGTGTTTTGTGGCTGGATTTTCAATGAAGCTAGCAAAGTTTACTCTATTCCACAGTGAAATCTCTCTTGAGTGGATATCAATTAGTCCTTTGCTTTGCAGATGTCTGCCTGAAGGAGTTTCTAATGAAATTTTAACATATCGAAATGAAATCATTATGTGAGCAAATATCTTTATATATGTACTATGAAATATATATTTGAGTTTTCATTATTATTCAATTTATCTTAGAAATCGTTAAAAGTTCATTAGCAGCTTTTTTTTTTGTCTAATTTATAGAGCTTGAAAAGATATTTAGTTATATCTCCACTAAGACATTATTATTATTAGCTAAAATACCTTTTTCAAAATATATATGAATATATATTTGATATAACTTATATGATATTTTTATATTAATATACACAGAGTCTTTAAGGACTAATCTGTTTTCAACATACAATATTTCTTAAAAAATATATATAATATTTCACTACAAAACTTCTATTTGACTTCTATTTTTAAAGTTTGCTTTAAACAACTATGCTAATTACCCAAGTATCTAATTTTCGCTCATTACGGAACTTTCTCAAAAGTAAAATTATTATCTCTGTTCTTAATAAGCTTTCGTGTCTTTTAAAAAAAATATGTTTAGAGAACTAAAATTATACTATATTTTCATGGTAATTTTTTTTTTTTTACTCAATATAAATTTTATATTTATATTATAAATCTATTCGAAAAATTGAAAGCTTCTTATATATTTGACATATGATTATTGATTATTTAAAAATGGTTTTTATATATATTTATATAAATATTGTTTACTTTTTAAAGTTTTTATGTAAACTATTAAAAAAAATATAAATTTTTCAATTGCTTCAGATTAATGTCCAACTCTTAGCAGCTTTTACTGTAGATTGAAAATAAAAATTTGCCTAACTTAATAAAAACTCTTAATTGAAATTTTAATGGAAATTATTATATAGTTATTAGGAAACTGTTTTAATAAAAAAGCTGTTCTTTTTAAAGAGTTTCTACAGTAATTTAATTTCAAATAAAATTAAAAAAACAATTTAGAAATCCAAAAAGAATTTTTTTATGCTGTTTTCAGACTTTGCGCCAAGCATTTTTACTGTACATTAAAAACAAAATTTATAAAGAAATAATAATAATAAAAACAATTAAAAGCAAAAAATATTTTTAAAATAATATAATAAAAAACTATTGTATAACTTTTACTTTGTGATTGGATTTGCGAAAGAAAATCTTTTTAAAAAAAAGTTATATTATTCAATATTATACTATTCCTTTATTTAAAATGTAAAAATTATTCAATATATGAATATTATTCAATGCATTAATATTATTCAATATAAGAATATTATTCAATATACAATGTAGAAATATTATATTACTTTAAAAAAACTTTCTGAATTTCGATCTATTGAGTTTTATTGCGAAATAAAGTCAACAAATCTTCTAACAATTTTATATAAACTGAAAATTTCAAATTGAAACAGAAACCTTTAATATTTTATTGCTGCTGTTCACTCTAAGCAGCTATCACTGCTGACATATTAGAAATACTTCAAGTCCTCGCACACAATTGACGTTGATTAAAATGCCTTTTATGGCTTAGAACTCGAGACCCCAACCACAAACACACTCAATTATCCAATTAAATAAGTGATTTATTCAGGCGCATCAAACTAATATCCGTTCGCTCGTCGAGAGCTCTAAACAAAATCTAATTGCATGTTACGCAAATCGATGAGATTCGATATTAAATATTTATTGAACTTTCGCAGAGCTGAGCAAACAAACACGAACAACTTAAGCCGCTTACGGCGAGCTACGGCAACATTTACAACATTTTGATTATTAAAGTAACAGAAAATACAGCAAATACAAACAACAAAAAAAGTAATTTTCCCACCCGCTTTAATCATGTCATCTCTCTCTCTCTTTCTTTCTCTTTTTCTTTTTCTCGCAGCATTTGAATGACGAATTTAATGAGCTGAAAAAAACGCCAATCACTTTCACACATTGCATAGATGAAAATTGAAACAGCCGACAACAAAGACGAGCAGCGGCTGTCGACGCCGACGTCGACTGAGGCAGCGACAGCGACAGAGACAGCAGCGACTGTGGGCGCATTGATTACATTTTCATAATCAACAAAATACAAGAAAAGCAGCAGCAAAAAACCAAAAAAAAAAAAAACTAACAAAAAAGTAAAAAAAAAAAAAACGAAAAAAGTTGCAGTTGGTTTCAATGAAAATCGCATAATGGAGACAACACCTGAATCGTGTGGCACAGCACGCGATTCTGTGGAGGCGTTGGAACTGGAGGCGGATACAGCGGAGACAGAGGCAGAGCCAGAGGCAGAGGCAGAGACAGCGGCAGAGGCAGAGGCAGCAACAGAGGCAACGTCAGCTGAGGCAGCGACAGTGACTGCGATTGCAGCTAACAACAACATGTCCGAGTTAGAGCCCGCAGCTCTGGATGCTTTGGATGGGGACAACGACCAACAAAAGCAAAAGTATGTCGCAAGCTCTAAATGAAATTAAAATCAAATTGTGAACAAGATACACAGGGGCCGAAAGAGAGGCAGAGGTAGAGCAAGAGTGAGAGTGGGAGAGAGATAGAGTGCGACAGAGTTGATGACTCTTTGCAACAGAGTCAGGCCGACAGACACGACGCGTAGCCTAATTACATTTTCATTTCGATTTTAGCAACGATTCGCTGCAGCCGCACTCACTGGAGCCCATCTCCATGGACGATATACCGGAGCCCATCAAAGTGCTGGATGATATCATATCGGAGTTCGAGGAGGCGACCACCAAGCCGGCGGCACTGCACTGCAATAGCGGCGAGAATCAATCGGAAGACGATGGCTACATGAGTCTGAGTCGCAAAAAGTGAGTTACATATTACTAAAAATATATCAGTTACTTATAGTTCCTATTTTAGTTTAGTCTTATATTATCTACTTTAATTTTATTTATAGTTAATATAACAGTTAATAAGTTTCTTTTTCAGTTTAGTCGTATATCATATATTTTAACTTTTTTTTATGTTTAGTATAGAAATGTTATTTAAGTGGCTAAGGAAATTTAAACTGTCATATTCTGATTTCTGTGCTTAGCCCTTTTTAACTCAATTTCTGAGTTTACTTTAGTTCTAAATGTAAATAGAACAAAAGAGATCTTCAAATCCTTACATCCTTACTTTATAGCAGATATATATTGAATCAATTTATAAAAGAATTTTAAAACTTGAAAGAAAATGTAGTTTACGAACTATGGGTTATATTAAGAAGAAATTTAAACTATCCTATTCAGATTTCTGTACTTAGTCCTAAATTGTTAAATCAATTTCTGAGTTTACTTTAATTCTAAATGTAAATAGAACAAAAGAGATCTTCAAATTCTTACATCCTTACTTTATAGCAGATATATATTGAATAAATTTCGAAAAGAATTTTAAAACTTGAAAAAAAATTTAGCCTTTGAACTATAAAGAATCCAAAGAATAAACTACAAATATATTGATCTTGATCTTAAAAATATATTGATCTAAAATTGTTAAAAGTTTTTAAAGAAATATGTATAATTATTATTAAATTTAAAGAAAAAAAAAACACATAATTTGGTTAGGAAAATTGTATTTTCTATTTTTCAATTGCAAGTTCTGTTTTATTTATATCTTTCAAAGTTTATAAAAACTAGTAAAAGGATTCTTTATAAATCTCAGACACGTTGGAGTGCTAAAGCTTTTTTAGTTTGAGAAACAGAAAGACGATATTTTCACAAGAAATTTCGAAACCAGTCATAAATACTAAATATTAAATCAAATATTTAAACAAGCTCAAATAGGATATACCATAATATTTCTAGGTCTTAGATCATCATTCACTGAACTAGAGATCTAGTTCCAAGACTATAAAATATATTGGTCCTTCTACAAAACTGCAGAAGATATAGTTTTTTCCACAAACATTTACCACTTTCCCATATATCTACTACATAACCACTGGTCTTGAGTATACATACATATATTATATGAAGTTTATAGCACTTAAAGCGTTTATACCTTACTATATATACTATAGATTATATAATATAATATAATATAATATAATATAATATAATATATATAATATAATATAATATTATATAGCACTTTCCGATTTCCCACACCTCTAGTGGGTCTATCGATAAAATCCTTTATAAAACGATACGATTTCCCATACTTCAAATGGGCCTATCGGTAAGGCCTTATAAAATGATATGTACTTCAAATTTTAACTCATAATTCTGTGAAAATCAATGTAATTTATAATTAAGTTACAATTCAATTTCAATTTCAATTGAATTAATTAGCATATATCTTCTACCCATTCCATTAAAATATTCCCTAATAAACTGCAATATTTATGCTCAAAAATGTTTTTTCTTTTTGTATTTTTACAGCATGTCTAAAAAGGACTCGGAGGATGTGCCACAAACACCCAGCACGGATACCGTGCCCGAGGGCAGTTTCAACGAGGTTGACGGCACCGCCGAGAATCTAACCAAATTATCTGAGGCGGAGCACAGCAGCCAGGAAGCGACAACGCCGCTCATACAGACAACGCTGGTGAGCAGAGAGACAGAGACAGAGACAGATATATATATATATAATTATATATATATGTATATATACCTGATAAGTCAATTAATTAATGCCACTCTCTCTTTGCCTTTTAGCCCAAGGCACGTAGCGCCAATTCGACGCCAGCCACCAGCTCCAACTACTCGAGTCTGCCCTGTTGCGGAGCACGTGCCTCCAATTTGGCGGCCACCTCCACGTGCAGCTCGTCGAACGGTCTGGAGGCAGCTGCCACACGCACCGGCAGCTGCAATGGGGAACGCAATGTGCTGGGCATCGATATCAGTGCCGTGCACAATGCGGTGCTGCGTGGTAATCTGGCCAAGCTGCCGGAGCCGATGCTGAACGAACATCCGGTGACCATCTATCCGGGTCCGTCGGCCAAGGCCAGTGGCGAGGTTGGGGGGCGTGGCAAGCGCATGGTGGAGAAACACAAGGCCGTCTGTCACATGCTCAATCCACATTCCATTAGCTCCAGCTCGTCATCGGGCTCCTCGGGCTCCCAGCATACGTCCAGCGGTGAAGCGTCGCCAGCGGCATCCAATATGAATGTGGCCACAGCCAAGCAGCAGCAGCAGCCACAGCAGCAGCAACAGCAGCTGCTGCATCAGCAATTGGATGACTATTCCGAGGACTCGCTGGACGAGTCAACCATCTCCACAGATCTGACGCCCGTCAAGCAGAATGGCGTCGCCTGGGAGATACACTTCAAGAGCAATAAGAAGAAGTCGAGCAGTGCCAAGAAAAGCAGCTCAACAGCGGCCAAGAAGGTAAGTAAACTGCATTTGCAGAGATATCAATCCATTAATCTCTAATCTCCCAATCTCTCCAGCAACAGCATAAGGACAACAATCTGTCCGATTTCAACAAGAGTTTCGCCTACAACGACCAGAGCATGCTGGGCAAGGGCACCTTTGTCATACGCCGCTCCACGGCCAAGAAGCCGCCCCGTGCAGCGGACATCTTTAGCATACCGAAGCCACCGCGCAATTGCCACGGCGCCGGCGCCATTAGCAACGATTTCTATACGAGCGACAGCGAGCCAAGTGAATCGACATCGTTGCCACCGCCGCCGCCGCCGCCGGCGCCCACCGAAGCCAATTTCGTCTACAAGGAGTGCGAGGCGGCGGCGGCACAAACGCGTCGCGGCTTGGAAATGGCAGCGGCGCACAGAGCTGCGCTCTCCCTGGACATTGCCGAGGCCACCGAGCATCTGATCATCAACAAGCCGCTCAAGAGCAAGACGGCCATGCTGACGGAGAAGCGGCTGAGCGCCGAGTCCATGCCGGACAACACCTCCAGCAGCGAGGAGTTCGACGAGGCGCGTCTCAATGGCAACGGCTACGATCTGTTTGGCTACAATGGCAACGGTAAGGGTATTCGCAAGTCGAGCAGATCGAACTGGAGAACTATTTATTTATTATATCTGTTACAATTATACTTTAAACCCATTGAAAATGGGAAAGCAAGGTATAATGGTTTTGTTAGAAAGTATGTTCATATAATATATTCTATGTGAAGTATAGTATATATTCTTGATCAGGGCGACGAGTTGAGTCGATTTAGCACGGACGGACTTCTGTCCGTATGTGTGAACCCGTCGGTCTCAGAAACTGTAAGAGCTAGAGACTTAAATTTTTTTGTATGTCGATAACTTTTACTTTTTTAATGTTATTAATTAAAAACGTAAACAAAACTCAGTTTTTCTTGAGTCTAACGTATATTTTATGCAATTTGAATTTTTAATATATTTTATCCCATTTTAATTATTTAATATATATATATATTTTTTTTTATTATATATAATTTAAAAAAAAATTTTTTTTATATATTTTATTTTATTTTATTTTTATTTTTTTTATATTTATTTATTTTTTTTTATTCCCGTCTTTTATCCAACTTTTATGATTTTCTTATTTATTCTATTATTTTATATCTTTTTTATTTTTTGTTCATTTTTTATTTATTTCTTATTTTTATCATTCTGTATTTATTTTTATTTTATTAATTTTTTATTTATTTATTTTGTTTTTATTAATTTTTATTTATTAATTATGTTATTCATTCTTTAACCATTCCATTTATGTTACTTTTTTATTTATTTATTTTTTTTTGTATTGTTTTTTTATTTTATTCATTTTTTATTTAATATTTATTTTATTCATTCTTTTTTATTCATTTTTTATTATTATTCATTCTTTAACCATTCAATTTATGTTATTTTTTTATTTATTTTGTATTGTTTTCTTATTTTATTCATTTTTTATTTAATAATTATTTTATTCATTCTTTGTTCATTAAATTCATTTTATTTTTTCTATTATTATTATTATTATTATTTCTTTATTTATTTATTATTCAATTTTTATTCATTTATTATTTTATTCATTTTTGATTTATTTATTATTGTATTCCGTCCCTAAATCAAATCCTAAATTTGACTTCCTTTTTAAAGCGTAAACTGTACTCCGTAAGAGCCAGAGATTTCTATAGACTTTAGATCGTAACTCTCACGCGCTCTACTCTAAATTAGAGTCTCTAATATTTCTCCTTCTCTTCCTATTTTCCTACAGAGCGCGTTTCGACAGCGACCACGCCTCACACAGATCTAGCGCCCACCCTGGAGGAGGATGAGGAGTCTGACTTTAGCTACGGCTGTGCCCCACTCAAGCAGATCGAGCACAACATAAGCGCGCTGCTCCGCGGCGATATTCCGCTGCCTGGCCAGCTTCAGATACAATCGAATGGCTGCACTGCAGCGCCAGGCGGAGCAGCTGCTACAGCTGCTAGTGGTGCTGGTGCTGGTGCAGCTGCTGCTGCTGCTGCTGCTGCCGCCGCCGCCGCTGCTGCTGCGGAGCTGCATGCCAAACGTGTGCTCGAGTTCCGTCCGGGCGTGCACAAGTCGGAGAGCGCGAAAGAGATGCTGCTATCGCAAAGCATCGGCTTTGGTCCGTTGCCGCCGTCGCCGCCCAGCTCCAATCCGGACATGTTCGACTATGATGCACCGTTGCCGCCTTCGCCTGTGGAGCCACGCAAACCACTCGAACTGCCCGCAGCTGCGGTGCTGCCAACCACTGCCGCTAGTGGCAATCGTGGCACCACCGTGGTCGAGGTACATGCCACCGCCTCGGGCGCTGCGGTTCACAGCAGCAACAGTCATATGCGACGCAGTCGCGACAATGTGGCCGCAGTGCGTCATTTCACGGATGAGCTGCCCGCACCGCCAGCACCGGCCCATCAAACGAACAGCTTTGTTGACGGCTTACCAGGTCCGCCATTGGCCCCCGCTGTGCCGCCCCATCGGGCCGGACATTCGTTGAACACAATGAAATCGTGGAGCATTGATTCACAATATCGCAAGCGTTCACCCAAATTGTTTGGCTATAGCAGCGGCAGTGGCATCACCACGCCCACTGGACTGGGCGGCATGCCGCCGCTGCCCCAGCCACCGATGGGCACCATCGGCTCCTGTGATGGCGGCTCGGTGGCCGGCACGGGCTCCTATCAACGGCGCTATATCAACTATGGCACCAAGCGCAGCCTGAAGCAATCGCCACGCGAAGAGCATCGCCTGCAAACCTCATGTAGTCTTCCTGAAACGCCAATCTTTGCCAGAGGGTGAGTAGCTCAGATATATTGTAAATCTAGATAGCAATCATACCCTGAGCCCATTAAAAATGGGAAATGATTTTGTGAGAATGTATGTAACAGACAGAAGGAGGCGTGGCAGATTCCATAAAGTATATATATTTTTGATTAGACGACGATTAGCTGAGTCGATCTAGTCATGGCTGTCTCTCCGTCCGTATGCTTGAACGCGTCGGTCTGAGAAACTATAAGAACAAGAAATTTTTTGTAATACCTTTACTTTAAATTTTAGATCCCGAAAGGCACGCGCAGATCTAGTTTGTTTTAAAAAATCCGTTACTATTCCCGTTTTAATGTTATCAATGAAAAACTTTATCAAAATTCAGCTTTAAAATTACAGCTATAATTATGTATCTCGCACATCTTTAGAGCTAGAGTCTCCAAATTTTGCCTATAGATTCGTGTGTATTATATACAATTTTGGTTTTTTTTATATTTTGCACACCGGCTCCAAATTTTACAAAATTCTATAATTTGAAGTTCAGTTACAAATATATCCCATAGTTATAAGAGTGTGAATTTGTTCTAAATTGGCAAATTTTTAATAGTATATGTAGATTATATGCTGAACATTTCATTAAAATCTATTAAGTAAGACAGAAGTTATGAAGCAAAACGTTTGGCCAATTAGCCAATTAGTGGCAGTCAGCGCCAAGCGTTTTTCCTGTACATGTGCACACATACATTCAAATGCGTGACATCTGGTCTATTTTAAGAATTTAAATTGCGATTCAATTTAGTTTAGATTTAGATTAGAAGTAGTTTCGGCTTTGCAACAAATTGCTTGAGCATTGAGATGGCGGTGTTGGTAGAGGCGATGCTCGTCGTCCTAGAATTGTGGGTTAAAAACTCTTCAATTTTAAGAATGTCGAAGAAAAACTTTTTTAGTAAACACATAACCCATATTTGGGTTTCAAGGTATCTCCTAGTCGAGCAACTAAAGCATTCTAGCTTCTTTTCTTTATTGATATTTTTCTTCTACTTTTCATCCTAGCTGTGACATACCACGTACGCCATATCGTCGCCAAAACGATCCCATACCTGTGAGTGGATCCCGCACAGCGCCACGTTCCAGCACATCGAACAGCATCAATATGGGCAACTCCATCCTGGGCATAGGCGGTAAGTCGATCAAGATAGATGACAGCTAGCATCTTCTCATGACCACTTCTTTCTCCTCCTTTAGCTGGCGCCTATGGCACCGCCCAGATCTGTCGACAGCGTTCGATCAATCATGCCTTAGCCTCCAATGAAATGCTGCGCATGACTGGCGCCCCAGCACGCGGCTGGTATCCCAAGCAGCGCAACATGAGGCCCGCCTCCACGGAGAACATCGATCGTCTGGCCTCGGTGCGCGTCTGGGACAATCCGGCTGGCATGTCGGGCACGGGCCAATCACGCAAGCCGCTCACCCTGCCGCCCAATCTGACGCCCTCCTTCTTGAACAAGTCGCCGCGCGAAGCGCTGCGTCGTGTCACCAGCTTGCTCATCACCAAGAAGAGTAAGTTTATAACTAACTGCAAATGGCATTGACTTACTCACTCTCTCTCCCTCTCTCTCTCTCTCTGTCTTTGCTAGAGCATAATAAGGAGCGCAAGCACAAGGCGTACAGTGATCTGCCCATGGATGACAGCAATAGCAAGCATGCCTATGAATTTGAAACTGGTAAGGGAAGCTCTGAGAATCTCAAGAGATCTACTCAATTGAGCCAAGGCAGACTATAAGAAGCTTAAGCTTCTTTGGTGACATAGAGCTTAACTTAAGAACCAAATCAATACTGCTGTTAGCTTAAAAAGTTCTCTTTAGGTTCTATAATAATTAAGCAGACTAATTAAGCAGGTTTTTTCGTAGAACTGTTTTTCTTTAGCTCTCCATATATATAGGATATATATAGGATATAGATCGAACCAAATGTCATAGTAAACATTCTATCTAAGTCTTATAATAACTAAGCCTAGAACTTTGCTATAACTTTCTAAGAGTATGATAATTGTTCTCATATCATTTTCCATATGAGTCAAAATCAAAAAATCACAATTTCTTATACTATAATTTGAATGACTTAAAAATTCAATTCAATTCTTTAAACAAAATTTTAAATAACTAAATAGCTCCTTTTAATTTAAGTTACTATAGTGTAAGGGACTTAAAAACTCAAGACAATTCTATAAAAAATTGTAAGTAATTAAACAAATCCCTTCTAATTTTTAATACTATAATTTAAGAGGAATTTCATTGTAAACCTTTCAAATTGTTGGCTCATGATTGATCTAATTGGAAATCTAATCTAATCGGGGCTGTTTGGAATGAAAGTAAAATCATTGAATGATTGAAACTACTTAACAATAGATCCTGCGAAATTAAAATTATAATTATCAGTTTATAATATAAATTAATTATATTATAAATTAATTAATAAAAATTTTATATAGATTAGACTAAAAATATAATATGATAAGCTGACAATATTATATAAAATATAATATAGTCTATATTATTAAAAGTTTCTCTCTCTCTTTTGCCCCTAGGTTCCACAAAGCGCAAGGAGAGCAGCAGTCGCAGCAAGGACACTGCCGCCGCTGCCGCTGCTGGGGTTGCTGCCACGCCCAAGGCCAAAAAGAAGGGTCTCTTCAAGACGCTGTGGAAGCGCACGAAAACCGCCTCGCTGGATCAATAGAGCAGCCAAAATAACAACAATAAAATATACATATACCAAACTTGTTTACGAACGAAGCCAAAACACTGCCCCCCACTGCAACCTTCCCCAACTAATCGAAGCTAAACACACACACAGATACATATATGTACTATATGTATATGTTTTTAAAGAACGTTGATAATAACCGCACCTCTATATGAACACTATAAATATATATATATTTATATATATATGTATTATAACCCGAAACTCACCTGCTCAGCCATCAATATATGTATCACAATTCACACGGTTCGAAAGATTTTTCACACACGCTCATTCGTTTGTAAATTGCACTCAATATGCAAAGCAATTGATATATAAATATATATATATAGACATGTACATCTATCATACGTATATATATATATATATATTTATGTATACAACTATATATCGGTCATTAAAAAATGCGTAAAACTGAATAATTCAAAAAAATGCACAAAGCCGTGAATCGTAAAGACTGAAAAAAAGAAAAAAATAAATAATTAATTAAATAAATAAAATGTAAATGAAATGATGAAAACCCAAATTTTTGGAAATGCCACAACAGACCAGATCAGCAGAACAAATACATATATACATATATGTATATATATATATCAGAATATCAGCAATAAAATTGAGTATTGAGAGAGAAGTCTTGCAAAACAATTCCATGGCCGAAACACAATAAAAAAGCACGCAACGATGAGCAAAAATAATAATAAAAAAATTAAAAATTTAACAAAAAAAAAAACCATAATAATTATACAGCACTGAATTTATATAGTATATAAACTCTATATACATAGTTTGGAGTATAACTGAACCGTTTAGGGTTCCACTGGCAGCATAACTTACTTTATATTATGATGTTCGATATATATACTATATACATACGTGAAGCTACTCTTTTTATGGGCTTCCTTTCGGATGCTGGAGCAAATCTCTTCGACTCGAGCTCCAAGCGCAAAATTTTAAAGCTAACCAAAATATCTAACAAAAAAATTTATTTTTTTCGAAATTTTCGAGAGACTAGAGAATAGCAGAAACGCCCTCCAAAATTAAAAAAAAAAAAAAGAAAATCTTTGATAATACAATTTCCACAATTTTTCATAAAAAAAAGTATAAACTTAAAAAATTTAAATACATGAAATGCTCAATAGAACTTTACCAGGCAGCATTTTGCTTTTTGTAATTCCAAAAATAAACTTAATAAAAAAAATCCAATGAATCGCAATGAGAAACAGAAAACAAATAAAAAACTGTAAACGTTTACTAGTCATTAAATATATGAATGAGAGAGTGGGCAAAAAATGATGAAATATATGAAATGTGTATTTTTTATTAACACACTGAGAAGTCAAGTGGCCAAATATAAAATAACAAATAAAATAATAACAAACAGGCGCCCGCCCCGCAGTTAACGAAAGAGAGAAAAAGAGAGAGAGAGCCAGTTGAAAGTATTATTAACGAATTATTATATATTATGCTATAGCAAGTTGGTATTTATTATAATTAATTATATTGTATGTACAATTATTTGTATTAATATTATTGAATATATTTTTTAGAAAAGTAGTGTGAAAATTAAAAAAAAAATGATAATAAAAAAAACTAACAAAGAAAATAAAAAATAAGTACTTAAAAAAAACAAGAAAGTAAAACTGGCAAGTTGGGTACTTTATATATATTGATCCATCAAAAATCGAAATTGAAGTTGATAATTATAGCAAGCTGAAGCACTAAAAATTCCTTTTTGTTTCTTTTTAGACCTTTTCTTTTCTTATAGACCTTCCAACACATCCTACATTTGAGCAACATTTCTAAAGCACTAACTAAAAATCTAAAAAAAAATAAAATCTATATACAACGTTCATACTCCTACTGCTTGAAGGAAACACACATACATATAAAGAAAATATATATAGAAAAAGAAAAACATATAATAATAATAATGACAAATTACAATAACAATTCACACACACACACACACATATGAGTAAAAGAGCTATGAAAACAGTTAAGCACAGACAGAACAAAGCAAATGATATAATTTTTTAGCAAGAACAAATGAATTTTTAAAAAATAGATATATATATATTATTTATATATATATAACAAAATTAATTTATGAAATGAAATGAAATAAAAATAGCATTGAAAATTTTGAAAAATATTAAACGAATTTGTTGTTTCAATGAGAAAGTTCGAGTTCAAATTTGAAATGGTAAGTGAAAGTTAATTAAAATTTTTAAAAATGATAGATAAATTTAATATTAATATTATATTAGAGATATAATATTAACAATGGAAATTAGAAATTCAATAAAAAAAAACAAGAAACACAATATTTTGTTTTTGTTTATTACACATATTTACAACAAGCACGACAAAAACTTAAATACGAAAATTAAAATTAAAATAAAAAGAAATAAAAATAAAAAAAAATACAAAGTATGACATAAAATTATGAGTTACAGAGAAAGCTAACAGAATTACAAAGCAATATTGAGATAAATGAACAGTAAATTTTAATCGGATTTTATAAATTTGAATATTGATAACATATAAATTGCATGCGGTCCACTGTGCAACATGGCATAATTAGCCAAAATCGACATTTTCTTCTTGACGAACATTTACATGTAAACATATGTTACACACATACCCACACACACACACACACACACATAACCCACACAAGTTTTTATGTGGCTCTAGCAATAGAACCAATAATCAAGGAGATGCTGGCCAATAAGGTGATGGCAGAGCATGATGCAGTCAATGCAAATAACACGATTAACAGATCAAATCTATTGCAACGTTATTATACCACCTGGATGGAATATAGCCAGGGCATCTTCATATCTGCAACTTCATTAAACAAGTAAATAGCTAGTTACACCAATTCATTGAACATTAAATAAAGAAACTGTTTATGGCTTAGTAGCTACATAGTGATGGATATATAGATATAGAAATATATATATGTATATATATTATATATATGTAAGACATTTAACGATTCATGAAATTAACTAAAGATGGCATTGAAAGTTTAAAAGGAAAATGTTGTTTCATTGACAAAACTGGAGTTTGATATGGTAGGTGAAAGCTAAACCTTAATTTAAAAGCAAGAACATACCATTTAGAGCAATATATTAACGTATTAACGCTAGTTTAGTTGCTAATGTAACAGCAAATTTATAAATAAAAATCGTAAATACAATTTTCTTTTGTTTATTACACATTTGCTCGCAATTTAGTTCGTGTGTGTGTACCAGATAAATATACATTTATGTGAAGGAAAGAAAATATATTGAAAGTTTTGAAAACAACACACGCGCCAAAAACGAAATAATTATTACAAAACTAAATAAACTAACTAAAAGTATCAGTGATGCGCACATTTTATACGCCTTCTTCATTTTTTTTTTTTGTTTTGTAGGTAGGGATTGTAAAAAAAAAGAAACGAAAAATAAGCCAACAAATATTTGCATTACCTTAAGGATATCAATTGAATTGTTTAGTCCTGCAGTCCTGCAGGCCTTAAGAGATATTATAGTTGCAATTGTAGCTGCCGTAATGCATGTCATGAATTTTAAAAAGATTTAACAAAATATGCCTCGGTATAATGCATTACAAGGTATTACAATTATTCATATGTGGTTTGGTTTGTGGTGCATTGTGAATTCAATTAGTGAAGGATTTTATTTGTTTTTTTTTTTTGTATTTGTATTTGTTTTTTTTTTTTTTTTGTTTGTTTGTTTATTTTGTTTCTTTTTCTTTTCCGCTTGTTTTTTGTTTTGTTTTGTTTTCTTTTGTAATAATCTCTAGTTAGCCGTCCAAGCCATCCACAGTCTAAGCCATATAGCTATACTCGTCACCAGAGTTAGCCGTACGCTCAATATATTGTTTGTCAATTAACGATTCAACGCATTTTTTAATCATTGCGATATTGGGCGTAAAGCTAACCTTCGATAAAGACAGTACCTGTTGATAGAAGCAATATACAATTAGTTTAAATATATATCGCATATAATTAAGATCCGTTGACATACCTCTTGTATCAGAGCGTTGTGCTTCAGGACTTTGCGCGCCTTCATAATACGCACAATGGCAGCCTGCAGAAACAGTTTACGATCCTCATCCACCGAGTTAATCGTATGCTCCACCTAAATAATACAATTGAGAGCATGCATTTAAATAAAACGTTTATCTACAATATTTGTTGACTTCTTTTGCACCGACCTCCTGGGGCGTTTCTTTTTGTAACGCCGAGCTTATCTTAAATTTCGTACGCTTATTGGTATAATCGAAATTCAATTCGATGCGCGTATCACCCGAGAGATTCTCTGAGCTGGCATTCAGCAATTTGGACTCAATCATCGGCTGCATATGCTTCTGAAACGTTTCATCATTTAATTGCAACGTATTCTGGATCTCTCGACAGCTGAGCTTATCGCAGGTCTCGAAAAGCAATATTATCGCCATTTGATACGTCTGCATTGTCACAATGTAGGACTTCTTGAGGTGACTCAGCTTCAGTTCGCCATGGCACATATGATGCAGCCAGGTCAGTTTGCGACCGCTGAATAAATTATGATAGTAATCCTCAAACTAGAAATGATCAAATAATTTTAAATTATTTATTTGATTAATTAATACGATAAAATTCTCAACTCACCATTTTGATGGACTTCTCGAATTCCTGGGGCACCGCAAATGGTATAACCTGCGTCGAGCCCAAGGGCCAAGCGCCCGCCTGCAGCACTTTAATTGACAGATTTATACCTGCAATAATAAATTATAATAAAAATTAAGTTAGTATTAAAATCTATATCTGTTTTAGTATATTTATCATATTAAGCCATATATATAGTAATTTAAATATCTAATTGTATATATTAAACATAATTTTGTAACCAATCTACATTAACAAAATATAATTCTATAGAATAAAACTTGTTTAATAAGATATACAAACTTTAAAAGAATGGAACTAAAATATAGTATTTGCAATATATTAATATAATTAATAATTATTAAATCTATTTCAGCTTTAACTTATTTTCCATACTAGACCATGGATATTGTAATTCATATATTTATATTAAATTATTATTATTAAATTGCTTATATTAAAAATAATTTAGACTAAAATCTGCTTTAAAGAAATTCGAAAAGCTTGTTTAATTAACTAAACAAATTTTTAGTTAAAAATAATTTTTAAAAATTTTACCTCAAATTATTTAATACCTCTAATATTACATTAAAATTTAGGATAATATTAAAATCTATTTCAATTTTTAAATTTTCTTTAAACTAAGTCAAATAAATATTAATTTTAATATCTAATTTAATATCTTAAATATAATTTTAGCTAAAAACTCAAAAAAAAAAAAAAAAAAGAGAAAATATGTTTAAAAAATATACACAAAATCACAAAGAGTTCTAATTTGACTTCGGCCTCTATAATCTATCGATACAAGTTATGATGATGATAATGTAGAAAAACTATAACTACAACTTTATAAATGTCAGTGCCATAAACCTTAAACATATATTTACTCTTCTATAATGTCTAAGCTATCTCCACCTAAGTGTACAAATTGCAATTGAATTGAAACTAAACTTAAAATCTTTTTCAATAATTAATGTGATATATGCTTCATATTTTCTACTATATAATCTAATCCAATATCATGGAAATTCCGCTCACATACCCAGATCAATTTCGTTGTCCTTTAAATGATTATTGAACTTATTGTTCAAATCTGTGGAGACCGAAATGTCCGTGAACATGCGATGCAGTTTATTGGTGAATTCATAGCCGCAAGCTTGCTGCAATATATAAATTAAAGAGTATATATAAATAAATAATAGAAATATATATATTTTGAAGCACACACGCACCTTTAAGCGATTGATCATGCCCTCCTCGGCATCCATACTCTGGCTTTGCTCGTGTATAAGACGCTTTGCTAGCAATCGACTGTAGAACTTTTGATACACATCCTTGTCCTCAATGTATTTGAATATTGTTATATTATTTGTGAGCTTCTGATCGATTTCCGCTTCGCAGGTTTTCGATTTCTTTAACAGTGTATCACAGTATTTGGCCACATACTCAGCGCTGCGACATGGCTGCCGTTCGCTGGGACGTCGATTGATAACGCTGGCGCATGCCTTGTCCAGTGCGCTAAGGAACAGCGAATCGTTCTCAAAGACATCGGCAATTAGCTCCTGATACTTGTGATGCACCTTCAACATATTCTCAACGAAAGCGATGTGTATATTTTCGCCCTTGAGCGCATACACCGTTTCCAGACCCTCGTTTTTGATGTGCTCCAGAAAGGTTTGTATCAGCTCCGCTTTTAGATTATCTGGTATGGGCTTGAGCACAATGTACATATTACGCAAATCCTGACGCCTCTCATCCGACACCATATCACGGCACTCTGAATATATGTAGCCCAAACGATCGTTGATAAATTTCTCTTCGCATTGCTTGCGCAGCTTTGGCAACGACGTTTTATGGAGAAACTTTTCCGCTCGCTTAGTCTCACACTCCAGTATCTTGATGACCTCTTGCATGTACTGTGATACACTGCAACGTTGCAGCAGCTTGTTGGCCTCGATCGTATAGTAAGCGCCGCTCGCCTCCAGCATCGGCCCCTCGAAGTGCTCCTGATACAACTTTAAATTTAATGGATCCATCTTTTGAGTCTTTTCGTTGCACTCCACGTTGTTCACAACGCCATTGATGACCTTTTCGTAGTTCTCCACCTCAACAAAGCTATGTATAACACCATTGATGACCTGTACACGATGCGAATCGAGTGTACCGTTGCTGGCCCGATCCGCTGCAATGCCCTCCAATATGTGACGCACCAGCTCCTCGGCTAGAAACTCGACCATAATCACGCGCCAAATGTTCAAGCCAAGCTCACCAATTTCCATTTGCTCGGCGGCACTGGTCTGATTGCTATACATTGTATCCGTATCCGTGATCTTTTGCTTTTTGATGTGCTGCTGGTTTAAGTAACTGCAAAAAATCGATTACTACATTATATTAAATGCAAATAATTAGTTAACTTACTTGTATAATTTATGTAGATACTTGATGCCCTGGCTATATTCCCTCCAGGTGGTATAATAACGTTGCAATAGATCTGGTCTGCTATTCGTGTTATTTGCATTAGCTGCATCATGCTCTGCCATCACCTTATTGGCCAGCATCTCCTTGACGTGAGACTCAAGGAAATTCTTTGTCTCGCTATAGAGTCGATCAGCCATTGGTTCCGGCTGTGCCACGCACAATGTATAAACATCGCTAGAGGTATAAAAGAGACGTGTGTGTGTAGAATGAGTTTAAATATTGAAAACATGTGCATATACTATGTAAATGTTCGCCAAAATGAAAATGTTTCTCGATTTTGGCAACTCATGCTGCGTAGCACAGTGGAACGCAAGCGATTTATATGTTATCAATATTCATATTTATAAAATTTGATTAAAATTTACTATTCGTTCATTTACTACGAGCTGTTAACCTTTTTAAAATTTATTTTTGTATTTATTTATTCTTTTTATTTATTTTATCTATTATTTATTTATTTATTATTTATTATTTATTTATTTATTATTTATTTATTTATTATTTATTTATTTATTATTTATTTATTTATTTATTTATTTTTTTAATTTATTTATTTATTTTTTTTAATTTATTTATTTATTTTTTATTTAATTTATTTATTTATTTATTTTTTTATTTAATTTATCTATTATTATTTTTATTTATTTACTTTAATTTTTTTTGTGAATTAAAATTTATGTAGTACTTGTCAAGTTTTTATTTCTGCATGCCCATTGTAGGTTGTTCCACTGTGCGATATACAGGAGCAAATACTCACGAAAAGCTTGCATTCCAGACTTTGCGGTCAACTGCGCGCAATGTTATCACCGATTCGACCGTGCGACTCAACGGATTCCAGATCTCACCAAATTCCACTCTTTTTGGTTTGAGCGACATCTCGGACATCTTGATGTGTGTGTGTGTGTGTATGTGTGTGTGTGTGTGTGGGAGGTTGTGGATTATTTGCTGAACTGTTTTTGTGTTGGTTTGGTAAGTGGAGGACAAAAGGATAAGCACAATATTATTAAAACCACAATATATGAAAATAAACAAGAAATTGTCACAAGCGAATACAACTTGAAGTTGCTTTTAAACGCGCATTTTGTTATAAATAAAGTACAATTGCGTCGCCCCTCGTACGTTGCTGCCACCAGGCATAATCAGCAGAGCCCCAGGCCAAAAAAAAAAGAGAAATATATGTGGGCAACAACGACAACGGCGACGACGACGTCGACAGCCTCGAGGTGCAGCATTGAATGCACTTGGCCCCAAAATAACGGCACTTGCTGTGCACTGCGACGGCAACGTATTGTACACTTACGCGCTTCTTAATTACACTATGTACTAATTATTTATGCGTAAAATTTAGGTTTTTTGCACTTTTTTTACAATCCAAAATGAACTCTTATGTTACGGCGACAAGGTTGCCAGTCCATTTCGACAATGATAGTGCTTCTATGCAACCCTGTAACAGCGTAGTGCGATAACGATAGCCATACTCGGCACTGTTGTTCATTCCAAATGGGTTAACATCAAATATCGAGTTAGCTACGATTGCGTGATAGTAGTTTATGCAAAGCGGTCTGTTAAGTTAACAGTGTGACGTCAATTTTACAGAAATAGATGCTCCTGCGTTGATTTTTGTATGAATGAAGCAATTTTAGCACTGTTATTTATCTTAAAATCAGCAGGCAAAATAAAATGTGCAGAGCGGCTAGCTAAAAAGTTTATATAGATTCATAAATCGGACAATACAAAGAGTTTTTCATTAAATACTTTTTTTATTTGGAAAATATAAAAGATAAATAACTATTTTGATGTAGCTCACTTTTAAAGTTGGCTACAAAAAACTTTATTTTAATTGCTTAGGAGCAATTTCAAGTCGGATAACAGAACACAAGCCGAAAATCTAACGTTAGCTGTTAGCTAAAATTAAAAATGAACGGAACTACTCTTTGAGTAACCTACTGAATCTTTTTAAAGTGACCTACTGTCGTTTAACAGTGACTCCAGCCACCTGCAGTTAACATTAGTTCTAACATGTTGGTGCCCGCGTAATTTAAAATGCTGTTGCAGTAAATGCAACATTTTGTTGTTGTATATATTTATGTAGATTTATTAGGCTTTTTCTATAATTTTCTAAATCTTTGTTTTGTTTTTTCTTTGTCATTGAAACTATAAAAAAGTGCAATTTTAGATTTATTGTTAATAGCTTAAAACACAACACCTAAACATATACTAAAGGATTTTCTTTTTTATTAATTTTGCTAGTTAATAAATCCCAAATATTTAATAAAAAAAAAAATATAATTTAGATGTTTTTAGGGATTTAGGGTTGATAGTTAAACAATCATCGTCATGCTTTTAACTTACATATTTTTCGTTGATTGTCATGCTTTAAGCCATTAATAACAAAACAATTAAGGTAAGGCTAACAAAATCAATGGATAAAAATGCTTATAAAATGGATTTGCCATTCGTTTGTTTTTTTTTTTTTTTGTTTTTTTTTTTAAATATATTGATGTAATTTTCATTGAGTTTATTTTGCTATGTAAGTTCGTTCGTTCGTAGTTTGTTTCTTGACTAATTCGTTGAAGTTCTCTAGTAAACATGCGACGCTTTCTCTATGTATATATGCTAATGTATATGTAGAACTATATATATGCATATGTATATGTTATTATGTATCTATGTTTCCATAAGAATAGTCTATATTCTGTTATTTTGCTTGTTTTATGTAATATGCATGCCAAATTCTTCAAATTAATTGCCTACTATTGCTCATCCACTAGTTTGGGGCATTATTTAATGCTATATATTAACTAATAGTTTATAATTATTTAGCATAAGTATAGTACATACAATTTGTTTAACTGTTTCGTTTTTGGACTTGCTTGTGGGTTGCATTGTTGTTTTTTTTTTTTTTATTCTTGTTCTTGTCGTGTGGTGGGATACGGATTCTCAATTTAAATATCTCGACTTAGTCTACACATTTGCATTATTTATGTTTTTGCCTTTGCTGTTATTTGTTGTTAATTTATAGTTACATTTCAAGCACATTCACATTAAGAAAGACTTTGTTTTCTTTTTGCGACAATTGATGCAAGTAGTTGTAATAGTATATATATATGTATATATGTATGTATAATTTAATTTAAGTCCCTAACACTAGAGTTTATAAATTGATGTTTTAGATTCTTTATATTGTTGAACTACACATCGACTAATGTTGTTAAGCAAATAATTTTTTATGTTACAGTTTTTGTTTTTGTTGTTGGTTGTTTTTTGTTCTATATAATTTGTAAATGAAATAACAATTTGTTTAAAACAAAACACTCACAATAAATTTAAATACTTAAGTTATAGTTATAAATGTTTAAGGTACACAGTTTACAAACTTTTCAAAAGCGAAGACCAGTTACAACTAAAGAGTATAAATTTTCTTATGCTTCTTTTCATTTTTTGTTTCATTTTTTGTTTTTTGTTTGTTTTAAAGTTGTTCACGTAGCAGAGAATATCACACGAATATAGGCAAACCAAATGTAGCAAGTATAACAGTTGTATAACAGTTAACTATATGTTCACACTCGCACAAGCACACGCACACGCACACGCACACTCATACACTTTCTCACACACACACACATACACACATTTTCAATATGTCAAATGTAATACATTCTCAATTCACTCCAACAGGGATTGAGATTCTCCAACGGTTCCGTTGCCCAAACATGTTTCCGCCGCAGCTTCCGTTGCTGCATCCTGCGCCTTGAGCTTTAGCAGCGGTGTCTTTATGTCTGCTTCCAGCTCAGTGCTGCACTCCAGACTAACTGGCCCAGCAGCTGCAGCGGCCACCGCCGTCTCCTTCTCATGCAGCTCAACGGCTGCCTTTGGCTCCGTGGCGCTGTTCTCAGTTTTGCCCTGCAATCAAGCAGAGGCATTAGAGTAGAGTCTACCATAGGCTGTTGCTTATGCCACTCACCTGCAAATAGTAGGTCATCAGCTGACCCTTGCCCTTGACAGCCACCAGGCCGCGCTGCTGAAACGTATATCCAAATGGCTCCAATATGTTGCAGGTCTCCTCGGTCACCTGCACGGCGCCCGCTTTGCCAGTGCTCTCCATTCTCGAGGCCACATTCACCGTATTGCCCCAGATATCGTAGTGTGGCTTCCTAGCGCCAATCACACCCGCCGTAATTGGTCCATGATTGATGCCCATTTTGAGTACGAAATGATTGAACGACTGCTCATTGATGCCCTGCAGCGCATGCTTTAGCTCCAGTGCGAATTCCACCAGAACCGCCAAGTGGGACCAGCGTTCGGTGATGGGCGCATCATTGCGTAAATTCCGCTGCAAATTAATGCCACTGGCAGCCATATAAGTCGATCCAATTGTCTTTATCTTAATGATGTCCTGAAATTGGGGCAGCTCCAATAGCTAAAAGAAACAAGTTAAAATTCTTATATACTACTATATAGATCTGGTTTTTTCTTACCGCATCGAAATCAGAAATGACCTCGTTCAAAAAACGCAAACACTCCAGACCCTGATTGTTAACTGTTTCCTCCGAATAGAAATCTGTGGAGGAGTATGCCCAATGCTTCAACTCTATTTCAAATATTTAAAATGGGCATTTTAGTATTACCTGAAAAGTTGGGCATGCTGGCGAAGAGCACGCCCACCTCGGCATAGCTCTGAGAGTAGAGATCGTCGTGGGATCGCTTTGTGTTCTTCATAAAATGCTCAGCCACGTGCACGGGCAGCACATTGTAGACCAAAGCCTCGTTGCGTTGACGCATATCGTTTGCGGTTTCCTTCTGCTCGGCCACCTCGGTTTTCCATTTGAAAATAACTCGATCCTCGTGATCCATCTGTTTTGAAAATGAAGGAAAAGAAAATTTAGATTAATTAAAATATAAAATGAAATAAAAATATAGTTTGATCTCGTACAATGTTATCTATCATACAGAGGTTTTAAAATTTATTGTAAATAAAACGAATTAAATATCAATATTTAATATAAAATAAATTAATTTAAATAAAAATAAATATAAAGTTAAAGTATATTAAGTAATTGACAGACTTAATATACTGTAACTTTATATTTATTTTTATTTAAATTAATTTATTTTAATGCAATTTTTAAATAGCTGTTCTCAACGAATAAATAGTCATACATAAAGAGTCTGTTTGCCCTTGAAATATGTTTTGGGAACAGAACACTGAGAAGAGTAAACTGTATAAAGTAAACGATGGGAACTGAAAACAGTTAATGAAACATGCATTGAGAACAGAACATTGAGAAGAGCAAAAGCAGAGAGCTGGCGATACTCGTTGAAATATGCCCTGGGAACAGAATACTGAGAAGAGTAAGCTGAGTACTTTAATAGATGGGAACTGGAACAGGGAACACTTCTTTTAACTGAGGACAGTAGCTGGAACATGACTTGGAACACTTGGAGCACTGATCAGAGTAACAGTTGAGAACTGGCGACATTGCTGAAATATGACTTGGAAACTTAACACTGAGAAGAGTAAACTGGGTACTGTAATAGATGGGAACTGGGAATAATTCTTTGAAAAGAGTTCATCAAAATGAGAGCATTAGGAATAGTATCATAATTATTAAGAAAAGTTTAGCTTGGCAAAGGAATAGTTCAATCACAATGGAGAAGAGTTTAGCTTGGCAAGGGAATAGTTCAATCACAATTGAGAACAGTATAAGCAGAACTAGTGAGAACTAGGATATTATGATAGTAAACAATTGAGACAATTGAGTGTAAAATATGCCTTTAAAAAGGTAAATCTTAAGTTAATTCAGCAAAAGTATTTGTATAGCTCTTGCAAATACATAAATACTAAAACAAAAATATAATAATAAAAATTTAATATTATAAATTAATTAATTAATATTTATTAAAACCTAATTAGGCCTGTTAATTGAAGAATGCAACAGTTTAAAATTTTCAAAATATGAAAAATACAATCAGTAAAATATAATATATTTTTAAAATTTATAAAATAGATAGAAAATACAATTTCATAAAGTATATATAAAAAAAAAAAAACTATTCTGACTGGTATTTGAACTTGAAAACCGTTTAAAATTTAAAAAATAATGACATAAAATTATAGCTGTCAACAGCAACTTTTGTATGATGAATAGAACAAGTAAAATAAGATATATTTTATTAAAATTAAAGCCCTAAAATGGTCAGAACCTAAGTCGTCTCTCAACTATATTTTCTCTATTAGATATACTTACATGTCTTGCCAAAAAGCTAAGTGATAGTGCCGCCACAAGCAGCAGACCTGAAGCACAATAACGCGTTGATATGAGACTGAAAGAGAATAAAATTAAATAGGATTCTATAAGACTCTCTGTCTGTAACTAAACTTACGGCTGGTGTGCCAGATCATCCTCCAGGGTGTACAAATCCTGCATAATGCAAACATTGAAATAACAATGCAGAGCTGAGAGTAAATAAACAGAAAAATCGATAAGCTTGGCTATTGAAAAGATTTACTATAAAACCACAAACAAACAAAACTCACCTGCAATGGACAAGAGCAACAGGATTTTGGTCAAGTGCGTGAGCTGTGCAATTACAGCAATGGCGATTAGTATGAGGACACTGAAGTTGCTCAAATAGGACGGATATAGGACACGCTCGGTGGGCACCGCTTCGCGCATCTGTTCCACAAACGATTCGGGCAGCAGGTGCTCGGCGGTGGCCACCTCCTCCAAGCCGCCCGTGGCATTGAATTCGCTCTCGCTAACAATGTGTTCGGTGCGCACGAAGGTGACAAAGAAAAACTGCAACAAACAAAGGAAACAGCGTTCAATGTTGTGCAAAGATGGGGACTTGAAATATACCCTGCAATGTGTTATAAAATAGATTATTGAGTAAGTATACAGAAGTGTACTAATTACTCCAAGTACCCTTATATATATATGTATATCTTAATAGGTAATAGTCACAATATGCATTTTTTGACTACATGATGTCTGTAAACATGATAAACATTTGCTTTTTAATATAAAAATAAATTAAATATCAAAAAATTTCATGTATTAATATGTTTGTTGATCACAAAACTCTTCAAGTAAATATAAATAATTTTATGTATTAATATGTTTGTTAATCAAAAAACTCTTTAAGTAAATATAAAAAGATCATGTATTAATATGTTTGTTAATCAAAAAACTCTTCAAGTAATTAAATGTATTAATATGTTTGTTGATCAAAAAACTCTTTAAGTAAATATAAAAAATTCATGTATTAATATGTTTGTTAATCAAAAAACTCTTTAAGTAAATATAAAAAATTTTATGTATTAATATGTTTGTTAATCAAAAAACTCTTTAAGTATAACAAACAAGTATAAGTAAGTATAATAAACAAACAAGAAATATTTAACAGATATAAATATAAATGTTTCTTGTATATGTTAGTTAATCAAGAAATTATTTGAGATTATCTTTTACTTTGCCATATGCTTGCTTAAATGACAAAAATTTTAAGTTGCTATTATTTAAATGACATAATTTAGATTATTAATTTGTTATTTGCAATTTTGTATAGTTTTTTTTTTACAGACAAATATTGCTTAAGTAACTAAACTTGTCATAAAGGATGAACATACATATATCTATAGACGGACTTGAATTTAATATATCCTCTTGACTAATATACAGATAATTATACCTAGAACAATTTAGCTTCATATGTCAATCAATATTGTACACAATTTAACATTATATAAATACAAATAAATTGTCTTAATTTGTCAAACTAAATGTCTATATATTTACAATCTAAAAGGAGCTAAGGTTAACTTCTTGGCTCAACTTAAATTCTAGTGCTCATTAGAAATACATCCAGTATACAATTGTGCACAAAACACTTTCGTATCACATTTACCCCACTACACAATTTGTGGCAAACTTTTACAGGGCAACCGCAAGAAAATCAATAAGGACTTGAGCCCGTTGTCCCGCCTAGCCGCATACTAACCATGTCGATGACATTGCTGAGGCCAATGGTAAGTGCTATAATTATGGCCGCCAGCTCACGAACGAAGGTAATGTCATTGAAACGCTTGCTCACATCCACAAAGAACTTGGGCAGCATGCCGCTAAAGCTTTCGGCAATGCTAATCGCCACCAGCATGGCAATGGGCACCAGCGGTGCGGCAATGTTAATGAAATGCAGCGTGGAGCGTGGCAACACCAAATAGGAATACAAAACATCGATGCACTGCACCAGCAAAGCGGCCAGCAAGGGCAGCGAGCTGTAGGGCTCCCGATAGACGGCGTAGGCTTGCTCCAGCTGCGGATTCTTGAAGCGCAAAAAGATGTTTGTGTCCTTGGTGAGATTTCTGTGGGCAAGTGAGTTAATTAAATTCGATTCTTTGACTTTAGTCAAGGCAGTTATATATATGTAGTTATTCATACTCATGCCCGTCGCGTGTCACCAGCTCATCTTTTAAACGTTGCTTGAAATTCTCCAGCTTGATTTGCTCCTCCTCATCCTCGGCGGCCGTGGGACTGTGGCCATTGATGACGACACTTTGTGCCAAGAGCTCCTCATCATCGACGGTGGCATCGTTGTCATCGCCAGCACATTCGTTGCTCTCATTGCTGCTGTCGCTGCTGGCATTCGAGTCGGGACTATGATTGGCATTCTCTGACTTCAATTCGTTGATTTTCTTGCCACAGGGCGAGGCGAACTAAAAATGTTGATTGCAATTTTAAGGATTAGTGCATCAAAACTTTTATAAACCATCTGCACTCACCGGTTTAACCACTTTCGTAATGAAATAGGTCTTCAGGCCAGCTATGCGCAGCAGTTCCTCCCGCTTCTCCCCAAAGGCCGGCTCCACCTCGAATTCGCCATTGAGAAAGGCCAATGTTTTGTCGGAAATGTGTACACGTCTGCAGCGCAAAAGAAAACAATAATAACTCTTGTTGTAAATGCAAGTTGAATAAAGGGTGTGTGTGCTCCGTGGCCATAAATTAGCATATCGAAGTGACAAGGACAAATCATGACAAGTAAGAAAGCTCTAGTCGAGACTGCTCGACTACGAGATCCCCTGAACCCTTCCAGGAACTAATATTTCAATAATTCGTCGCTTCATTTCTACTTACACATACATACACATGCACACATACGCACGCACGTATAAACAGACATGGGCTGCCACGTGGACTTACTTTGGGAACTTAATTGTTTAATAACTTTTTTTGTAGACAGACAGTCTTGATAAAACTTTCAGACCGTGATTATAACATTAAAATGTGTGTATGTGCCAACGCATAAGTCTCTAGTATTTAAAACGTTTTGCAAACTTGTAGGAAAAGGGGTGTTTTGAGGAGTGGGGGGCAAAATATGACAAAAACCGAACTTCTTAAAAATACATATAAGTCTACATTTGAAATTTGGAGACTCTAGCTCTAAAGATGTAGGAAATATAATTTTTTAACTGGTTTTCGATAAGGTTTTTAATCGATAACAAAATAACAGGAGAGGTTTTCAATTAAAAAAAAAAAAAAATTGATATGCGCGCTCTATATACGGACCTACAAAAAGATTTCAAGTCTCTAGCTCTTATATCTTTCGAGATCGACGCGTTCATATACGGACAGACGGACAGACAGACAGACGGACAGACAGACAGACAGACGGACAGAGCTAAATCGACTCAGCTCGTCGCCCTGATCAAGAATATACGCCTCCACGCCTCCTTCTGCCTGTTACATACTTTTAACAGAACCATTATACCCAGATTTCCCATTTTCAATGGGTTCAGGGTATAACAATACGAAATAGCCCTGGCTAGCCCCTATTTTCCAACTCGATCAATTATGCATTGAACTTACCCGGCTTTGCCGCTGGATTCCATTTTATTAGCCAGCTCAACGTCCTTGGAGTAAACGTCAAATTGCCATTGTCGCTGGCCAAGTATCCCGGCCAGGACAGCGCCCGTGTGTATGCCCACACGCATATCAACAGGTGAGTTTGCCTTTTGCTGCACATATCTGAAATAATCAAATGTGTATAAAAAAAAAAACTATGCTCTAGACGACACCAAGGGGCAACAGGACGGACAGGACGACCGACGCGTGGTTAAGTGCAATTACATTTAATTGAACAAACGTTGATTTGACAACGCCTGTCGTCGCCTGTCGCCTGTCGCCTGTCGTCTGTCGTCAGTCGTCTGTTGCTGTCCCATGAGTCCACTGCTTGACTGAGTGTCCTGGCACTCTGTCTGCTCTACTCACTTGATGGCCTTCACCATGGAGAGTCCCATGTGAACACAGAGCACGGCATGATCCGGCCGCTCGTCGGGTGCTCCACTAATGCAATAATAGCAATCACCGAGAATTTTAATGCGCAGTTGTTGGTACTTCTGTATGGGGCAGTAAAGGTATACATATATATATATATATATATGTGTGTGTGTGTGTGTGTGTGTTTATAGGTGTTAGACTCTTTATAGCGAAACGAGCTAATCGAAGCGTTGTGCTCCCTTTTGGGGAATGAATGAATGCCGATTAGGTACGACAGCAATGCTTAAATTACATTAATGGCGGGTCTTCAAATCAATAAAATTAATAGATAATCGAACTACAAAAAAGGAGTTAATAATAGAGCAGGCAATTAGTTATCTTAATAGAGACGAACAAAATCAAGTCAATTGAACAATGACTTAAGCGGAGATAAAGAAAATAATGTATTATAATAGCAGTCATATAATATACAACATCTGAGGTAAACTGTTAATCAAAGAATAAAATTAGAATCAAAATAGAAATATAAGAAATATAACAGATTAGCAGCTAACTTAAAGCAGGTTAAAGGAAGTTCAGTTATCACAGAAAAAGAGCATTATAACAGACCTATTATAAATTATAATATATCATTTATAAGACTAAGATGCGAGCCTATGTTTTATCCAAATAAAATAAGTAATAATATAATATTAATAATATATATAAAAACAAAAATACTAAATAATATTAGAATACTAATAATTAACAGTAAAAATATAACTAAATAAATTTAAGGGACTTTTTTAAGAGAGTACTAAAATATTTTTTAAAATTATAATTTTGTATATTAATAATATATTAAATATTTATTATTATATACAAAACCTTGGCGCAAATCTCTGTATTAAAAAATCTAAATCGATTTAATATTACGTATGAAATAAAAAATATATTTATATAAAAATAATAAGTAATTTTTAATAATATAATTTAATTAATTAGTTTAAGTTTTAAACTAAATTATTATATTCTCTTTTACATAATAAAAAATTTCGTAATTGCAAACTCTTTCATTATTATTATTTTTTATTATTATTATTTTTTAATTATTTTATTTTATTTTATTTTATTTTATTTATTGAAATTATTTTCTTTATTTTAATATTTGTAAATTTTTTTCATTTTTATTTAATTATATTTTTTGTTTATTTATTTATTTTACTTTATAAATACATTTTTAATTCTTAATTTCGTAATTGTAAGCCTTTTCAATATATTTTATATTTCTGTTTTTTATTTATTTTATTTCTTGCCTTTACTTTATTTATTTGCTTTATTGTAAATCTTTAATTTCATTAATTTACTTTTTTTTACTTATTTATATTAATTTTATTATTTATTTTATGAATATTTAATAATTATTTATTATTACATTTTTTGAATTATTATTATTTATTATTTAAATTGTATTAGTTCTAAAATATCAAAATAGAACTAAACCAGTTGAACAATAAAAAATAATTAAATTTTAAGAACTGAAAATTTTAAACAAGTCCCAACAATATGTAAATAAGCAATCTAAGCAAAACAATTAGCTAAACTATATTAAAACGAAACCTGGAGCAGTATCTATATGTATATCCCTAAAATATTCCCTCCAAAAGTCAAACTTAGCTTTCAAATCTCAGCGCACAAAACAAATGAACCGAAAACACGCTGCAAAGCCAATAAAAAAAATATAAAAAAAGAAGAGCTGGGCAGCAAAAAGTTTCCACAAGAAAAACTCAGGAAAAAAATGTAAAAAATACTACAGCAAATTAACTGGGCCCAAATTTAAAGGACCTTTTAGGCAAAGCCCCGAAAAGAAAAATCGCATGAGAGCAAAAATCAACTCGACACATTTCACACGGCTGACTGAGCGTAACTTTTGTTGCCAGCGCACCAAGCCACCCCGCCCCCAGCCGTCCCGCCCACTCAGCCGCCCATTAAAAATATAACAAAAAAATAGTATGTAAAAGAAAATGAAGATGAATGGCGAAGAGCAAACGCAAGAAGCAGAATTCAAATTAAAGTTCGAAATGCGCAATTGTAGGAAATGAAAAACGAAAACGAAAATGAAAAAGAAAAAGAAAAACAAAATTCTCAGATGCTTATCTTAAACATCATCATCAACATTATTTTAAGAGATTATTACGGGACCGGGCAGGTGAACGAACAGCTGGAAAACACACACACAAACAAAGAGAAAAACAAAAAAAAAAAAAAAACAAAAAAAAACAGTGCAAAAGAGGAAACAAAAAAAAAGAATAGCAGGCGGAACACAAAAGGAAAGTTGTTTCCACTTTACCTCGGCGAGCCTATCGAAGCGTGCGAAGAGCTCGTTTAGCATTTTTACCAGATCTTGGGCGCTATACGTCGAGGAGATGGCGGTAAAGCCGACAATATCCGCATACAGTATGCTTTTGGTGGGTGTGAAAAAGAATACATATATATTTATATATACATTGATTAAAATATGTGTGCTTCAGAGTTTGGTTCTTTCCAAAATTTATACATATATAATATACTCGTAGTCGTCTGGTAATGAGCCTATTAAACAAACGCTGTATAACTTATGCCGGGCATTATTTAGCGGAAGTATTAAAAGCTAAATAGGCGCTTTTGGTGAAATTCCTAGAAACCTATTTAAATATCATAATAAAAATTCCCCAAGGCGATATTTAAGGTGTTAATATTTTGATAGAGATTTTTATGGCTGACTGAGTAATATGTATGGGAAGTGGACAAGGTATTATCCTTGGATAATACAACGAGTAACGAGTAGGCAATAGTCCCTCTATTCTTTTGAGAATAGATCCCGATGATGAGTAGGCACGAGAAGTAAAGAGAGTCTAGATTTGCCTCTAGCTTCACTAACATCATAGTAACTAATCTCATAGTAATAAAGAGGAACAATCAAAAAGCTTAGATTAAGTAAAGGTTACGTTTGACACTTTGAAGGTCAAATTTCATACTATGAACCATAGGAGAAAACTCTCAGTTTACTAGCGATTAGACTTTCTATGGAAATATATAACTAGCTCAAATTTGAGAGTATGAACGAGCTTTCACCTAGTAAATAGGTCGTTCAGTAAGTAATAAAATGACATTCTGAACTCAATTTGAGGTTAAAGAACAATGATTAAAGACATAGCTTGCCTTCAGGCTAACAGTGAGTAACTTAAGGGATTGTCTTTAGATTAAGCTTTAAGTTGTCTTTAGCTTTAAGTAGCAGGAAAAATCAATGTTTAGAGCGAACAACAAACAAATAGAAAGATAGGAATTTAGCTTATAGACGCATAAGCATTAATCCCTAATACAAATAGCTTAGCTAACAGTTTTTCCTTTAAAAACTAACAATTAAATTATATCAGCCTTTAGTTATATAACTCCAAGAGTTAGTAATTACTAAATGCAGCAATCTTTAGTTTCATTTGAAATAAAAATGAAGACCTACCTCACATTCTCATGTCGACTCATGTAGATCTTTTTGAAGGCCTCCGAACTGGATGAGCCCAAGTCTTCGCGCATCTTGATAGCCACATGCTTGGGCAGCACGGATAACAGCAAACGTTCCTTTGGATAAGGACAAAGACTCCATATTAAACACAACGCAATGACTAGAGTTAAGTGCTATATATATATATATACCTGTTCAGCCGACTGCTCCTCTATGACCATCTTCACCTCTAGACTCTTTTTGGCCTCCAGGAAGGCGCGCTTCTGCTTCGCCTCGCCCATAAAGTAATATAATAGACCAATTAGCGCTGCGGTGGCTATTAAAACGGCATTAGCCGCCGCCTGATCGGAGATTAAAGGATCTGGTCGTGAGAAGCCAACGGGCAAGCTCAAGCAATTGAAGTACGTGCAAAAGCCAATGACCAGGCCCAGAAAAATCAGCGGCAATGGCAACGTCACATATATTAGGAAGTTCAATAAAATCGCCCAGCCGAGAACATCTCTAAAAGAATGTAAGAGGTTTATCTATTGATTATTGTTTATATCTCAACTAGAGCCGTATTTACCGCGGCGAGAGGCTGGCCTGCAGCATCACATAGGCGGCGAAATGCAGCATCGATAGGAACCACAGGGCACGAGGCACAATTGTCAACAGCGACTGATGGAAGCGTCTCAGGGCGGGCTGCTCCGAATTACGTCCAATGTGCAGCAGAGCTGTCAGCGCCAAATAGGCCAACAGCATGCTGCAATTGACCACTGAGGGAGGGGATTATAAAGAAGAGTTAATATGAATAAGAATTGGAATTAGCATATATTAAAGACAACATAAATATAAACCCTACTCATAAAGCCCTAGATGTCCCAAATACTATATTATGATATATTAAAGACTTAAAATAGTACAAATTAGATAGATCAATGTGATACACTAATCACTAATCCCATTTATCTTTTTAAATAATTGGAACATATGGAACTAATAACATAATTAGATTGATAATCCTTAATTATATTCCAGATATTCAAATTCAGGATGCTCAATCTAATTATGTAATTAATTCCATATTATATCTGGAATATAATTAAGGATTCTCTATCTAATTATGTTATTAATTCCATATGTTCCAATTATTCAAAAAGTTAACTTTGATTATTAATATATCACCATAGAGCTATGTGTATTTAAATAGCAATGATGCTATATTCTGATGATAATTTGCCAAATAAAAAATATTTTAGTTTCATTTGAAATTCGATGAACTTTCGGAAAGTTTATTTTGACTAAATGTTAACTTTTAATTGGTTTCATTTACATAATAAACTTTAAGACCTTTGTATGGTAACTAACTAACTGTCATGAATAGATTGTTAACTAAAGTCACTTAAAGTTAAAATTTAGTTTACACTACATATATTCAAAGTTAGGAATTTTTGGTTTAATAAAACTAGCTTTGATTTAAAATATAATAATTAATTTAATACTAAACTACAAATTATTGGATATATCTGGCTGAAGGCATTTGTTGCTCTTGCTTTAAACTAAATTGTTATTTAGAATTAATTCTCTGTAACAATTAAATAAATAAATAAAGATTTTTTTGTTTTCAAATAATAAATTTGACAAACTTAGAATTAGTTTAAATGCTCAAAATGTTGTTTTAGTTTAGCTGTAGTTCTTTATTAGATCTCTAATTTTTCATATTAGAATTTAATTACTACCTGTTGATAGAACCAATATTTCTTTTAATATATTAAAGCATTAGATAACCCTATATATAACATATAACATATATAACATAAAAAACTAACTCTTATAAAAAGATTGAAACTTAATATAATATAATGAAAACAAATTTGAAAAATTATAATAATTTTTGTTATATTATAGAATCTATTATCGAATTAATTTTAAATTTTAAATATATTTATTATGTATTTTATTTAATCTCATATTCTAATCTCATATATAACAAAACATTTTTATTTTTACTTAAAGACATCATTAATAGATTTAACATTCCATTAGAAGGTTATTGCAACAACCCATTTAAAATTCATCTCGAAAATTTTCCTTTTAATATGATTTTCATTAATTACACCTCTTTATAATATAAATAGAATTAAATTTAAAATAATTTATAGAAAATATAATATACTATAATAATTATTATAACTTTTATTTTAAATTAAACTAGAATTAAAATATGATTTTCAATATATATATATATATATATATTTTTTTTATTTATTTATTTTTTTTATTATTATTATTAGTTATTATATCTATTGTATATAGCAACAGATATCGACCTTTATAAAACTAAAACAGTATTGCACTAAGTATGA
Organism: Drosophila hamatofila; assembly: GCA_035045345.1. Classification (NCBI taxonomy): domain Eukaryota; kingdom Metazoa; phylum Arthropoda; class Insecta; order Diptera; family Drosophilidae; genus Drosophila; species Drosophila hamatofila. Next base: position 15,433,125 of record JAWNPA010000019.1, on the reverse strand, counting down.
GGTCTACAATAGTATAGCCAGTCATAGCTCCCATTATAATGATATCTTTTAATATACCTCACAAATTTATTATAGATTAAACTAAGACTTAAATAGGATTTACCTTCCAGCTGAATTATTACAATGAAATTCGAAAAAAGCAAACCTAATTCAAAACTCTTATAAGCTAAAGCATCTAGAGCTCTTAAGACGATATTAAGATTAAGATAGAAACAAAAATTCAGTTGAAATGAATTGACTCACCTCTTGTGAGAAACGCCTGCTCCCAGGGTATGCAAATTGTCCAGAGATTAAAGAGCACGGCCGCAAACAGGAACCACTTGAGGCCGCTGCGTCGCTGCTTAATGGAATAGTTGTGATAGAGTTCGTTGAGCACGTGCTGGGGCAGGATGACCACACCGCCGCCGGTAATGCCCACGCCCCCAGCGACGACATCGCCCTCGTTTGGCGGACGTCGACGTGTTGGTGTCCTTTGGCGTTTCGATTTGCTGGGTGTGGATGCTGCCGTTGTTTGGCCATTCTCAAGATTCGATGCCTTCTCTTCCGGCATGTTGCGAGGTCTGCTGTTGCACTATTGCACAAAGTATTCGTTGATCGGCGCACTCGTTTTGGTTTATTATTATTATTATTATTATTATTATTTTCTTATAATTGATGTCGGGCCATTTCCGTTAGCCGTCTTATCGTTACTTATTTCTGGGAGCTGGAGCTGTGAGAGGAGCCGTTGGCAAATAGAATAATATAAAACACAAACTCAAAGACGAAACTTGTACACAAAACACAAACGTTAACGGTAAATTTGAGGCTTAACATTGTCGATTGCCTCGTGGCGTCCACTTTCTCTCTCCTCTCCCTCTCCCACTCCCACTCTGTCTCTGTGAGTGTGTGAGAGAGCGCCAAGGCGGAAGCGTCCTTGTACGAGAGCCATGAGCGTGGCCCTGTGTGCGAGTGCCGCCATTGTGTGTGTGTGTGTGTGTGTGTGCTCGTGTGCCTGCCTTAAGCAGAAAGCTCCTAACCGTGGTACAGTATGCTCGAAATAATTTATTAACTAATCGAAGCCGAGTTAATTGTTAATAAATTTAAAAATCGTATTTTCTGCTTTTTAAAAGTTTTATGAGTATTTAGTTATTATATTTCTAAATATAAATCCTAAAAATTTCAAATTAAATCACTTACTATACCCAATGTATAATCTACCTAGTTCATAGTCATATCAATTAAAATTCCTATATTTTTACTAACATATCAACTGCAAATATAGTCTTAAAGCCTTCTGGATTTTTATAAAATCGATGACTTTGTTTTATCTAATCATTGTTTAAAAATTAACGTTAATAGATATTGAAAATACTGCACAATAATCTTTTTTCTATTGATTGCACTACGAATATAAATCAGATAAGTTAAATTTCATAATATTTATTTAACGGAAATTACTCTGTAGAAACGTACTCTCCAATGACTTCTCAAAATTTTTTTATCTTATCAACTTATGAGTTAATTTAAATGAAACAATCATTATATTTGAAACTATTAATTGAATTGATTTACTCTACTATTAAATAGTACTGCCTGTCACACATAAAAATTTGATAGGCATGGTTTCTTTTTTCTTATCTTTAGATAAGATAGAAAAACTGTGTGAACAAAAATAGCAGAGATATTAAAACATATTAATTAATATTAGGCCAGCTCTATTATCGTCCAATTTTTTAAAGCAGATATTTGGTTGCTTGAGGTTTTTTCTTTTAAATTACGACGAAATGGAAATTTAGTTTAGCAGATGTATTTAAACCATTAAATATTTTAATTCAATTAATTTTAAAAATATATTATATTCAAAATTTCTTTAAAATATATTTGATTGCTTAAGTTTTTCTTTTTATTTAATTAATTTTATAAACAAAAATAGTAGAGATATTAAAACATATTAATTAATAATATGTCTGCTTATTATATTCCAAATGATTGTATTATTTTAATTAAAATATATATATCTTCTTTTTTTCTTTTAATTTTCGCCCGAATTTAAATTGAGTTATCAAATTTTCATGCATAGCGCTTAATAACCGTTTGCATAAATTATGATAATTTTTTTTCACTCACATTTTACACACACACACACCACAGTGCACATACTAGTGCCCCGACTACCTCTCTCTATCGCTCGCACGCTCGCGTACAGCGCTACTCAGTGTGTCTCATTTTGTTCGACTGTCACGCGCGCGCCCTCTCTCGCTCTCGCCCTCGTCCTCACTCTCCGTCCCCCTCTCCCTCGCTTTTCAGCTACCTGGCCGACTGCTGTTTCCTCTTCAGTTGGTTGGCGTATCCTTATTGCCGAATTCGTTGCTTCTTTTCTTGGCATACAAAAATCCTTTACTTCTAGCTATGCTCGTGGATATATATATATATATATATATATATATGTATGTATATATATAAGTATATATCTATATCTGTATGCTTGTGTGTGTTTATCTATGTGTGTTTAAGGCTGATTTGCTCAAGGTTCGTTTTAATGCGTTGTGATTTCGTTCCTATGTGTGTGTGTGTGTGTGTATGTGTGTGTGAGTGTTTGTCTTTGCGTTTATGTGTGTGTACACACTTTATGCATTTACAGTCAATTTCGGATCTAATTTTAATTTAAATAAACAACGGCTCGCGCACAAAACTAGGCAGCACAGTTTACAGTTTTTTCTGCCTAGCATTCTGCTTATTTATGGAAGCTGCGATAACGGTTTAAGCATGTACAGAAAATTCTGCCTGCTGCAGACTTTTTTTTTATACACAATTTTTACATGAATAGAATATATATCATGGCACTCGCGTTAATTGAATTAACCTTTTTTTTTCTCAACTGCTTCGTTGTGGTTTTTCAATCTTTTTTTTTTTTTTTTTTGTTACTCCTGCCTCGGCTGCTGCTGCGGCTGCGGCTGCTGCTGCTGCTGCGGACCAACTTTTTTGTCGCAAGCGTCGCGCGAGCTAATTTCTGCGAACTAAACTAAGACGCACGATAAACTTGACTGATTGTTAAGTGAAAATTTTTGACAGTCAACAGCCCAACAGCTCAACAGCAGCAGTAAAAGCAGCAGCAGCACCAGCAAGGATTTTCTATATGAGCGCCAAACGTAAACGCGCGCTCTCTCTCTCGCTAACTCTCTCTTTTGCTCTCTTTAATGTAAGCTGCTCTCGGTGAGAGAGAGAGAGAGCTTTCGGTCGCAAGCTCTGTGGGCGCATGTCTTTGAGAGCGCATTGCAACTGATAACGGTACAGCTGTGCAGCTTGATAACGCAACTGTGCAACGGTCGTTGTGAGTGCTTCTGTGTGTGTGTGTGTGTGTGTGTGTGTGTGTGTAACAGGACATCACACTCGCACTTAAGCTTGATTACTCGAATTGCCGCAGGCTCATAAAATTAATTATTAAGAAAAATGTTACTAAAATGGCTATCAACTGTGACAGCGACAGCGACGTCGGCAGCGGCGTCAACGACGCCGACAACACACAAAAACAGCACCTGGCCTTGGGCACGCCACAGGATGCAGCTGCGGCTGCCAGAATCGAAAATGTAATGCATGTTAAAGAGCAATATGTTGAATGGGATGAAGATGATATTTTCAATGGGATGAATAGCTACAAATTCGATACGAAACAAACAAAAAAACTAACCTCAAATAATTACTAATATTATATAATATGAAATACATATATGTATGTAGATAGGAAAAGTAGCAATAATTTTGGTATATTATTGCATTATGTAATAATTTTGGTATATTATTTCATTCTACACCAAAATTAATACTTTTTTATTATTGCATTATATACAACTTTTACTACTACTTTTTATTATGACATTATATACTACTTTTACTACTACTACTACTACTGTTTTATTTTTGCCTTTTATACAACTTTTACGACTACTTTTGCATATATTGCATTATATATCAAAATTAATACTATTTTCCATATATTTCATATTATATACATATATAAATATATATAGTTGTAGTATCCAATATTAGAATATGTTTGTGATCCCATTAAAATTGATAGTACACAAATTATGAGCAGCGCCCACTGTGCAAGTACACACACACACACACACACACACACGCATACACACATATTAAATATAGCAGCAAATGTACATGCATGCAAATGAATATGGGTGCACGATATACATATGCATGTATGTGTGTGTGTGTGTGTATGTACGCTTTGTGTATGCTATGCCTATAACATTTTTAACGGGACATGGGCGCCATAAGCAAATGACAAAAATTGTATAAGAAAAAAAAACTACTTACATATGTACATACACACATACATACATATGTATGTATAATTACGTTTTATATGAGCAAAAGATTGAAATTGTATTAAAATAATAAATTTTTACATACATATGGATACATATGTATGTATGCACGCTTTATCTAAATTTATATATGTATTTATATGCTTATTATGTACATACATATGTACGCTTGAATATATATCCCTAAATTTATATACGCTTGTATACGCATATGTATAAATTTATGTATGTATGTATTTATGTATGTATGTATGTATATATCTATATACTCAAACCTTTTCGAACATTGCAGTGCAGCTGGAAAACCCATGTAAAAACGCGCGCATACAACAGCAACATCAGCAACAACAACAACAACAACAACAACAACAACAATTCAACAATTGCGGCACCAGGTAATAAAACGGGGCAAACAGCCGGCTGTCCTGTGCCGTAAGAACAATATTAAGCCAGGACGTGCACAATGGCACGTGATGCCGCCTAATCCATCTGTCTCGACTGCGTCAACTGTGAGGTCGTCTATTACCTGCCTGCCCAAGAATTCGGACTACTGCAATTTCCGCTTTATTTTCAAAACTCACAGCTCGAACAAATTAACAATTACTTTGATTGATTGCTTTGGATTTCCATTTGGCGGGCTAACTTTAATTTTATATAACTATCGATAGCTTTTACTCGCCATCATATTTAACATAACTAACGATTGGGGTAGTCTTGCTGAAAATTTACTTACATGCAGCAATAGGGGTTTCCCTCCATTTTCTTAGGTAAAACTACAGTTTTCTATAAACTTTTATGATTTTTTTATGGCATCTATCTAAATAGCTATATACTTGCATATATATACATACATATATATATGTACATACAGATACATATTTACAATGTATCTATGTACACAAATGTATGGCAGCTGGGATGAAAATGATCCTTGGATAAGAGCAGATGTTTTCGTAATCCTTCTATTACGATAGCCGAAAAAAATGTATATACATACATATATACATACCTGTATATAGCTATGTATATAGATTAAACCCTACGCTAACACAAAGGCTTTTACTATTATATATACATGCAGAAAGGAAGAGTAAAAAAAGATATATCTTTAACACCTCTCATATTAATATTACAAAAGTATAAAACAAATGCCGCTTAGAGCCATGTGCTTCAGATACTGCCGGAAAATGGTGGCCAAAATACATATAGGTATACAATCTAAAAGTAAAGAAAACTAAATTTTAGCATCTCTGCCCATTAAACAAATTTCAAGCAATAAAATGTAGTCAGTAGCTAAGTTATCCACATGCAATTTAACGTTTCATTGCTTTAAATATTTATAAATTAATCATCGTAATTTCCAGGGCTATCGATAAGAAATATATTGCTACTTTATTGAAAGGTAAAAGTATTTTCTCTCATTCTAACATACAATGTTTTTAAAAAGCTGTTGCATTCGCACTATTCACCACAATCTATTGCGACGCCATAGTCCTACACAACAGTGCCATATTGAGTTTAACATTATGTTAATACTTACAGAATTAATCCCAAAAATATATATCTATCCACTTTAAACCAGTTCAGGTTTGAATTTAAGCATAGTTTATTTAAAGTTAGTATGTAAAAATGAATATACACCAATTTCAAGTAAATCAATCATTTAAATGGCCATAGTATTTTATAAACTTTATGATCAAAGCGCATTTTTTGGAAAATGTTTTGCAGCCAATATATCGATATCTAATTTGGTTTTGGAAATCATCGATGTCAATGACAATATACCTAGTGTATATAAAGTTACCTCAGTTTCTGTCTCTGTCTCATTCGGCGTTTTTCTGCGTAACTGTGTGGACGTTATTCTGAACGGCAACCCAAAACCCAGCAGGCATTCAACTTTATAAGCAGCAGAGCTACCTGAAAAAAAGTGGTCAAGCAAGAGTAATTGCACAAATTTATAAAATTTGCAAATCTTGTTGTACCTACGTGTTTTGGTTTTAAGTATAAAAACAAGTCGTGTTTGCGTACGCGTGCTCACAAAACAAAAAAACTAAAACTACACACTTTTCGCGCTTCTCTTTGAAAAGTAATTCTTTAAAAGTTAAAATGGCTGATGTGGCTGAGAAAAAGAAGTGAGTAATTTTATTTGGATTTGTGTGTAAATATGCGTGCTCTAGCCTTTGTTGCATGTGTGTGTGTGTGCGTTGAATAAGTTTAAACAATATATGTAGCGGCAATTGCGGCTAATTTCGCAAGTGATGTACATAATTTTTTTCCAACGGTTTGGAAAAAATTTCTTTTTGAATTTTGTGTCTATCCTACGTAAAATGCTTGAGCAATCTATAGAGTTGTCTCGCTTACACCAAAGCTGTCCTAATGTGCGCGCAAAAAACGACGCCGTTGAAATTGGCGCGGCGTCATGACGCCTTCTCGCTCTCACACTCTCCGGCCGGCAAACAGCGACGACGACAGCGGCAGCGACTTCGTCAGCATGCTTGTTGTTGGGCATGTTCGCGGTGGCGGCTGCTGGTGAAGGCAAAGAAGTAATATATTGAGCGTACGTGTGTTTGTGTGTGTGTATATATATATACGTACTGTGTACTGTGTGCAAAGCGGAGTGCGCAAATAAGTATGCATGTATGTATGTCTGTATGTATATTTGTGTGAGCGTATGAGCACACTGCATCAGTGTGTAGCATTCAAGTTGCCGCTCTTTTTTGTGTGCCGTTTGAGTTTCAGCTGTCGTTTTGTCTGTCTCGTCTGTTTGCTTTTGCCGCTGTCGTCTGGCCATTAATTTTTGTCAGTTTTGTCTTGCGCATATTTCGTTTAAAGCTTAAAGCTTGGCATTGTTGGCCGCTTTGCCTTCTTCTTTGCACTCTTGTCGCTCATTTTTCTGTGCTAATGAGCTGCTCAAATCAAATTCTGTTTTCAGGTATATTTTGTCATTGCCTAAAATAAACGCAACGCAATGCCGGTTGCTCGCACTCGCATTGTCTACGTTTCGCTATTTGAGTTTTCTTTTAACTGCTCTTGCGACGCAGTTAAAGATAACCGTTAGAAATCTTTTGTCTGTTGTCTGAGGTTGTGTTGGTTGTTGGTTGCTTGCATGCTTTTGTAGAGGGAGGGGGAGAGCTGATATATTGTATTGTAGGTGTTTGTGTATATATATTTTGACCGTTATTTTTGCCGCTTTGCCTTGCAATGCAATTCTTTAAGCGCTCTCTCTTGCTCGCTCTTTGTTGTTTGCTGTTTCGCTTGTGTACGTGACGCGCGCGCATTGTAGGCCAAAAATGATGTGTGCGAGGGAGATGCATGTAGTGTTGCAAACATAAAAACCAGTTTTTTTTTCTTCTGTTCACTCGTTGATTTCAAACAAGTCGCGCTTTTTTTTTGCACGCTTTGCCTTTGCTCTTTACTCTTCACTCTTTACATTTTATGCTATGTACACCTATTATCCGGCTGGTGTATAAAGGAAAAAGCACAATTTTTTTTGTATATGGAAGCGCATGCCGCTCACCTTTTTTCGTTTCTTTTTGCGTCGCAGTTTCCACGAGTTGTTGCTCCCATTTATCATTTGCGGCGGCAGATGCTTTTAACAATGTGATTGTGTGTGTGTGTGTGTGTGCGAGTTTGTCTGGTTCTACTTCTACTGGGGGTGGTTGTAACCAACGCGGAAGCGACGCCGGCTGCGGAGTTAACGGTTTTTGCCGGCCTTTTGTATGCTTGAATTTTCTCTCTCTAGATTTATTTTCATAAAATTGCGAAATGTTGGTTGAATTTTTAACAGAGTTAAATTTGGTTAGTTTTTGGGTATTTTGTTTATAAATCTTTTTGTTTTTGGCTAATCCTAGCGAGACCCCCGTGGTTGAGAAAGTTGCCGCTGAGGAGGTTGATGCTGTAAAGAAGGATGCCGTCGCTGCCGACGATGCAGCAGCAGAGACACCGACCACCACAGAGAACGGTGCCGGCGAGGAGTCGAGCAGCAGCGCCGATGGCGCCAAGGAGAACGGTGCAGAGGCCAGCGCCGAAGCAGCGTCCGCTGCCGACGCTATCGATGGCGAGAAGACCGAAGCCAATGCCACAGCCGCCGCAGCACCAGCCGATGAGAAGAAGAAGGTGGAGGAGGAGGCCGATGAGAAGACAACGACAGCTGAGGCCAAGCCAAGCAGTGAGGCCGCCGCCGCAGCCGTTGAGAATGGCGCCGATGATGCAGAGGCAGCTAACGGTGATTCAAAAGGTAAGTGTGAAAGAGAGCATAAACATAACCTCGAAACTTGACAATTAATTTTTGTTTTCTTTCTATCTTCTATACTTTTGTTGTCCCATTTTTAGATGCGCCCTCCGCTGAAGCCGTGAAGCGAAAGGTGGACGAGGCCACCACCAAAGCCGATGAGGTCGTTGCCACGCCGGAGAAGAAGGCGAAGCTGGACGAGGCCAGCTCAAAGGATGAAGTTCAAAATGGTGCCGAAGCCAGCGAGGTGGCTGCCTAAAGAGTCCTGGCTAACAGCATCGCATCGCATCGCCCGCTCAGCCAGCAGCACAGTAATACATTTAAATTTACTAACACACACACACAACAAACAAATCACACAAAATGCGCTCACACACTCATGCACAAACACACGCACACATACACACACTCCAACACTGACTTTAGTAACTGTGGATATGTGTGTGTGTGTGTGGGTGTGCATGTGTGTGTGCTAGCGTCTCTCTAATAACAATCCTGTAAAAAGGGAGCGTAGTCTTAAAATGTACCGATTCTCTCTGACTTTACTAACAAAACAAAAAACAAAAACAAAACGAAAAAGTAAACAAAAAAACAAGCAACAAACACAACAAGAAAAAATCCATTATCATTTAAAATTTACTTAAACAAAAACAAAAACTTAACTTTAAAGAAAAAAGTATATATATATATAAATACAAAAAAAGAAAAAAAGAAACAATTAAGATGCGTTTTAAGCAGACAAGCAAAACAAAAAGAGTTGTACACAAGGAAAGCATCAAATTTAATAATTATATAATAAAAAGAAAAAAGAAAACTATACAAAAACAACTTGCAAGTCTTGTAAAAGTAAACGAAAACAAATTTAACATTACGCATTTGTCATTTTTAAGATAATTTCTTTTTTAATTTTATGTATGATCCTATATTATATATGAATATTTATATTAAAAGAAAAACAAGCTCTATGTTTAAAACTCGATAAAACAAAGCAAACAAAAAAAAAAAAGAAAAAAACTCCTAAAGAAGAAACAAGAAATAACATAAAGCTGCCCCCCTTCCAAGCTCCTTTTCCTCACTTGAAAGATCTATAAATAGAAATATGCATATATGAAAGGAATATCAAGTTTTTTATATAGCAATGAAATCAACAGCGCCGACTCGCCAAACTTAAGGAAATTAAATTATATATTTAACAACTTTAATGTACAACCATAATTCTTTTGTATGTTTTTTTTTTTACTATTTTACTGTGTAACTTAACTTGGCTAAGTCTTCTATCTTTATTTTTATTTTTGCATTTAGCGTGTCTAATTTTGTGTATATGTATGTATGTATGTGTGTGAGTTTGTATTGGTGGTTTGTTATTTACATAGGTTCCTCATCCCCCTCACTTTTATTCAGCGCTATTGCTCTCTCCCTCACACGCACACGAACTCCTTAAAATTTGACTAAATTGTTTAAAGGCAGCAGAAGAGCAGCGAAAGAAACAAGAAGAACAAGAACAAACAGACCAAACCATAGGCAATAACGCATGCAGAAAAACAGAAAGAAAGAAAAATTAAATAAAAGGTAGACGCAGAACACATAATTAAAATTGGAGCAGTGTATGTGAACGAAATGGCAAAATTGAAAGCATACAAAACTTTTTTAAAGTAAAGAGCCGCACACAGAACATTCAGCCAAGTTAAGCAGCAAGAACAAAAACAAGCAGAAAATGGCTAACAAAGCGTAGCCAGAAGCAGAGAATAAAAATGATATAAAACCACAAATAAAAAAAAACAAAAACAACATTCGAGAACATTCAAAAATAAATGGAAGAACAAAAGAAATACAAAAACAAAAACCAAGTTAATTATTCTGTCTACTCTTTGGTTGGGTTTTCGGGGGGCTTTGCGCCTTTCTAGAAACTTCCTAGAACTCGCTCGCATTCTATTTGTATGTGAGCGTATGTGTGTGTTTGCAATGCACATGGACGCGACTGTACACACCAATAGACATGGCTTATCAGCAGCAACCTTTTTTGGCATTGAAATGCGTCGCAAAAAGCTCCAATGCGGATTTAGCATATTTATTTAAATGAATCATTTTGTATATGTATGGATTTGCATTTCAAATCTAATCTATCACAAGTTCTTTTTTACATGCAGAAAAGCTCAGTGTTCATGTAATATCATATACAGTAAATGCACGAAAATAAATATGATCGCATCCGTTCGGATGTGAGTCACATTTAAAGTACATTTGTAAAGCGTCTGCAAAAGCTTTTGGCGACAAGAGCTTTTCCAGCGGTAAGCTAGCATTCTGGAGAGCTTTCATTGAAAGCTGACAGCTTGTAGAGCATTGTGCTGACCATGTAAACCGAAAGCTTTTCGGCGAGCGTTGCCCCAGAAGTAGTGGCACTTTTTCTTTAGTTTGCATATTAAGGGGAATACGGCTTGAGAAGCCCTCGTGTAACAATATTTCTGTACAGCGCACGTGCCAATAGGCATGAATTTTAGAAAACTCCCAATGGAGCTTTGGAAAATATATACGCAAACATATTTATTTGAAACGCAATTGATTGGCTTTGACCCAGAAAAATAGACCGGGTCTAAGAAGTAAACAAACTAAATTGAAAAACAGGTTCTATTATTGTTTCACAATAAAACTAATAAAAAACAAAGATTACATTTGAATATAAAATTATTTTTCAGAATGTAATTTAAAACGTATTGAAGCTGCCGTATCAATCAGCCTTGAGTCGCCTGCCAGCTTGCGAAATTTGAGCAATAAAAAATTGGTGGGATAGCAAAAATCTCGATTGCTCACTTGCAAAAGCTCGTTGTTATAGCGCTATGAAACTCACTAGCTCAGTTCGAAATGCAAAGGCGAGAGAGAGAGAGCTGTCGTGCAGAGTGCTAAACCAAGGTGATAAGATAACAAAGAGTAGGCGAAAATCACACTGTCCTCTTTTGACACTCTGCAACGACTCAAAGCTTCGATCGCAGTAGCAATTGAAGCGTGCGCGCGAGTGGATGTTAAAGCGGAAAGCAGTGCAAAGTGAAAACCGTTAATCAAACAGAAACAGTCAACAGCTCCGACTAGTTTGTACTTCTTATATTTTTTTATAATCATATTTAGTTAACAGTGACGTTGCAGTTTATACCGCATGTGGATAGTATCCGTAATTGTTATTGCTGTCAAGTGGAAGTGTAAATAAAAAAACAAATATTAAAAAAAAAAGAAAAAAAAAACAGACAAGCACACAAAAACAGGCACATACATACACATACATAGTTACTACGTACCTTTTTGGATATAGTGTCGCGTGTGGAAGGCTGAGAGCGAGAGAGAGAGAGAGTGTATGCAACAAGATGTCCAACAATTTGCAAACGGTAAGAGAATGCAGAGAATGCTTTTTAACCCGCTTTATTGTTGTCGCTTTTGGTTGCAGATTCTCTGCTTTGTTTTTTTTTGTTCTTGCGATTTCTCTACGTAGCTCGCGAACATTGACCGATACACCGTTTCGTGTGTCATCGCGAAATCTTTGGCGGTTTTCAGGCTCTTGCAAAGCACACCAAGAAGTCCATTAACTTTGCTAAGACGTTTGTCGCCTGCAATTTGAGCAACTGAAAAGTAAATGTTTAAATATATATATGTATATATATCTTCTTTAAAATAATGAATTAAAAATTGACAGTCGGCGCCAGTGTTGCCAGACTTCTGAAATTGGTTGCTTTTAAAGTTTGTAATGAATAATTGAGTATTTTTTATTGATTTTGTTTGCTTGACAATTTGTATGTATGTATCTAATATAATCAAACCTATTTTCGTTCCACTGTGTTAACCGTTTTAATCGATTTAATTAGTGGTAAATACTTGATTACTTTTGTTTTTATATTTTTTAATATAGTTTATTATATCATAACTATTTCTGTTCTATCGTGTTAACCACTTTAATCGAAAGTGTTAAAACCAGGGACCGTAACAATTATAATTTTTATAGAAAAAATTAATAAATAAGAATTATTTTTTGAGTTATAAAGAAAATTACTTATACATTTTAAAATTTATTTATATGATAAAATAAAAACTAATTAAATATGCATATATACATATTCATATATATAAGTATATGATCTAGCTCCTTTGCTTTAAAATATATTTCAATTCAATTTTTATTTTCAATTCTTATAAAAATTAAGTCATATAAATTAATTTTAATTTTAATTTAAAAAATAAATTTTAAAAAAGATTGCAAAAAAGTATATCCTGTTTTTAATTTGCCGTAAAGAAATAACTTATTTCTAGTTTCCCACTCTTGAGCGTTTTTTTTTTTAAATTCAGAACTCTTTTTTGTGGTCCCTGGCTAAAATAATTTCTACTCTTATTATTTTTCATGCGTATTTAGCTGACATTGATGTAAATAATCGCAATGAACTGATAAGTGGAAGCAAATATTTACATATACAAATAAAAGTGTAAGGTATTGCCCTCTTATCTGAAAGGGTATTTCAGTGTCGATCTGTTTTGCCGCGTTAAGGCTCTTCCGTTGTTGCTTTTGATTTCTTTTTTTTTTTATGATGATTCCACGTTTCTAGCTTATTCCTTGTTGGGCTTATCGCACTGTTATACATTGTTGTTATACATTGTTTTCGCTTGCTCTCTTTATAGTACAACTGGCGGCATGTTCTTGATAAGCATGTTACTCTTCTTGTTGTTGTTCTTTCTTCTTCTTTTGTTTTCCCATAATTATTGCTTTTGTTTTACTCTCTCTCGTTAATTGTTGCCATATTTTGTTGATTTCTTGATGTATTTTTGGGGTTAAAGCTCGTGTCGCAGTCACTTATCGCAATGGGCGTCGCTCAGGTTGCTCTGCGCACGGGCAGCACGAGCAGCACGCGCTGCCTTAGCCAGACGCTGACGCGCATTTACCGCTACCCGCCCGATTCTAACGGCCGGTGGAGTTGCCAGAGTCGACGCAATAGGTCACGTGCCGTCGCTGCTGCGGCGCAGTTGCGCAGCGAATTGCAGACGCATAGCTGTAGTCAGGTAATTGCTTTAAGCCAATTATTATGTACCGAGAAACCACACACACACACACACATATATATATATACATTTATATAAATGGGATTTACCCAAGCTCTGTTCTTATTAGTTTTGCTAGCACTTTCAATGAATCATCTGAATAATTTGCCAATGCGCGCAATAAATTAGCTCATAAAACTTGTAAGTGGGGAAAAAATAAATAAAAGCCTTTGTTGTTGGAGAAAACAGAAAAATGTTAATTTAAAAAAAAAAAAAGAAAATTAAAAGACTTAATTATTTTAAAGAATAAATCAATAATAAAATAATAATAATCTTCGGACTTTTATAGACTGATATATAATTTTGTATATTTAATACTATATAATTTTATTTATTTTCTATTACTATTTAAAAGATTTTATTTATATATATTTTAATATTTTATATTATTATTTATAAATTTATTTTATATACTATATATTTTTGACATATGTTTTTAATTTAGTAATATTAGTAATAGTAATATTAAAATAATAAAATACATATATAAATAAGAATAAAATAAATAAAATAAATTATATATTTTTATTTTGTAAAATTTGTTTTATTTAATTAAGTTTACTAATTTTTATTTTGAGTTTAGTTTTTTTAATTCATTTCAATTTTAACTCTGATTTATTTTTATATTTTACTGTCAAAACAAATATATAATTTAATATACGAGGTCTGTTGAAAAACTATTGTGAATTTTATTATTATTTTGATACTTTGGTAAGGCTAAGCAATAGATATTCCTAAATGACTAAATGACGATTAAAAAAAACACAAAATCAGCAATACTTTTTTAACAACTTTCTTACATTCTATATAATTAAATTCTGATAAAAAATTGATATATTAATAAATTATATAGTCATGAAAACTAATTTCCCAATTTGAAGTAAAATTAAAAAGTAATTAATTTGTATATTATACTTAATTAAATTAGAAATTACTAATATATTGTTAAATCAAATGTTAATAATTTTAGCTATAATTATATGCATACATATATTTTTAATTTTTTTATCAATTCAAATTCCACTTATTATTAAATAAGACATTGGCAAAATATATTTGAAGAAAAGTCTACAATCGGATAAAATGTTAAAAATTAGTAAAGTTATCATGAACATTAAAACAATCTGTTTGTATTTCATTTACTAATATTTACATACCCATCGATAGATGTTTGAAAAATGTATATATTTTACTGAGATACAGCTTACTTACTTTGATTTCACATAAACTATATATTTTTATTATATTTTCTTTCTACGCAATTAAAATGATTAACAACTAATATTTGTTAAAGTTTATTGGCATTTTTTTTCTCTCAAAATCTAACAGGGGTTTGTATAACACGCGTTTCAAATCTTATCTCTAGTTTCGTGTTGTGCAACAAGAACTTTCAGGTTATCATTGGCAAAAAAAAAAATCTAAATTTCGACTGATTTTTTCGGGGAACCTACTAATTAATACTGACCTACATATGAGCATTGTGATTAGAGGAATGCAAGAAAAAATATTTAAGATAAAATCCAGATAACAGTTTATATTAAAAATATAATTCTAATATATATTTTATTCTCAAGATTGAAATCCTAAAAAAAATCTTTGAATAATTTTTAGTATAATGTAAATTTAATTTGTAATTCATTATGTGTATAATTTCCAAAAGCTTTGATGAGCTTTTGGATTACAGCTTAATATTCGATTTGTGTGTTTTTGGCAGCTTGTTAATTAATGACTCTATAAATTAATTTGATATGCTTTTTAATCATTTTTCTTTTAAATGATAGTTCTTCAGTTTAAAGTTCTGTATATGCAAATATCCTGTTTTATTTTTATTAAATACTCGTATATAGAATATAAATAAAGTTAATATATTAAGCAGTTAAATTTTATTTGTTGTAAAAAAAAATGCAACCAAAAATTAAAAATAACCAAATAATAAACAACAGTTAAATATCAAGAAAACTCTTAAACCAGAGTATTGCACAGTCAATATCAATATTTTCCTGACTACAATGTAATTTTTCCATATATATAATATTTATATATTGTTCTGTTCCTTAAAATAAAAAAAAAGTAAATAATCTACAGCTGCGTACTTCAAAGATTTGCTTTTGGCACAGGAAAATAATCATCAAAAATAGTTTACGATTAAATATTTGCAAGTTGGCGCTATATAAAATAGTGAATGATAAGTTTTAATAGAGCTGATAAGGCCCGGAACCAGTTTTGCGAAAAAAGCCTTATACTCATATTGTTATTGTAATTTTTATAGTTCTCGCTAACACTAAGATCTATAAAATACCTTTAATGGGCTTATCAGGCATACAACTTTTATACATAGTATATATACTCGTGTTGTTCTTCTGACTATTATTTGTCTCTCTCTCTCTCTCTGATTGTTTTACACAACATATAAAATAATTACTTCATCTGTTTGTCATTCTTACAATATATATATATTTATTATATTGCCTTCCACTTGATAAGAGACATTTGCTTTGTGCGTAAATGGAAGATTTTCTTGTTGCGCTGTTTGCGTGGAAAATTCCACAAAATTTACATTGAACTCATTATATTTACATCTGTGTGTGTGTGTGTGTGTGTGTATTGGGTGAAAGTTGTCAGTTGTCATTTTGATGCATCGATGGATTAAACTAGTTTCTTATTATCACTTTTTTATTTTTAGGATATTCAGACTTTTACATGCTTGAATTAAAATATATACAAAAATTCGTACAATAATTTAAAATTAAAAAAAAAAAATAATAAATAAAATTACCTTTCATATATTTTCATATACATTGATTTCTACTATATATTAATACAAACAACAAAATGAATACATATATTTATGTATATAACTAATTTAAGCAATGTTAAATAGTCAATAGAATGATATCTAAATAAGTATTAATGATCACTTTTTACTCATTTTCAAATTTCTTAAAGTATTTGTTATAGAAATAATATGTATACATAAAAATATTCTTTGAATATTAACAACAAAAAATATATATAATACTTAAAAATTAAATTAATCTTTGCTATATAAATAAAAAGTAAATTTATAATTTTTTGTTTAATATTTGTTGTATTTGTTATACATTTATAAAAATCATGTTTTCTTATGGAATTTATAATTTAGATAGAAACCAAAATTAAACTAAGTGTTGCTATTAAAAAAGTTTTATTTTAAAATATTTAAAATGTTAAAAAATATATGTTTTTGTTATATCTTTATAAAAATAATTTATTATATAAAAAACTTAAATTTTAATTTGATTTTAAAATATAAAAAATATTATGTCTTTTTAATATTTATTGGGATTTCAATAGTAAAATGCATCTATATATCTATATATTTATTTAATTAAAAATTAGAAAAATAAATAATTATATTAAGGTAAAAAAGGTTTTTAAATTGTTTCTAAGAGCAAGAGATGCTAAGCAATAGAAAGATAAAGAGAGAGCTAGAAATGTTGTATGCCATTTAAGAGAGGATAGAAAATGTCAATTTAAAATAAAGAGAAAATTGAGGGAGAGAGAAAGAGATAGAGATGGAGAGAGAGAGAGAGTGAAAAACTTGAGCTAATCCTGAGGGGTTGCAGCGCTTTGTGCACCTTAAAGCAAATGAAAAATCTTATAAATAATTGCATACCTGCTGCATACGGATTAGATCCAACTGGAAGGTTTTACTTGTGAGAAGCTATATATGTATATGTATAAATATATGTATATATATAATATGGAAACTTGACGTAAAGGGACCTAGAACGTAATAAAATATTTAGATATAAAATTATTGTTGTTAAAAGAATAAGAAGACAATGTAAATATAATAGAAAGTGAAGGAAATTTGTATGAGTTAGAAGAGTTTTATTTAAAAATGAATTAACATAATCAATAAATATAGATGTATTGTATTATATTTTCCTTATATTTTATACAAATTGTAGATTTGAGTTTGCTTTCTTTGAATTAACTAATTGAATTTTGAATTTGAACTAATTGCATTTTTATTTGTAGATACTTAAATGATAAACATTGTTCTCCTATTATATAATATATATAATAGATAGTTAAAATTTGAATGGATGTCCAACTAGAAAACAGGTCAACGAACGTTTATGAAATATATATGTATATCAAGGTCTTAATTGTAAGATTTGAACAACATTTACAAGTACTTGAGTGATACAATCTAATCTTAAATAGGTACTAGAGTACAATGAATTGCCATTAAACCAGTTTCAAATAGTTTTTCTCTATTTTTTTTTTACCTGTCCTCTAGAATTTGAACATCTGTTGAAAATCACAGAAGGCAAAGGCAATTGACGTATTCTCTATTTACGTTCGTGGTTTTTGTGCTAGGTAAACGTATGCTTTAGCCCTAGCGCAACCCCAAGGCAAGGTGGTTGGTGGTGCAGCAACCACCAAAGACGAAGAGAGAGAGAGAGAGAGAGCACGAGAGAGAGAAAGACAGAGAGAAAGACAGAGAGGGAGAAAGAGAGTGAGATGAGTGGAGTGAGAGAGCATCTCAGGGTTACGATGAGTCAGTTCTGTTGTTAGTTGTTTCAGTTTATTATTGAACGCCCAGCTGTGAGGAACTAAACGACTTAATACGGAACAACATTGAAGACTTGCGTGCATACGGAATTGTTAAATCAGTTTGCTTCTTTATATAATTAGATTTACACATACAGTCTTATATATATATATATAGTATTTGAAATTTTATCGAGCTTTCTTGTCAAACGGAATAAACGTAGTATGAGACAACGTAAAGGTTGCAATAAACATAAAACTCGTCGTCAAAAGCAGCAGAAATTTCCAGAAATTGATCAGAATTGTTGTAAACGTCCACGCTGTAATTATGAACATATCTGGCAACATTTTCGACGCAATGTAAGCTGATCATATTTAAGTAAATAGTTAATTAAAAGTACTATATATTACTAAGGCGAACTATGTTTTAGTTAATAGTTAATTAATGGTATTGTATATCAATTACATATTCTGTTTTATTTTGTTTTTAGATTATTCAAAAAATCTGAAAAATTAATTATATCATATTTGGTACATTTTAGTTGGTTTTTTTTGGCGACATTTCTAATATTTTGATATAGATTAATATATTTAGTACTTATTAGCTTATAAACATGTTTATTATTATTTTTTTTTTTTGCTAAATATCTAATTTAAGAAACTATTTATTATGTACCTAGATTTTTTGTTTTTATAATCATTTGCGTCTCAATTTTTAAATATTTTCTTTGAGCAATGCTGAGCAGCCTTCTCTTATTTAAGCAAATATGTACCATTTAGGTACATGTTTCGTATTTTTTTTTTGTAAATGTGAATAGGTACATGTTATGTTGTATATGCTCTACAGTTTAGTTATATGTTAGGTACATTTGTGCTATCGCTTAGGTACAAGTTGCGTACCTTTTATGTATATGTTGGGTATAATTGGGAACTTGTTAGACATATGATAGGTACGAGCTATTTACACGATAATTATATATATTAAATAAATTATAGATACGTGTTAGATACAGATTTTGTGTATAATAAAATTAATAGGTACATACAGGGTGTCTCAAAAATCATGGAAGAAGTAATTTTGATAGAAAACATAGGTTTATATTTAAAAAAACATTTTTTTGATTTATATAGTATACAGTATATACATGTTATATACATGTTATATATATGATGGGTACATGTTTGGTACATCTGATGTAAATGTTGGGTATATATTCGGTATCTATTAACACATGTCAAGTTAATGCTATGTATATGTTAAATATGTATATTAGAGATAAGTGTTCAATAAATGTTGGTCATATAATAAATTATAATAATCCATATAAACTATCAATATATCCATATAAATTATATTGTAGCCTGCAAATAATATAAATCTAGCTAGACATTGCGTTTCTTTACCTCATATAAAATATATATTATATTTGAATCGTACGCCTGGCGACACTTTTAGCACTCTCGTGACCTTGCACTTGTACTAAAAATTGTACACGAGGCTATTTAGAATTTAGACATTGTTGATTTTCAGTCTTGTGTATATTGCATGCCATTTTTTTCCTTGTTGTTTTGTATAAAACACATTGAAGTGTATTAAATTGTATATTTTTATTATATATATATACATGTTTAATATGTTTAGTACAACTTACAACCCTCTCACCCTCTGAAAACCTCTGCCGGATAGGAGTATTCGCATTTGTTTTGTCAATTGGTAAACGTCAACAGTTCCCTCTCTCTCTCTCGCTCTCTCGCTCTCTCTTGTTCTCTGTCTCTTTAGCGCATGCTCTTTTCTCTTCTGTTTTCATAAAATAAAATATATTTTTTTCTCTTTTGTTTCTTGGTACACTTAATGCTCTTGGCATACATCCAAATAGGCCACACTTGAGGAAATTCGCCAAGCGGCTGCCCGCATTTGCCGTGACTATCTAACCGGACGCTGGAAGGTGGTTACCCCAGAGCAGTTGGTTGTAAAGCGCATCAGGTGAGTTCTATATTACTTTATATATTTACATGTAATCAATAAAAAGTAATTTAATATGGGAAAATATATTATTGCGTTTTAGCGGTGGCCTCTCCAATTTCTTGTATTACGTCAGTCTGCCCGACTTGGATGATTTTGATGAACAGCAACTGTTGGAGGTGGAGCAACAGCAGCAGCAGCAGTCAGGAAATGTCAACGTCAGCATTGGCAAACACGTCATAGCCGCCTCGACATTTGCTAAGAATAACAGCAGCAACAACAACAATAACAACAACAATATCAATAACAACAACAATGATATCAAAGATGTGTCGCCGGAGGTAACCAAAAATTTGGCACAAACTTGTCTTGTGGGCGTTGCCCCAACAAACAACAACAACAACAGCAACAACAGCGATCCCTCAGCAAACGCCCACGTTGATGATGAAGATGACGATGCGGCGCTGAGCGCTAAACAGGCTAATAAAAGGCGACGCTTTGATAGCGACAGCGGCGATTCAAGTTTGCTGCGACGTTTGCACAGTCCCAAGCAGGAACCCCGTGAGGTAGGTCGCATACATTTGATAATCACATAAGAAATGCTAATATTTCATTTGCCGCCTCTCAACACCAAACAGGTGCTGCTGCGCATCTATGGCCAAACGCATGGCGATCATGCGCTGGAGACCATGATAACCGAGTCTGTGGTATTCGCCCTGCTCAGTGAACGTAACTTTGGACCGAAGCTGCATGGCATCTTTCCCGGTGGACGCATTGAGCAATATATACCGGTGGGTTGGACAGGATAAGTGGATAGGATAGAGCAAAAGAGTAGAACAGCTAGAGATGTGAAATGAAATGAAATGAAATTGAAATTAAGATTGTTTAGAATAAGTTGTCATACTTTAAGGAAGCTTTTAATTTCATAGATAGATAGAGCTATATATATATATATTATAGGAGAAGTGGACAAAACCGTGTAGAACAGCATCAGATGTAAAAAATATCTTTTGATAGCAAAAGTTGTAATATTTTAGGAAAGGTTTTGTTTTGATAGATAGAGCTATAGATAATATGTGAGAAATAGAGAAATAGATAAAACAGAGTAGAAGAGTAGAAAAGCTAGAAATATGATTTGTATCTTAATATTGAGATTAAGATTGTTTACAGCAGGTTGTCATATTTTAAGAAAGCTTTTAATTTCATAGATAGATAGAGATAGATAGATATATATATATAATGTTTTATGTTGCACAGGAGAAGTGGAAAAAACAGAGTAGAACAGCTACAGACTTGAAATATCTTTTAATAGCATTACTTGTAATATTTTAAAAAAGCTTTTGTTTTGATAGAGTTAATGATAATATGTTATATGTCGCACAGGAGAAATAGGTAGAACAGAGTAGACGAGTAGAACAGCTAGAGCCATTATTTATCTTTTAATATTGAGATTGAGATTATTTAGCATAAGCTGTCATATTTGAAGCAAGCTTTTGTTTTCGTAGATAGATAGAGCTACAGATAATATGTTAATACAGATCAAGTAAATCTACATCTAAACTGGTTATTAAAGAGTCATTCTAATATTTAATAATATGTAAAAATAATTTCAATAGCTTCTCTGATTTTATCAGTATATGTTTATTTAGCTAAGCAAATATTATTATACAGAAAAGTGTACGGCTATTCAATACCCTGTTATTTATAATAACCGAGAATAGTAATATATGTTTTCCATTTCTATGCATTCAGGCACGCACCTTGGCCACCACAGAGCTGGGCGATGCTCGCATTTCGATGAAGATCGCTGAGAAAATGGGTGAAATACACAGCTTGAATATACCAATGTCGAAGGAGCCGGATTGGATATGGAATTGCATGGATCGTTGGCTGGCCAGCTTGGATAGCATTGTAAAGGGCAAAATTGAATCGAAACCGAATTCGACAGTGCTGCAAAAGCAACGAGAACTCATGCGCTCCATTGACTATGTACAGGAGATAGCCTGGCTCAGATCTGTGATAGATGCCGGCGACTTTCCCGTTGTCTTCTGCCACAACGATCTGCAGGAGGGCAACATATTGTTGAGGCAATCAACCAATGGACACGATCGTACGCCCAGAGAATCGATAAGTAGTCTAAGGTAGATCAATTTGTTTTTGTATATTTATAGAGATGCTAATGATTAATTTTTTCAACTCTGCCATAGATCCAATTTTGATGAGACCCTGGGCGACAGTCTGGATGGCAACAGTAACTTGGATGCCGATGACAAGTGAGTGAGCTATGTGGCTTAGTAGAAACCACTTATTGGACGCTAACCCGTATTTATTTGCCAACTGCTAGATTACCAATTAAGTTATATATATATATATACATATACATATATTCAGTATGCTTGTTAAAACTACCTTAAATTCTAGATGGCCGGACCCATTGCTGTGGTCGTCAAAATGATATTTAAATTCGGCATAAGCAAATTACCAAATACATACAGGTTATCCATGCCATATCATATATAATCACTATCGTTAACTGAACTAATCGTATTTCTATGCCTCTCTCTCCACATATAAATATATATACAGTAAATCGCATAGTGCGTCACCCTGCCCGGAATTGGATATCACGGATGATTCCGCATTGGACTCGAGCTTTATGTCCGATCACGAGCCAGATCTCATCATCATTGATTTTGAGTATTGCGCCTACAATTACCGTGGCTTCGATTTGGCCAATCATTTCATTGAGTGGACCTTCGACTATACCAATCCGCAATTCCCATACTTTCACCACTACAAACATCAATATGCAACGGTGCAGCAGCGTCGTGATTTCATCGTCAACTACCTGAAGAAATATCACGATGATGAGCACTACGAACCCCATTTGGAGGAGCTCGATGCGGTCGATGCCGAAATACAGCTGTTTACAATGCTCTCGCATCTCTTCTGGAGCCTGTGGTCTGTGGTGAATGTTACCTCAGCCATTGAGTTTGGCTATTGGGTAAGTTTTTGTTAAATAGATATTTAATGATATTTTAAATATGTAAACTGTAAGCTACTTATTATAAAAAAAAATAATAATAATAATTGAGCTAGCTCGTTTTAGTGATTATAATTTGTTATAAGTATTTACTTATTTTACTTTATTGTGCTTTATTTAAAATGTGGAACTTTATATGTTAATTCTGTTGAGGCTACAGATATACATATATATTGGAATTTATTGTATAATGCTCAATTAATTTATGTACTATATAACAAAGTTTAATAAGGCTTATATTACACTCGAGCAAGCAACTATGGCTGTCGTGCTATGACTATATACCATATAACTATATACTATATATCTAATAGATATTATTTATATTGAGCTATCAACATACATCACATGCAGCTGCAACGTGTTACTGATTGTAATATTCTAATTAGGCTCGGATTTCAAATGCTGAGAGAATGAACGCAATCTCTTTTGAACAATATACATCTATAAACCAACTAATGCTCTTAAATTAAACTGCTGATTCTCTTGGATGCTGGGTCATCTAATTCCTTAATTAAGCCTCAACTTTTAATTGTACTTCACTCAACTTCAGTTTAAAATGTAGTACAAAGGTCTTATCTAAGATTATTAATGGAATTAGAATTTTTCATAAAAAAATATATATAATATATTTATATAGTGAATATATACAATTAAATTGACTACTAAAATAAAAATTTCATATAAAAATATTTAATCTAAATAATTGAATATATAATTAAAATATTAAATATTTTTTATTAATATTTCATGTAAATATTATATATTCAAGTAGTAAATATAATAAATCAAATTGAATATATGAATATATATTTCATATAAATATTATATATTTAAATTGTAAATATATTTAATTAAATTGACAATAGAAATATATATTATATATATAATATAAATATATTTCACTAAATATATATATATTTCATGAAAAACAAAGAATTGTATATTTAAAGAAAAGATTATTCAATCTTGGTAATTAACACAAATAAAAAACATAAAATAAAACACAAAATTGATAGAAATCAAAATATAAATAAATTAAATTATAAATTAATTAATTAGAAAACTCAATATATCATTTAATACACTTTATTAAATAGATTTCAAATTAAAATTTGATAAAACTAAAAAAAAAAATATAATAATAAAATTTGTTATTAATTACTATTTGATATTATTTTAATATTTTATTTTTAGATTGTTTTTTATTTGATTCTTAGATTTATGCTAGCGAAAAAAATTATGAAGAAATTGTATTTAATAATTTTATTAATATGTAAGCAAAAGATAAATGGCACATTTTTAAATATTATTATTTTTTTTAAAAGGTAGTTTATCAATTTTTTTGTTTCATGAAAAAATAAATAAAAATAAAAATAGAAGACAATTAAATAAATAAATAAATAAATATAATATACCTCTTTTTAATTAAAAAGAGGTTAATATTTAAATTAAATTAAATTAAATTAATTAATTAAAAAGTATTTTAAATTATTTTTATAAACTTTTTATTATGGTATAATATATTATATAATCTTAAATATTTTAAAACTAATTGTTATAATTTAATTTTTTATAATTACTAAATAATAGTTTCATTATTAATTGTTGAAAGCTAAGACTTCGATATATTATAGACTCTTTATATATCATACAACATATAATATATATATGAAAATATATATCTAAACGTCAAAATTTCTATCAAAAGAATAAAAGAAATAGTTTAGCTGTTTAAATTATAATACTTCTTTCTAATCTAATACGAATTTGTATATATGAATTTTCGTGAAATTTTCAACTAATCTTTCGTGTCTCTTGCAGGAATATGGCATCGCCCGCATACTGGAGTATCAGCAGTTGAAGTCCGCCTATTTGGGAAAATGAATTTCTGGCACTTGAGAATTAACTTTAATGCAAAACTATCAGCGCACTTAATCGAATCATAAAGCGTACTTAAGTGGCCTTAAAATTAACAACACATGCAATAACTAAAACAAATAACTAAAAAAAAAAACAACAACAACAACAACAAAGAAAAAAGTTTAGTCAGGAATTATATAGTTCCAGCTTAGTTAATGCAAGCATACACTACTAAACACTATGGCATATGAGCTAAATGACTAGAAATGAGCAGACCTTACACTGACTATGGATATACTGATATATGTATATATATATGTATCTATCTAATATATATATATGCATATATACATGATTTGTGCTGTGCATGGCATGTTTATATATTTTGTATATTATTATATATTTTTAATGATTTAACGCTGAGAAGAAAAGTCAAAATGTAACAATTGCAGCTGTGATTAATGCGTGAGTTAGGCAGACAACAATAATTAATTCGCTCATTAAGTGATTTTGAGTAAAGTTTTGATTGAAGTATTAGGACAGCACCCACTAAAAACTAACACTACTAGCTATTCGCACACACTCTCCTTA